>KN846952.1:2580938-3116190 GCA_000835395.1 Exophiala sideris | reverse complement strand
AGAGAGAGAGAGAGAGAGAGAGAGAGAGAGGGAATGGTGAGAACCGTCGTGTAGCATCAGCATGCTGAGATTCGGATCACCCATCAGAGCAGCCGCATAAATGATTCGTTCTGGAGGCGTTACTTACGGTCCTTATGCCACTTCGAGATATCCATTGCAACCATCTTAGTGACTTCATCTTGCCGCAAGCCCTTCTTTTCCATCATTTGCTCGCGATATTTTTTGGCCCAGTGCAAACGCTTTGCCGCCCGAGACCGACATCTCTCCAGCGAACCCATCCTTGTTGACGAAATGTTTCATAGTCGTCCAGACCTCGCCGTACTTGTACTGCTCGAAGGGGGAAATTTTTAATTCCACGGCATTCATTTGGTGCATGGGCACTGAGTCGCCCGGGGTGACTTGTTCACCATTAACAAGCTATTTAGTAGCCATCGTGAATTTCAGCTGCAAGCGAGCCAAGATCGGTCGGACGACATTAGATGCGGTCTCGCCATACAGAATATCCTTGTGAGCCATTCGAGCGTATCTCCGAGGGTTGAATAGGCACGGCATTGCGCTGCCATACTTGGCCATATATTTGGGACACAAGGTCGTAATGCTTTTAATGGTGCTGTTAGCGTACACGCGTAGATCGTCCGTCGGAAGCTCGTAGTCGTCCAAAGTCGCCAGGTCGTCTTCGAATTCAGTGCGCCAGAAGAGGTTCAGTGGCCCGATGAGCTCAACAACCGATCTCATTAAGGGTGTTGCCGTTACATACCATTTTAAGGGGGCACATAGGAGATTAACTGCCTTGAAGACTCGGGTACGTGCATTCTTCACCTTGTGTACTTCATCGCACACGACGCGGCCGAAGACATGGGCAAAAACCGAAAAAGAGCTAACGCTATCCTCGTCCTCGTCCTATTCGTCATCTTCAGCGGCATCTTTGGGACGGTGGTACTCGGTATTGTCGACATCAAGTGGTGCGAGCGAAGCCTTGCTACCGGTAGTTTGACTTCCTCGCGGGGTTAGAAAGAGGGTTATCAGGCAATCCGAAAGCCTTTAGCTCTAGAGAGAGCTCTTATTGTCGAAAAATATCTTTTGCAATCTCCTCAGCTTGGTTCATATCCTTGACTGGATTAGATAGGTCGCCGAATTCCTAATCAAACTTTTCGCGAGGCAGCTCCTCGGTCGGTAAACGATTCTCCTGCTGAAGAGTATTTACTGTATTCTTTACGATATCGTAATAGAAATCTCGCGCCGCCTCCTCGCACGTAGTCGCCGAGTGTTGCTGTATACTTGTCAGGATATGGTGGAATAATTCGAGTTGTTGAGTATTGGTGGGGATTTAACCATCAAAGATCGAATGGAGGATACCAGCCCTCATTTTTGAGTCTCCGCCGAACTCTTATTTAGTGGCCAACTCGGCCTCGGCGACTAAGGCCCCTTTATTGATTCTTTCAATAAAGTATGGTATTGTCGCTGTCGTCTGTAGAGGCATTTCAGCCTTAAGTCGGTGCACTGTATCGAGAATTTCCAGCGCCGTATCAGCACACTGACTGAATGGAATTTGGCAATTCATTTTCTTTGTTTGTTTGGCCCGGGACATCAGCTAGTCAACATTGGCCGGTCTGTACAGTTCGAAGAGTCTTGCTACTTGAACGTAAAGATATGCTCGAGTAGCTCGGTGTGCAGGGTCTCGCGGTATGCATTTAGCCATGAAAGATGGAGTGGACAATGCCTGCCCCTGATTTTCGTATTTCCGCCGAATTGCTGCTTCGTAGCCAGCTTGGCCTGGGCGACCGATGCTCCTTGGTTGGTCCTCGCAGTAAAATATGGTACAGTTTCTTGCTTTTGCAGAGGCATGGGTGCTTTGTAGACTGATTAGAGCGTCATCCAGGCAGGGACAAGGCTCCAGGAATGCCTGGATTGACTTACCGCTCGAATGAGGTGAAGATAGAGTGGAAATATATATTTATATTGATTGTGATAGTCCCATCAGCTCATGTTCGAAGGAGATAGACTTGAGCTGAGTGGGTAGAGTCGACCTTAATATACCCATGATTGTCGAAGAAACATTTCACCATGTCGTGGAAAGCGTGAATAGTGATGTGTCGGAACCTGAAACCATACGCGATGTGCATTCACGGAGGGACACGATAGTGCTGCATAGGATTGAAGAAATATGTGTCATGTACGCAGGAATCCCACTTCAACATCACGGCATTCAATGGGCCTTGCATTCCATGGCGGGATGAGCATTGAAATCCAGAACTTGAGTGATGACAGCTGGTACCTGTGAATACTGAAGGCCAGCATGACCTCCTCATGTTGAGACTGTTTCAACAGTCAACTGGGTTTCAATGCACGATACTGAGTTGCGAAGTAGTCCGTCAGCGTTACATCGTCGCACCTCTTCACCTCTTTGATTTATGGCACCACTCCACAGTCTCTGCGGCATGTGCTACCCGCCATTCTTCTTGCTGCAACGATTCACGCTGTCTTTCCACGATTCCGATTGCAACATAGTTTCAATCATCAGCGTGACTCATCACCCGTCAAATCAACGTCTGGTTTTCGTGAACTTGGGAAGCGAAGGGGTGAAGAGGTGAACGCCTAGAATTCGATGGGCTATCAGAATTCACTCGAAGAACTGGTGATGGATATGGCGTGTGGGAAAGAAGAAAGAATAGGCGTAGTTCAGCACCTGGCAAGGCTGGATTGATGCCAAGCTCCAGCCTTGTCGCTTGTGACTGTCCCGCTGTGCAAATTTTGTCTAGACTGACCACACCTCATCACCTCCTCTGAATCCGATCTCGTTCACAGAGTGCACGCACACCATCTTTTCTCAATGCCGAGATTTCGCTTGATGATGAGATGTCACCTTCTTGTGGAAAGCCCAGGGTGCGGTGGTCGAACTGTGAGATACCACCAGGCATTCGCCTATTGGTCAGCTTCCTTGTAGATGCAATAGGATGAATACTGGGAACACTTGCCAGGTCACACTCGACAAAGCATGGCCACCTCGAGCACGCTTGCCTTGCGCTCTTTCCGACTAGCAACCACGCGCTGGAAAAAAGGGAAAGTACGAGCGGTGTGCGAGCTTTCCCTGCCAGGCAGGAACTAAGCCCCTCATCAGTCCTGCGCGATGGAAGCCTTCTCGTGATCTTTACCTTAAACAGATCGAACGATCCCCTTCTTACATGATCTTACCTTCGAACTGTTGAAGCACATACTTTCTCATCATCTCCTTTTGCATGGTTAAAGGCTTGCCTGCATACCTCTTCGCCTCTTTCGAGTGACTGATCTAGCAGGTGTTCCATACGCCCAAGATGGGCAACACGCCTTCATCCTCCCGATCCGATCCGTCGACCCAAGATGCTTCTTTGGAGCAGAACCAAGCATATGTTCCCACTCCGGAAGTATTGAGCGGCACATTATACACTCTCAGCCATGTTTTTTTTGACCAAACCTCAATATTTGCCATGGAGTACCGCGATCTCGATAAACAGAAACATGAGAAACGCTTCTCTAGAGGAGATGCCATAACGCTGATGGAGTCTATCATGGCACACGAACTATTCCACAGTCCCAAGACACCACCATTGTGGTCGCGTGACCAATTCTTTCTCCACGCGATCCGTCAGTCATCATTCAACAGTATCGCCCACTTCATGGCCGCCATGCAGGCTGTTGTATTCCAGGATCTCAGCGATTACACGGCCTGTTTGCTGGACATGAAAGATTGGGATAGAGTCATTGCTGGCGTAACGGACAGTTACCTATCATGGGATCCTCTGGAGATCGAGTTGTCTGACGCCCCACTGTTTGCGATCTTGCGGACCGCAGTGCCGCAGCGCATTGGGAGCTTCGATGAATCAGTCTGGAGATCTATAGCGGACAGTATCGTGGTTGCTGCGATCATATGTCGCGCGAAGGTGGAACCGTTATTCGAAAAGCTCATTTTAGAGACCGAAAACCGCTTATTCGTGTACGCATCAACGCTTGAACGGTACTGGGGTAATGGTTTGAGCATCGATCACTTCATCCAGTCTCGACAGCCTTACTACTGGTTTGGCCACAATCGCCTAGGCTGGTGTTACAGCCGAGCCCGAGAGCGCTTGCAAGGAAACCCATTCACTGATGGTAGAAACGATGGTCAATGATACGCCATGATGAACTGAAGTCAAGAGGTTCCGGGGTCATTCCGACAAAGGCTACTCAAGAGAATCTAGCTGGCGAAAGGGGTTCGCTGTCAGTGCTCATAGCCGGGGACTTTGCGAAGTGCGCGGAATAATATCTTACCAAACCTCGACTATCAGGTCTAATGGGGGTTCAAGCAGGAAAAAGGGTTCCGCATAGATGGGACGATTGGCCATGCGGGAAGATTGGGGTACTTTGAAGACTTTGCAGGAGATGGTAAACGTTGTACATGGATTATTGCTGTATCGAGGTGCTGTCACTACTGCTTTTCTGCACGCTCAGGCACAAGCGCACCTCCTTTGTTTGTCCATTGATCAATCAAGTTTGGAGGTGCCGTCACCGCATTATCAGAGATTATTTTTTTTGAACAATTCCCCTCCCGTCCGTCATACTAATGTCCTCGCGAAAACACAACGATTCTCCTATCCCCTCGCGCAAGCATCGATGCAGCCTGGGGATCCATGCTATGACTGCCTCAGCATAGTCGTCCGCAGTGCCTGCGAGCTGACGCTCTGCACGATCCCATTCTGATCAAACCCGATGACAAACGCGTCTGTCGCCAAATTATTGTAGATCAACTCATCAACCGACACCCAATAATCATTGAGTTCCGACCACGGATCTCCTGTTATAGGCTCACCGTTCGACGACAAAAACTCGAGATGGTACTTGTAGTATGTCAAACCGTCCGCTTGAGTCTTCAGGTTCGTCGGATACAACCGAAAATCGTCGTAGCTGGCGAGCCACTCATTGGCGAGGAAATCCGTACTATTACTGATCCATTGCTTGATGGATACACCGGGTCCGCCGTCCACGGCCAGTGTTATCGAGGAGTTGCGGTCGGTAGATCTGAATGTGCCTGTGAACGCTACTTGGGCCTGTTCCTTTGCAGCTGCTTCGGCCGCTTTGTACTATGGTCTGATCAGCACATCGAACATGAAAGTATTGGAAAAGTAAGACGTACGAAGATGTCAACGAGAGTACCTCTGACCGGCACCACTTGTCGATTGGGGTTATCACCCGCCGCAAGAACCGTGATGCCAATATTGTAGTCAGGAACTAAACCGAAGTACGTCGAGTATTGGCCGATGTCGCCGGATTTGCTATATGTGTCGACGATGCGACTGGCGTTGATGATCGTGTTGATGGGGACTGTGAGCCTGTAGATCTCCCACGGTGCCTAGCGCGAACAAATTAGCCGTTGTAAGCGCGCCAGTGTTCGGGGAACGTACACCAACAGCAGATTCCCACTGCGAAGTGAATGATGTAGGCTTCATCCATCGTCTTGTGAGAACGTCTGGGAGCAAAGTATTGTTGAAAATGGCTTTACCCCAGGTAATGAGATCTTTTGTCGAGGTATATTGACCTCCAGCCCTGCATTGACGTTGTTCAGCTTTCCACAAAGAGCATTGTGACAATGTCGGATTCGACTTACGGTCCCTGGATCCCTATGTCATACGAAAAGACTGCGAAGCTATCATTCCTAGGGATGATTGCATCTGCCCCAGCACCCGGAGCCGTCGGTGTAGTCGATGTCATGCCCAACTTGTTGTTGAAGACATCCCGCTCGCCGTCGAAGATTGAGCGTCCGGTTATGTTCTCGTACGCAAGGCCGAGGATGGCGTACGCGAGATTCGAATATATGGGAGTGGTGTAAGACTGGTACACCGGAGGGTGATTGATCACGCCGTCGAGGAATTCTGGCTCCTTTAGCACGAGGTGTCACCGATAAGGAAGTCAGGGTGACTGACGAGCTCGGGAACAAGGAGGCAGTGTATCGCCGTACGAAGTGCACTGTATGATCGTGTCATTACCCAGTGGTGGCCACCCATCTGGGACGTCGTTCGAGACTGGTGGAGTTCCGAACGCAGGAACAGCCAGATCGCCAAGGTGAACTCCAAGAATGTTAGCAATGTATGCGGCAAATTTGCAGAAGATCGGTGTTTACAGTCACGTCCGATTCCAGATATCTGAGAAGCAAGTGATCCAACAGTGACCTCATTCCAGTTGGTGTACAAGAGTGGATTCTGCAGAGACTCCGCAGCTGCTGCAAGTTCGGGCTATAGCCGTCAACCATCCGAGTGGCACTTGAATTGAATGCTAAGGACTCACAACATATTTGGTGATTGGGTCTAGATAGATCGAATCTCCAATATCGACTAGCCAGGTGTATATCGTCAAGAGCTTGCCCAAGCTTCCAGTCCTGTAGATCGTATTCGCGGAGAGTTTGCCCAAAGTATACGAGCCGTTAAGCTCGGGCGCTTCGAAATGATACTCGAACAAGGGCTCATTGCTCGTCAAACTGAACACAGATGCCGAAAAGGACGTTGCTTGATTGTCCAAGGGTCCGTAGGTGGTATTCGCACTGGCTATTGCTTGCTGGATGGCAGCTGTTGCTTGGGTACTTGCATCAACGAAAGCTTGGTTCGAGTTATTCGTCACCGGTAGATATACTGGGAAAAGGACTGCAAGATCGATCTTCGGAAAGTCGTCAGCACAAGCGGTCAAGGCTAAAGCCGCCCAAACAGCTATGTTGGCGGATCGCATCGCTAGTTGGGTCGAGATTGATATTAAAGACAATTAAAAAAATCCAGTATCACTATTTCGGATGAACAGCGATCAACGTTTCCAGCAGAGCTCTACGTGGGTATAGTCCACCACGTGAATCCACACAATCGAGGTGTCCGCTGTGAGTACTTCTCTCCATCATATACGACTTCGAATCATTGCTCAACGCACTGATAACGGAAAAGAATTGCTCCGCAACTCGTTCAACAAGACATGAGTGTGACATGCGAATGGATACATGGTCCCCATCGCTTGCTTGCTGACCTGCTTCATTGACACTGGGTCGAAGCTATGGTCGCTTGTTATAGTCAACAGGACCTGTGATTGGCGGTTGCTATCACAAGTGTCCCAGTATGGAGTGGGTTGGTAGAATTGGCTGAGCTTGATCAAGCATAGTCGAAGTATTTTGGCGAGTGTGAAAGTCTCGAAAAGGTAGTCAGTGGTTTCGAAGCAGGTTATGGCATCTGATGCAAGGTATAAAGAGTGCCGGAGTACATGGAGCCGGTGAATATTAGTCACTAAGGTGTAATTGTGTGACGGCCCGCACCGCCAGATGGGAGGCCGAACGCAACGGCGCCTTTCAAGCCATGTGCACAAAGCTATCGGTCGGGATGCTTGATCACATTGACAATACTTCCAGTCAAAAGCACTTCGACTGTCCTGAGACAACCGCATGACCCGCGGCCAGGTTTAGCCATAATAGGAGTTTTGGTGTTCAAGCCAGGAAGGTCAAAACGCAGCTTGACTATCGAGGAAAGGCGGATGCTGTGAGTACCACCTCTCTAGGGTGGTATCGAACGCAGGAAATGCAGAGGTGTTGTACTGTACCAAACAGGTAAAGAGGTGAAGATAAGGCCACCCGTGGATTGATGCGGGTTGTTCGGGCCTCGTTCATTTAGCCTCTGGATCTCCAAGCCTTGCCAATTCAGGCCTTCCCCGGCTCAAAATCACTCCGTCAATGGGGTTTGTTCCTGGATTGAATTTCCTACGTCACGGCATTGACTCCAGGGGTATACCCAATTCAATTCGTCCGAGGGCTATGCAATCTGCACGGAGGACAGCCTTGCATTTCGGGGAAATTGTTGAAACTGAGCGAGGCCACAAGTCATGTGAGACTGTGTCGAGGTGTACTGTTCCATAATGAAGATGTTGAACCGGTACCGGAGAGCATATATCATTACCAAGCCATCCATTTCTCAAACCTCCCTCGCTCCTTGCGTAAGCCTTCTTCCGTGGTTCGAAATCTCACTCTGGCAAGACGAGGTGCAATGTGCACCAGTTCCACATCTCTGATCCTGCACTGAGCAGGGATATCATGGGCACTTTGCACCTGGAAGAAACCGTCCTGAGGAGCATGCCACTTCTGCGCCATATCCTCTTCGAGACTCATCACCTCGAACGCGACTCGCCCCCCACTGAAGCTATCCCATAGTCCTTCACGACGCGGATACCGCAGGAGCAAAGCAAGGGCCTCCCGGCGCAGTCTTGGAGACCGACATTGCATAGCGACAATATATAACGGTCCAACCACACCTTGGCTGAAGGCAAAGACCGGTCGAGGTTGCTCGCCTTTCGATGGTAGGATTGCGCCCGTCTCGCGGATGTTGTAATCTTCAGGGCTATTGTTGGCCGAATCACTGTTGTCGGCCATCCTCCTTTTCACTGTGTTCGAGATTGCCTTGTACAGGTCTTTATCGGTGCATCCAAGGATTTGACGGCTCAGGCTGATGATAGTCGCAAAGCTCGACTCGAAGCAGTCCCATACCAAGTCGCCATACTCGGGAGACAGCCGGAATATAGCGAGGTACATGTCTAGGAGACAATGGTGCAGCCGCAACACCAAGACGGTCTTCTGGTCTCGATCGTTCAGTGGATCCTGTCGAGCCAGGAAGTTATCCATAGCCGATTTGCCCTTGGCACTCCTATCCACGAGGAATCGATACCCATCTGTGGTCGATCGCCGAGGTCGTGCCCCAACAAGAGCCCACTCCGCTCCTGTGTCACACTCTTGGACAAAACATTGCATGTCGCACAACAAAGAGTCAAAAAATGATCGCGCGTCGACAAGAGAATCAAAATTCAGACCATCATTCCCGCGGGTTGCTTCTTGCGCACGAATCCGTGTGGCCAACGGTGGTAGACTCTCATCGCAGATCAAAGTTCGTGCTTGATTTTCGAGGGTGCTAAGAGCGGAGACAAACGACTTCATCAGCTCATCATACAATGTGGCTGATGTTCCCGTGGTCTTTGCCGAACGCTCCAGGCTTTCGAGTAATTTCAGTCCATTGCGAAAGTGCATGAGACTCTGAGTCTGGTTTCCTTGAAGAGTGGAATAGCAGGTAAAGAGGATGCAAGTCATGAGCATTGAGACTTGGTAAATTGGTTCATTCTGACAGGCAGCATTCGCAGACAGCGCCTTTATGGCTCGATTGCATTGGCGCAGGGCGAATTGTACCTGAGCGTCGGAGGTATCGTCAGGGACAACAGTCTGATATCCATGAGAGAATACCTGATGAAGAGCCCCAAGACCAGTGACCGCATACCGTACAGCTGGTTGGGTCATGGACATGCGAAGAACAGAGACATGCCAGAAATCCTCGTCGACGCGAAACAAACCTGTCAGGTCTGGCACAGAATATGAGCGGAAAAAGTCAAAAGCTTGCCCTTCGACTTTACTGTCAAAAACAAGTAGTTGTGGGTAGGCCAGTATTTTCTGGGACTCTCTCGAGGTTCGGGGATGATCCGCTTCCACGGCCAAAGGTGTCCAAGAGTGCTGCCATGAATGATCCTGCCATGACAATCCCGTGTCATGTTGATTCTGATCGTCTGTGTAGCCGCCGCATTTTCGTGCGGATGAAGTACAGCGCGCACAAGTAGGCTTGGCTTCGTCGCATTTAATGCGGCGAGTTCTTGAGATTGAATGTCAGAAGGAACGAGGAATGAACGACTTATCGAGAAAAAGACATACCTGCAAGTGACACACCCAGTCTTGACCTTAGGCTTCCACGCTTTTTGGCGGGGTTTGCCATGGGCTTTACCGCCCAACTGAGTCATGCTTTAGGTATATCGTTGCATTTTGAGCTTGATGAGAGTCGCTGGTGGACAACCTCCGCAAAACAGCCCCTGGGAGGTATTACACTGCAGCAAAGAGAAACAAGGCCTCAAATTCCTGAAAGAAAGGTAGGAAGATTGTGGAACAAGGTAGGAACGAGATCTTACAAATCTACGCCCGAACAAGATCGACACCGGATGATCTGCCTGGCACAGCTGGAGGCCTAATTTTCTGAATAATAAACTCGGAAGCCATACCCCGGATGACCCCACCAAGTAACACAGCTTAAGCGTCCATCATCGCCATGATCAACGTGTCCAGATCAACTTGGCTGAAGCTAGCCATGGTCATAGTCCGTCCTCCAAAACATAAGGTAGTCTAGATGGTATCATTTTCGTGGTAATCATGAATCGGGACTGCTCCATACCTCTGAAGTGTCGGTCGGAGGATCCCAATATTTCGTCCCTTGCCGTTCAAGATAGTATTCGCGTGCTTCATGCCAGAAGCGCTTGCATCTCTCTTCATGCTCCGCTCCTGGCACAAGGAAGGAAGACAACATGGACTTCACCGACTCCCAATCCTCATCAAACACAAAACCGCACGAGCTGCTCATTTGTGCCCGATACCATTCATCTAGAGACGTCTCGGATGCGGCGGCACCACCAAGGATTGAAGCCCAAGCATAGTCTTCGGGGCATTTATTTGTGTATCCAAGCATGGAAGCCTCGTCCAATGCCAGCATGAGCTTTTCTGCTAACCTTCGATGTATGTCGAGGTATCGTGGCTTGGGGTGAATGGTCTCCACTAAGAAGATGAGCATAGCATATCGGCAAACTCGATAGCGACAGTCATTCGAAGGAAGTTGTCGCTGAAGGTTCCACTGAATCGATCGTCGCGCTCCGATAGTCTGCAATAAGTCTGGGCCATTGACCCTGTTTCGGCGAAAACACTCGTAGGTGACCAGCAGCTTCCGAGTGTCGGCGATAGTTTGTGAGAGGAGTTCCTTGCCTTCGGCGCCGTCCAGAAGTGCAAATTTGCGTGCGCTCACTACTTTGTGACGCTCCCGGCCTTCCGCATCCCACTTCTGTTGGCAAGGTTTGAGATAATAAGAGGCGGGATGTAGGAGCGAGACACGTGGCGGTTCCAGGGCGAGAAGCGACTCGTTCAAAGCGGTCCTGTCACAGTGTCAACGACTTCTCCTCGAAAGTCACTTCATACCACTCACGATTCAATGGCTTCTGCCAGACCATGCATCCGAAGCGACTGCAAGCCACCAAGCTGCTTCAACATGGCGAATAACATGTCCAAGTGTTTTGGCTGCCATCTCATGCTGGTGTAAAATTCGTTGTCTTTGACTTGGCGCAAGGGTGAGTCCATGAGCTTCTTGGGAGCCACCAGCGTGTCTCCCTTGTCATGGATGGCCAAAAGAATAATAGACAAAAGCACTTCCTCCGTGACGACCCCTTGGCATTGTTCAAGCTCGTTCCTCAGGCTTGTAAGAGCTTGAGTCTTGTAGGACATGCGAAGTACCACACTTTCTTTGCTGATACTGAGATTCCGTTGAAGAAATGCATAGTGACATGCGCCAGCAAAGATGATGGAGTAGAAAGCGACAGGACTCTTCATAGCCGAAGTCATAATAGCATTTTGTGTGTGTACGGCGTCTTTTCGGGAAGGCGCGTATAGTGCCCATTGGTACCTTATGGCTGTGTACGTCAGCGGAATGCCTGGGGAGATGACATCTTACAGCTCACGGAAGGTTCGGAAGACAGAGAGTGCTTGCCTGGAGGTCTTACCGTGATCGAGCATCTCCTGGACGAAATCTGGCAGATGTTCGCTGTGAAGGGCGTTGAATGGGTCTAGACGCCATTTTCCCAAGATGTCAGGATGATGGGGTAGCGCGACCGCAGTAGGAGAAGCTGTCGGAGTATTAAGTGTGTCTTGTGCTATGGTAGAGTGCTGCAGGGCTTTTTCAGCTGAGGCGTTGCTCCTTTTGGCATTGATGTTACTAGGATTGGCGGCCCGACGAGAAGAAACCTGGACCTTGGACAGCCGCCTCTTTCTGTGGTATTCTCGCGCTGCATGTTTTTGACGTGATTCGGCGCTGGGCTGTCCGGGGTTTGGATTTCTGTATGGGATATAAAGCAATTCGGTGGACGTCATTTCAGCTTTCTCTCATGGCCCATGGCAGCAAATCTATCGAGGCTATGCATGAGGTTAGTGGAAAGAGAATATTGAGGTTGCAGATGGGGAAAGGTAATCACCAGGTGGTGGTTGCCCGCTGTCCAAGCCATCGCTTTTGAACCTGCATGAGTTGGGATCTCGACCAACCCCACTGGGGACTTCTCACCCATAGGCCCCTCGTCGGCATGTGGAAGATTGTGAAACTGGCGATTGGACTGTGATAAAAAAGCGTCATGGATGATGGGAAACGGCACTGCACAGACCTCACAAGAGCCATCCGAAAACTGCTCACTGATTGTGCCCGCCTGCGACTGCCTGATAAGAGAAAGCTTGCATCGTTAAGGGTGCAGTGGTAAGAACTTTCTTTGATGGCACAAATAAGGTGATGAGATTTGGAGAGACCAGAAGTCGAAGTGTTGAAAGGACAAGTTTTGACTCGTTGACAGTCCGGAGCCCCAGGCCCAGTAACGACCTCCCATTATGCCAAATCACGCAGCTAAATAAGCCTCATTGGCCTAGGCGCGCCGCTAAACCCTCCAGCTCTTAAACTAAGGCAGATAGGGCTGACCGTGCCAGGCATCACCATCTTTTGTCAGGCTTCAACCTCGTGTTTTGGGCACGGGATCCCTGTCAAACACATTGTCGGAATCACACCCTCAGGCTCTTCAGCATCCAGCCACGACCACTCCCTATCTCATCCCCTATCATGCCTCATGCGATGAGTAATCTAAATGAGCCACTGAGATAGCACAATTCCTTGACCCATTTTGAGATAGACGAAAACCAAAAGACAACTTGGAGGTTACTACTGTAATTGTTGAGTCGGACTGCAATCATCCATCCGTTCCTTTGACAGACATTAGCATACCCCTTCCTCAGATGTCCACGGCCAAATTCATAAAGACAAGAGAGTCGTGACATAAACCAGAGTTTGTTCCTTCCCTGAATAATGATAATGAACACTCTGATGAAAACCAGACAATCTTTTTTCACTGTGATGCGACATGAAGCGTCGTCGGCCTCCTAGGTTAAGCTTCAGGGTCTGCGTCCAGTCACTTTAGGGTTATCGGCACGGTTCATGCTTATCGCGACGTGCGCAAAAGTCCCCAAGAATCCCCAACGGCTAACAAGATCGTCGAGGATCCCCACATTATATAAGCACCTGGCAAGTATCGGAGATAGTCGAGTGTGAGTCAGTATACTTGGACCTTACACGAGGCTGACCTTATGATACAAAGGATCATTCAGGGGTACCAGATAAGAAGCAGGTAGCCCATGTTTGAAAGCTGTCCGTTTGCGACATCTAGCCATTCCTAAACACCTGCCAACGACGATCAACAATCCTGTGATACCTCCTCACTCTATCCCTCGAGTGCAGGGTGTATGCGGGCATCAGTAGAGCTCGGGAAACAAGTCTCTCAACACACTGTCGACGTCCGGATCGTCATACTGCATTGGCAGAGCCTGTAAATTGTTTGGCAGACCCAGATGGTGTACCTCGGTTTCATCTGGGTAACTCTTGTCAGACGCCATACTGGAGTGGCTACTCGACTCCCTCCGATCCCTTGCAGCCTCGCTGCGCGTAGAGGTCTCGGCAGCCTCTACTTCCATAGTGTTGATAATCGAATTGGCCATGGCCCTGGGCGACATCCGATTGATCTTGGTGAAGACTCGTTGTAGGTGCCACTTGCTCAGTCCAACTCGGCTGGATAGTTCTTTCAAGGTGACTTTCTCGCCTCGGGAAGCCCCTTCCCTGACGAGGTCTACTGCCTCTCGAATCTTGGCCAACACCGGCTCCCTGTCGTGATCAGGTGGAGCATTTGGCTTGCACCTCTTGCACGCGCGAAAGCCTGCTTCTTCTGCCTGGGGAATGTCCTCGTAGAAGACAACGTTGGCTCGTCGTGCTAGTCGGGCTTTGCAGTCAGGTCGACAGTAGACTCCTGTAGTTCTAACGGCATAGATGAATGAGCCCACGGCATTACTATCTCGGGTGCGGACAGCCGTCCACCGCGCCTCGGGAGTTGAGAAAGGTTGACTAGACATGATCAGCAGATAGATTGTAGACATTTTGCCGGTCATATATATGGGATTCTGTGACCGGGTTCCACCATCTGAGAGGATTTTACACGAGCGCCTTCTTCATCCTAATCATCCTGAAGTCCTTTTGACCTCGCATTTTTCGACCCAAAATGCATGGGATGAATGCTTACCTGTGCTTATTAGCCCGGCAAGCTCATGGATCTGGACCTAGATACGCCTATTCAATAGAGCTCATAGTGGGAGAAAGAACTACCACATATTTACACCACAAGATAGCAGCGTATATTGATTGAGGTGTACTATACCCGACTTCGTGGAAAAATCGACTCCTGATTGGCCACTTACTCAGCAATCTGGGGCCGCCTTCAGAGTAGCACACTCCAGGGCCGTCGTTCGATGCTGCGGATTTTCGCCGAAAGCAAGACATTGTAGTTCAAGGCCTCTCGGCCCCATTTTGAGATCGAGATGATCGTAGAGGATTATCGTTATGGTAAGGTGCATGACAAGCAGCCCCATATCAACTTAGTCATGCAAGGCTATTCGCCATAACTGAGAGCATGATGAAAAGACACTGCGACAGAAGAGAGAGGTTGAAGTAGATATCCCAGAAGGCCAAAAAGCCACTGACGAGGCAAGATCGGGTTCGGCTTCGGGTTGCTCTTGAATTGACCAATGACAACCGGTGATGGCTTGCCGCTTTGGCATTAGGCCGCAGAATATGCGCATATGGAGAGCCTGGCTGGATCAACAGAGTCAGAACTGGTAGTCAGAGGCCTTGGACAAACTTGACACTTGTAACCTCTACAGGGTGAAGCATTCGCGCCGGTATCTCGCCTGTATGCTGTCGAACTCCAGTTGCCAGGGCTATAAGAGATCCTTCTTCGCCCATGAGCATTCATGTTGGTAGCACTCAAGCACTCAAGCACTCGAACATCAATTCTCATCGTGACAGATACTTTCAATTAGCGACGCATAGAAACAATAGACCAACCACAATGTCTCATCAGGAAATCTCACCGGCAATCTTGTACTGGGGTACACCTGTCACCCTGATCAGCACCACCAATCCAGATGGTACGGCAAATATCGGTCCTATGTCCTCAGTATTCTGGCTCGGTCATGGCTGCATGCTCGGCTTGGATGCATCATCCCAAACAACACAAAATCTCCTACGCACAGGGCAGTGTGTGCTCAATCTAGCCTCGGACGACCAGATTGACGCGGTCAACGCGCTCGCCCGAACCACGGGCACAGATCCAGTCCCTGCTGGTAAAGCACCCCGGGGATACACGTTTGTCAAGGATAAATTCGGATGTGCGGGCTTGACGCCGGTCCCGTCCAAGCATGTTGCTTGCCCGGGGATCAAGGAATGTCCTGTAATCATGGAAGCCGAGCTCGTTGTGTCGCACAATATGTACCGAGGCAGGACTGTCGAAGGATTGGTACTTGCTATTGAGGTCAGGATACTAAGAGTCAGCATCCATGAGGAGCTCAGATTGGCCGGTCATCGTAATCGGGTCGACGCCGACAAATGGAAACCAATGATGATGATGTTTTGCGACTTCTATGGCTTGAAGCCTGGAAAGTTGGTACATTCCAAATTGGCGGAGTGCGAAGAAGAAATGTATAGGGGTCTGACAGAGACCACTGGTGAACTTGAGGATGATGTTGTTCAAAACGACGAAGATGAGCATGTCATTGGCCTTGTAGCTTCCAACAACCAATAGAGGATTTCTGTCACAGGGAATATGTCAGTGGCAATGTGTTTTTGGCCTGTTCCGTCCATTATGATATATTGGCGCTTAAGATGATGATCATTCAGATAGCGAAAGCTCGCCTTCGAGTCGAACATTTTATTTGGTCTGTGAACCTTGTAACGCCGGTGCATGAACTCGGGTGGCCTGGGCCAGCTTTAGGTGCAGTGTACTGTAACCCGTCTTGCCAAGCTGAAACTGGAGCAGGACTTAAGCAAGCAGCTCCCCAGATTTGCAGATAGTGCCAGGCCTTCACCTCGTAACACATCCTGAGGATACCTCTGGAAGCTGATTGAGTAGACCTCGGCACCATCTTGATAACCGGACGATGTGAGTATACTAATTCTCGGGAAATGGTAAATTTTCCATCTTTTCAGCACATTGACATAAAGGACGTAATGACCGTCGACTGGACCATAGATTCCAGCAGCTCCTTAGTTTGACCCCCGCCTATCGTGGGGAAGCAGCCAGGAATTCAATGCCGCCTCATAACGTAGGGTCTCAGACTCTCAGGTGCATTGAGTTTGAACGCCTACTTAATTGAGAACTGGCGTGCACTTGTTCAAGTTCTCAGCTAGCCATTAGGCGCCGGCAATACTAGATTATCCGAGGCACAATCCACGGAACATGGCGATGGCTGACCAGGAATTGTAGTGCCAGCTGCCTCTCGATCTCCGGTACTTTTCTGTGATCCTCTTCAACAGTTCAAAGAGCCTGTTTTCAGTCCATAGTCGGCCAGACATGAAAATATGCCTTTCCTCGCAGAGAAACGTGTGCCGATACCCAACAAAGACATCCTGTCATGGATGTTCGACGAACGGAAATTCGATCAAGACAAGCCGGTAAGCCTGCAAAGAACCCCAGATACCTGAGCACTGGCGGGTTTGGTGTAAGGCTGACATGTTTCTGTCAAAGGTGTACATCGACGCCGTTGATCCCGCGAACTCAATCTCGGCGAACCAAGCTCATGCCATAATTCGTAAACTCGCAGCAGGATTTCAAGCAGTAGGACTCCAACATGGAGACTGTGTTTGCATCCATGGCTTCAACAGTGTCCGTTCAGACTCAATACCAGGCCAAAACGTTCTTTGCTAATGTGCTCAGCTATACTATCCAATGCTATTCCTGGGCATTGTCGCAGCTGGCGGTGTTTTTGCGGGAAGTAATCCGGCATATACCAAATTCGAACTGTCACATCATTTCATAGCGTCAAGCACCAAGCTCATCATCACAGAGCCGGAGTTCTTGCCAGCTGTGCTCGCCGCCGCGAAAGAATGTGGAATACAATCTTCCAGCATCCTGATTTTGGACAGCCAAAACGAAAACATACCATCTGGATATGTCTCTTGGAAGACCCTCATGGAGCATGGAGAAAAGGACTGGATCCGCTTCAACGACGAGCAGGTATCGAGAAAGACAACAGCAGCAAGGCTGTTCAGTAGTGGAACCACGGGTTTGCCAAAACCAGCAGCAGTCTCGCATTATAATTTCATCGCACAACACACGCTGGTGAATGAGGTCCACAAGACGGATTACGAAGTTCGTCTCCATTCGCCCCGTTCAAGGAGCTGATTTCGATGGCTAACATGAGTCTCCCAGCCAAGCCGAATTCTATATCTTCCCATCTTCCATGCCGCGATGGCTCCCTCCGCATATATTGCCCCTTTACGATCAGGCGACGCGACATATATGCTGCGCCGATTTGAAATGGAGCCGCTGCTGTTGTCGATCCAGAAATATCGTTTGACAGAATTGATTGTGGTCCCACCTGTTGCCGTTGGGGTACTGAAGTATCCATTAACTCACAAATACTCCTTGAAATCCGTCAGGGTCATCTTGTGCGGCGCCGGTCCGCTTGACAAGGAGCATCAAAGTGCCCTTCAACGCGTCTTTGGCTCAGAAGCCTCTTTCACTCAGGTCTGGGGAATGACGGAGACGAGCTGTGTGGCATCCAAATTCTACTATCCGGAACGTGACGACACCGGCAGTATTGGGCGGATGATGCCGAATCTGGATGTCAAGTCTGATGAACCAGTCTCTTCACCTTGACATGCACATGCTGACGCTCAATTTAGAATTATTGATGACGACGGCAAGGACATTTCCGCCTTCGATGTACCTGGAGAATTGTGTATTCGAGGACCGACTATAATCTCCGAATACTTCAACACTTCACAGGCAAACAAAGACTCGTTCGACGAGGAGGGATATTTCAGGACAGGCGACGTTATGTATTGCGACTCAAAGACCAAGAAATGGTACATTATCGATCGGAAGAAAGAATTGATCAAAGTGCGCGCGTTCCAAGTCGCCCCGGCTGAAATTGAAGGTGTATTGCTGTCGCATCCGCAAATCCTCGATGCAGCCGTCATTGGGCTGCAAAAGAAGGACGATCCCCAAGTTGAGATGCCACGGGGTTATGTGGTGCGCCAGCCAGGGCCTGACAATGCCTCATTGGACGAAGAGGCGGTGAAAGCATTCTGCGGCGCGAGGTTAGCCAAGTACAAAGCACTCACGGGGGGCGTGGTTTTTCTCGAAGCCATTCCACGAAACGCAACAGGCAAGGTCCTGAAGCGTGTCCTGAGGGATATGGCAAAGGCCGAGTCTGACAAGAATGGTGCGAAGCTCTAAAGAAGGTGTTGGTCATGAACTCAAGGTCTTTGCTGCTAGACCGCTTAATTGCCCATCCATTAGAGCTCCAGGCTTCATCTTGCCAGGTCAAAATTCCCAGTGCGCGCAGTGGAAACATGAACAGGAGTACAAAGAGTCGTTTCGTCATATGCTAGAGAATAAATTCTGCAATGCAGCCTCGTCACATTTGCGGAGTTCTCCGGCATGTTACACCAGTGTATGGAGCAATGGAACACGACATATGTCCTGATGACTCACTTAGTTTCGCAAGCGTTTGAAGCTTGGATCTTGAATTTCGAGATCCGATATCCTGGGATATCACCAGTCTGAGTAATGGCAGCCAGAGTGGCTGCTCCGTTTACTAGGGTCACGAAGGTAGAAGAGCTTGATAATTTTGCCCGGGTGATTGCTGGGGCATTTTCAAATGACGCTCTGAACCGGTTCATATTCCTCGGTCGCGAGTCCAGGCCAGACCATCCCAAGCTTGATGACACTGAGGGAAGGGTTCAGTATTGGTTGCCTGTTGTGAAAAGTCGGTTTGAGACGGGAGCGATATTGATCCAATCCTCCGATTGGGCGGCAGTTGCGTTATGGTAGGCATCAACAGTCACATTGGTGAAGTGCCGTGCTGACGTGCGAATTTCAGGTTACCGCCTGGCATCGAGAAACCAAAGCCTGCTGCAAACGCGCCGGAGGGCTCAGTCGAGTACAGAAAGAAAGTCGATGAACTGAGGAAGAAGCACCTCGGTGACAAACCACATTGGAACCTGAATCTTATAGGAAGGGCGCCTGATCGATTGGACAAAGGTATTAATTCTGTGCCTATGGCTCACATACTGCGACTGACTGAGTGATTCCATTGTAGGTGCTGTTCGAGGTCTGATAGAACCTTACATGCAAAAGGCGCGAGAAGATAACCTGCCTGCATGGCTGGAAGCGACGAATAGTCACGCGCGAGATGTCTACACGCACTTCGGGTTTAAAGTGGTGGACGATTTCAGGATAGGCAAAGGCATCGTCAACGGTCAAGGGTGGATTGAACCTGGCGGGGAGGGTGTGTTGATATATGCGATGATAGCGGGACTGTAACCACTGCTGCGTCGTGTAAACAGGAGAAGGTTTTCCTAGCGGAGGTTTCCACCTTCGGGGCCCGAAAGTAGGCGGCAGGCAAGGGAATCTCGCTGTAGACACCTAACCACGACTGGGCGATTACAGTAATTCTTCAGGCACGGACCACCGCCTATCAGAGAATAGCGTAGCCTCGTCTAGGCTTATGGCTTATGGCTTATGGCTTACGCAGAGATTATGTTAGTTCATCTCGAGGCACCTGTCGCCATCAACATCCCTTGAGCCTGGAAAATGGATATCGAGGTCTATTTAAGCCGAGTATCCAGCTGCGTGATGATCAAATGACAAGCACTTAATACTATCTTCACGAAACTGTCTTTGAGAAGCCCCTGGACCAAAACATCACCAAACTACTGTCCCATCATGTCCGTTACCGAAATCCAAGTCACCGATCTTTCGGTCGCCGCCAAAGGTATCCCAGAGGATACACCTGTCGTTATGGTCAACTTGCTGCGCTTCAAGACGGAGACGACGTACCCAAAGCACTTGGATCATGCCCCCTCTACTGGCCGAGAAGCCTACCTTGGACGTTATGTTCCTGCATGGAGCGCCATTTGTGCATCAGTGGCGGGCTCGGACGACGCAATAAAGCCTCTATTCTTGGGCAAGCCACATGCAAGCCTTCTTGCTGGACCATTCGGTGCAGAGATGTGGGATGTCGTGGGAGTGATCACATATCCCAGCTTCAGAGCTTTTAGGGAAGTGTTGGAAAGCAAGCAGTATCAAGACACTGCTTTGCCTCATCGACTGGCATCGTTAGAAGACTGGCGGCTGTATGCAACAACTGAGCTGAAGCTGTAGCACAGAGGCGTCAACGTCGTTGCTAGAGCCTTGAATAACATGGTTCGCATTATGCAAGATCCGCACACAGCAACTCCTGGCTTTGCAGACTTTCCTAATCAATTGACGCATTGATAACGACGATGGTCGACTTATCCCGATTCTGGGCCTCCTAAGACGTAAGCTTGGGTCATACTCCGTATTCGTCCGCCAGCTCCACCCAAGCATCAACGATTCTGTCGACATCGCTCTTCTTGATGGGTATACGATGAGGCCCATCCCATTCAACGAGCGTAGCTGTGCCAGGGGCACAGTAATCTTCAACCATTCTTTTATGTAGATGTAGTCCCTCATCTTTCAGGCCATGAACATGCAATGTTGGGACTTTCAGTTTCATATCTGGTCGTTCGAAAATGCTGTCGAGGTCCGCGGCATCGGCTAGACCTCCAGCCGACTGCATCCAGGGAAATTGTTCCGACCCCTCACTGAGACTGACCATTGGAGCTCGTCCAGCCAGAATGACAGCGTACCTCCATGGTCCAGTCTTCCCCTGGAGCTGCTGCTCATACAACAAGCTGGCGGCTAGTTTCGCTCCTTGACTGAAACCAAGAACTCCGACCCATTCACCGGTTCCTTCATCGCTCGCCATGCACCGCTCCATGGTGTATTCAAGCTCGTAGGAACAGGCGCCTGGATCGATTTCTGGGTGGGAGTCAAGCCACCGAAACCATCTGCGAAAGGGACCCCAATCTGAATATACCGGATAAACTCCGACACCTTCGTCGCAGAAGAACGGAGCGTCAACGAAGACAAAGCGGTAACGGTTCCGGAGTTTATCGTGATTCCGAAATGCCCGAAACTGGGCCTTGAAGATAGCTGCGTTAACACCACCGCCATGCAGACACAATATCCGCGGTAAGCTCAATGTTGGATCAGACGTAGTAGCCATATTATCCGAGGGTCTCCAGAAAGCACGATGTTTTAGACCGGTGCAGCTCGAAAGTTGGGCTTTGAATGCCGATTTACTCCCAAAATTCTCAGACGCCGTACCAGAGGGAAAGACAGTAGATCAGAGCTCAAATAAAGCAGGCAAAAAAGTGTTAATGTTCTCAAATATGTCGCCTTAGGGTATCAAGTTCTCTTGGTGATTATCAGCCCCATTGAGACCCCTGATGTTGATGAACCTAAAAATAGGGCGTGGAAAAGGACCCCGAGCGTGGTTGCCGGCTGACAAACTTCATCCCATCTCCGCATATCAACATCACCTGTATCAGCGCCACGGCCAATTTGCCGCCAAGTCGAAGCACTTGATGCTTAATCGTTCGGCTATCAATTTTTCCTCTCGGTAACGACTGTCCATCAATCATCCTGTCCCGGCGTCCGAGTACGACCACCTATAGCAAATGTCTGACCGGGGCCTGTTACGGGGAAACAAAGAGGAGGAGTGGTACGGAGTATGCGGGAGTCTCTGAACAAGTAAAGATACGTTGCCCAGGAGCGTGTAAATCGTTCGAAAATGCCAGAGTCGTCATCCAGGCAGTCTACAGGGCTGGACATGTGGCCACAACATATGATACGCCGGGCTGGTGAATGAGCATTGGCAGCATCTCCATGTTGGCATGTGACGCACATGGCTCCTATTGAGGTTACTATACGACTCGACGATCCGATCATGGAGGTGACTCAAGGCTATACGAGAGAGATAATGCCAAGTTGACTGAGAAGGTAGGTGAAACTATCCATTCACGCATTTCGGTTCCTCCTTGGCGAGCATTTCGAGCCTGATACTGAATCACACACCTTTCTGCATACACCTCAGTTGTCTTTCACTTTCGACTTGACATTCTTCCTTGTCAACTACTGTTTCTCCACCGACGGCACGATGCCTGCCAGGTACTGCTGGTCATGCGACAAGTGGTTCCAAAGAAGCCCTCCTGTGAAGAAGTGCCCGAGTTGCAGAGGTGTCACCGAAGCGCAAGATCGTTTGTCCCTTGCGCACATTGAACCCGGTCGCCATGTTCCCCGCTCTATCGACCAGAAAACATCTGTGCCACCGTATTGCCTTAGGCACCACACATTCGGCCACTGGGAAGGAGAGGGATGTACACAACCTGGGGCCAAGACAATATTCGTGGTTCCGTCATTGAAGCTGCATTGGAAGATACCGGATGAGGTTGTGGCAAATCTCACATCAAGGCCTATCCCAATCACCAAGCTCGAAGCCATGGCTCATCTGCAGAAACTCAACGAGTGGACAAGTATGGCCTACAGTATCGTCGTCGCTCGCGATGATATTCTCCGAAAGATAAGAGCAGTCCTTGCTCAAAAGCCGGACGACGCTTTGATTAAAGCATGGCATGACGTTATGGCACAGACAGCATATGGTACCAGAATTTTTCTTTGCGAGCTCCTCAGCCTTCTTCATCACGCACGCAATAGGCTGCTGGAATTCCCCACTAGCGACGAAATGGCTGTCCGGCGCAAATGGCGTCACATCGCCTACAGTCATTTCGCCGTGGCCGACTACCTTGAGAGAACTCCAGAACGCGGCTCGAAACGCATCAATCGTGACGAGTTCAACACCTTTCTCCGCCGACTTGACGCATTCGCCGATCACCACCTGGCAAATCGAGATCTCATGGTGGCCGATGTCGAAGTGACAGCCAAAAAGAGTATGGATGCGGCAGCTTCCTTCGCCGTGAAAGAGCTCTTTCAGTTTTCTGTCCACGCCATGCCAAGAGCTTTGCCACCTATACTTCGCCCAGCGAAGGGTGTTCACATTCTGGTCTGGCCCGACATGAATCATTTGCAGCGACAGGTGCAGCTTGTTATGCAATCCGTGAAATACACATCATGGAGGTCTCACCGAATATTTCTTTGAAGGGCTAAGCCAACAACATTATGTCATGACACAGGGACGCAATTGATACACCATTGTTGTAGAGTGCTTCAACCTCTGGCAAAGATTAAGGGCGCGTCGGCTGGGAGATTGCTGGGCCATGGGAAGCTGGGAGGTGAACTATGCCGCTTTGTACTGTTGTCAGGAAAAAAAGCTCCGCGGCGATCCAAAGGGTCCGATCAAGTCAACCAGCGAAACCCACTGTAGTTTCATGTAGAGGGAAGGCTGAAGACAACCAAATCCTTGATAGTATCTTGCTTGAATCCGTGCAGAAGTAATGTGGGAAGACACAGTTTACTTGCGATGTTACCAACATCAGATTTGTCCAAGGCTATATATCCCTCTACAGCCTCTCTTGCGCAAGCGCAATAAAGCATCAGCAATCACTGCCGCCAAAACCAAGAATTCCCAAAAAAACAATTCGATAGTATCTGGATTTGAACCAGTCTTCTGTCGGCATTGGTCCCTGCGGGTAACGGGCCTGTTTCGGCACTGTACGACCTCGTTCGAGGCTGAAAGGAATGCACGATCGCATGACAGACGTGCTACCACTGCACCATACTATCTGTAATTCTTGTAAGAAATGCACTGAGAAGAAAATATATATGTAGGTCCAAAGATGTAGTGAAGATCGCACTAGGTCGAGTTCGAACATTGATGTATAGTTGTGTCAGGCCTTTGCTATCGTGGCGATTTTATGAAGTGTGGAGGACGAGGCTGGATAATAAGGGGGTTTGCATCAATGCGGGGATGACTTCTGGAGTACCATCTGTGCCATGGACTGGAATTACTTCATCAACTCGGGCACGTCTCGTGGAATTTGAGCGAAACCCGAGATAGACATGTGCGCTCGTGAATACATGATGGCACAGCTACCACGTACAACTACATGTTCCCCATAGCTTTTGAGTAGGTCTGTCAAGATACAGTATGCATGTAATGAATGTTGACCAACAGCCAGAGCAGACTCTCAAGCAGCCCCCGTCACATCCATCCTCGTTCAGCGCAGACATCTGACAACCCTCCATTCATCTCTCATCCGCACTCAAACGGTATTTCCACGCTGACCACACTCACGGATCCTCAATCTTCTTGTGATTGCCGTCGTATCCATGAATGATTTCCCTTTGGTGTCCCTCCTCATCTTTCCTAGAACTGTGGTTCTTTCTCGTCACATACTCCATCCCCTTGCCGCTGTGTGTGTTGCTACCACTATTCGAGTGTTCCTTGCGAGCTTCATAATCCTCCTTTTTCTGTTGTTGTTTTGGAGGTAGTTCCTCGTACGGTAGGTCTTTGTACGCGGATCCTTTGGCTAGAATTGATGTCTGTATCAGCAAGCGGAGCAAGGAGAACGGATGAGAAGGACGTACGAGCCATTTTGATCATGTGACACTAAACAGTAGACTTGAAGACAGCCGAGTGGTCCCTTTGAAGACAAAGGCTCGAGGTGTGCAGGGACGGATTGATATAACTGTTGTCGCGCCCAACGTCATCCGTGCGTAAAGTAGGGAAAAGCGTTCCGGTCGATCGTGGCATACTCCGGCCAGTGGTGGGAATGAGTTTCAATTCGACCTTGGACTGAGTGACCAACTTGGGGTCTCGGCAAGGAGAGCCGCTCGATGGAGACGCACTCGGTACTCTTAGAACGAAGGGCCGTCAACTGCAACAGGTCAGCACACGAGGGGTCAAGAACAGTGATACTTAGCTTGCTAGTCTCACGACCTAGGTACTCAGGATCGTGCATCAAATGTCACACGATCAAGCGCGTGCGCAGGCGTCACCACCAGTGAGGAACGTTGTCTTTGTAGACACCGTCTCTACTTCGTCCGAGGAAGCCACCTCCTGTGTGCTTGCAGTATGCGAGGAGATATCGAGCCTGCAGGATTCGTCTTCTCAACGTCAACCACTTCTCGGTTGGAACGTGCACGAAGTAATCGTGTCCAACTCTCCAATCACCCTCGTGGAGGCGTGAATGTCAAGTGGACATGGGACTTAGCCACAAGTAGCAGACAGAGTAGTCTCGCGAGCTGGGAGTGTTTGAGCCATTCCATGAACTCAAACATGACAAGAGTAGAAGCGATTCCATCTGCAACCCTCAATGTCCTCACCAGAAAGGCTGTACCGATGAGCTACGACGCGATAGCGCATCGAAATCTCAAAGCGTAGAATTCTCCAGCTGCAAAAGGTATTCGGCATCACCTCATGTGTGCCCACCCTTCGGGTAAGTTCCCGTACAGCAAGGCGACGATAGCACAATGCTATGTCGAAGCGGAGGAGTTTCTGCCCACAGTTTTGGATCAGGCGGCGCTCCTTCCGGTTTCTTTTGATCTCATCGGATCACCGTGAAGTATGCTCAATGAAGTTCAGGCTGGAAACCACCTCACGCCGCTCTGGCGGAGTATTTGGCCCCAGCCGGGTTATTCAGGCATGCAAGAGGTCGTGCTGCAGCTCGTCTGACAGCAGCCATCATTCTCATGGTCCTGATAGGGACATTGGTAGGTCATCTTTGCGTAAGAAAAGACTGTACACGCCATCGATCTGGAAGCACCAACGTTTTGTTTAACGTTCACAATCTGGCGATTTGTTTTGACATCCTACAGATTGTGGGTTCAGTCTATGCCGGCTTTTCAGAGCATTTGTTCTTTTTGGATTTGGCCTTTTTGGCACCTTTGTCCTTGATGTTGGTTTGCGGTTACTCTGTAGCCCCGACACGACCTTCCCAGATGCGATTTTCCAGTGATCAGTCTTCAGCCGGTATTCTGCCAATGATAGGCTCCGGTCTGAAGTAGTTGATGGCCCGATCTATGCGTCGAAGCTCATCGTGGACCAGCTCTGAATGATTCGCAGTGTGGCCGAAAAAAAGAGAAAGATTTACAAGCGGAAAGAACTGTTAATTGTCGTCTTTGCTTGTCGGCTTGGCCAGATACGCGGCACAGTTATCAACAACGCGATTATGCAGGCACTAATGTCACTAACAATGTCTGTCCAGCTTCACTTTCATTTCATGTACACCAACGCGTACAATTTCCAATGTCCTCCAAACAAGCCAAATGATTCATTCCACGGTGATGCCTTAATGAATCGCGCCCGCTCCAATATCCTCCATGTCAACACCATTTCCACTTTTGCCTCCAGTGCCTCCACAGCTACCACCAACACTCGCTCCCAATTGTGGATTGACAACATGACTGTGCTCGACATTTTTCTCCTTCTGGATCTGCTCTTCGTTCCAAGCATAAATCCCTCCCCTCTCTTTGAACCCGTTGGTATCCCAAAAAACACTGCTCAATGCCTTATCAACGCCCACCTCCAATATCGAACCACTTGGACATTGACCGGTGCGGTCGAGGAACCTCAAATGCTCATCGAGGATCAGGTAACTCTTAGCCATGAGTTTGTTGCTCTCGGGGACAAAGCATGTGTTCTTGTCGTGGTTGCGGCAGAAATGTTCATATTCTTCGTCGGAGATCAGGAAGTTTCTAACATCGCGTTTGGTCTTGTCGGAATCATTCTCTCCCGCCACGAGCAGGACCTGAAAGCATTTCCAGCGGTATGGCTCCAGGCGACCAATGTGTGCATTCATGTCCTCTTGCCAATTGTACTGACAAATCACAGAGTTGAGTTTGAAAAGGATACCATATTCACGACACCTGCATATCGTGAGAAAAAATCTTCGAGGGCAAAAAGACGAACTTACCAGTCGGCAATCTGATACAACTGCTTGATGTGCGTACCCTTTCCACGACCGATTGCAATGTTTGTCTCTTCGTTGAAGCTGTCGCACGAAATGGCTAAGATGTCGACGTTCTTTGAATGAGCTTTGATCCAGCTTTCTGTGATCTTCGAACCATTGGAGACGATGGACACGGATTCCAATCTCAACACTTCTTTGCAAAAGTCGACCATTTTGCCGAGGTGACCTGGATACAAGAATGGTTCACCACCAGCGAAGTTGATCTTTTTCGCGCCAGCCTCAGCAAGGAGCTTGAAAGCGGCCTTGCCATCCTCGAGTGGTGCGATGTAACTGTTGGTATCGGTGTGGAAACAGAAGCCGCATTCGTAGTTGCATTTGCGTGTGAAGTGGTAGTTGACGGAGAGGGGGATCGTCTTTGGCTTGAATTCGCGGAAGAGATGGTTGTAGAGCCAGGGCAGGAGTGGAAGGAGAAGCAGCAGGGGAAGAATGTAGAGGTTCTGGAACAGCATGACGCAAAGCTTGTTGTCAACGGGTGATTTGGCTCTGTCAGGGTCGCAATCGCATTGAAACGGATGGTCATCAGGAGAGCATGGAAGGAACAGATGGACTTTTATCCATTTCCATGTATTCTGGCGGTAGGTGCAGAAGTGGAAAGAACGACTGAGATGAAAGACAAGCATTCTCTGAAACTGTTTGGGATCGTAGCAAACTTCCTTGGGCTTTGTCAAGCATACAGTTCTTTGCTGCTCGCTTTGTTCGGCCAAATATTGCTGCATCAGCATACAGTCTTACAGCCAGTAGCGTTATTTCTCAGTATTTGTTACCATATGAGAGCGAGAGCAAACTGTTCTCAGTCCATTGTGAGGGTTGCAGACCGCACAAAGAGCAAACTCTTAGAGGCTTAGACAACCCAGAATGGTGATTGATGTTGTCCTGCTTGTTGTTTGGTCATGTTAAGCCTTCATTGTGGTCGTTGTACCCATATCGTGATACGGGCGGTCGACCTGGCCATAAAGAGCTGAAGATACTCTCTCAATACCGACCAGATTTGCACACTTCCAGCACGTTGCATACTTCTCAGCGCCCCGGTTCAAGATGGCAGAGCAGATCGAGCACACCGAAAACACCGAACAGCCTGAGCAGACGGCTAGGCCCATAGAGAAGCAAGACACTTGTACCAATCATGCCTGACTTGAGAAAGCCCGTTGTCATTTATGTTTTGGGTAGGTGCATGCAGTCATTGATTCTGCTGACGGGAAACGCTGACGAGAACCAGGACCACCGGGTGCCGGAAAGGGAACATTGTGCAAGAAGATCCAGCAAAAATACGACATCAAACACATTTCTCTCGGTGATTGGCTTCGAGCTGAGGTGGAAAAAAACACCAGCACAGGCATTCTCGTAGAAAGATATGTCAAGCAAGGCGACCTGGTTCCGGACCAAACCCTCAAGAACATCCTCAGCGAAGACTTCTTTGCCCCAAAGCCGAAGCACGAGGTGTATCCCGCCATGCTCATCGATGGGTTCCCTAGAAAGGTCACCCAAATCCCAAACTTTGCCGAAATTGAACCTGCCATTGTTTTGTTCTTCGATTGCCCCGGACACATCGCACGCAACAGAGTTCTAACACGCATCGACGGTAGCAGAACCCGAGACACGCCAGATGTGTTTGCCAAGCGATATGCCGAATTTGAGAAAGAGAACCCGGCAGTTTTGGAACATTTTGTGAATGCTGGAAAGGAGGTTGTGAAGATTGATACCAGTGGAGATACAAAGAAATCCTGGGACAAATTGACAGAGTATCTGGACAAGTCGACTGCTTGGAAGGAAATGCTTGCGTTACTAGAGTCGGAGTTTGACACGGTGGTAGCATACGATAGTCCCACGGCAGAGGCTGAAACCCAGGTCGAAATTCGGCCATGGTTTGGATAGGGTGTACGCGAGGAAGGGGGACCAACGAGACCAGTTGAGTGATTGTTCTTGGACATTTATGGGGAGCCGACATATGTGTTGTCTCGGAAAGCAAAATGTATTGTTAGCCTCGTTTTATCCCACGCACTCTTCTCATCTTCCATTCGAAGAATGCCGTAAGCTTTCCTTTGCATTCTCCTGCCGGGAACGCCCATGCGTAGTGCCGCATAAACGAGGCAATATTTTCGTCCATCTGCTTCAGCAAGACATGCTTCTCATCTTCCTGGAAAAGATCGGGGTAGTTGTGTTCAAGCTCAACCTCGCCAACGGTGTGGCCAAAATCTGTTGTGTCAATGACAATAGTGTACTTGTCGTCCACAGTCCACGAATCTCTTATCGTCGCGTATTCGGCTACGGGGTTGATGTTGTAAGTATTCAATGGCGGTGACAGGTCTTGATATCGCATCGCTCCCTGATATCTTGAATCTTGTAGATGTTTGGACATGGCAGCACTCACTGCTGATATTCCTTTGACTTCCTGGAATTGTGAATGTTTGTAATCGCCGCCGACCTTAATCTTGGCTTCCCATTGCTCACCGCGCATTCGGACCCAGATACCGGCCTGGCGGAGTACATCATCCTGATCATAGTAGATGTCTCTGAAGATTCTTTGCGGACGGGGACAGAATTGCCGAAAGGGAGGGGATCCTGCATTGCAAGCAATCAGAGCCCGGGCAACAGGACAGAATTTGCGTTCCACTTCGAGCAACATGTTGAATGGAACAGTTGTCCAGCCGAGCACAGTGGCGTCGCGAGGATCGGCTCCAGAAGGGAGGGTACGCCTTCTTAGCATGCAACGCGATGTGTTGTTGCCAAGACGAGACTGGCAGTGAAGCAGGATTCAGGCATCGAATAAAATTGTGCCCGTTTGAGTATCGTGAGGCGCGGCCCATTTCTTAGAGCAGAAGTACATTGATATCGTTCACCGTGGTGGGAGTTGAACCACATATTCTCTCGTAGAGTGGCCAAATTTGATGACATCCTTATCCCTAAGTTCCATATACCTGCCCTCCGGTACTGGCTCATCATTGAGTGTCGTGCCATTCCCACTCTCGAGATCGATCACATAAGGCTTCACCTTGCCGATTTTGTCCCCAAATTCGTTTCTCTTTTCGGCATACCGAAACTGAATTACAGCATGTTGTTTCGAACAACTTGGATGCTCCAAAGCGTAATCGCAGACAGACACTTCCCGACCGAAAAGCCAGCAGGATTGAGTGTACAAGTCGATTGTGTCCAGGATCTCATCTCCCTTAAAAATGTACAACCTCCATGATTGCAAAGAGGGTGGTTTTCGGGCTTCGGAAGGCTCGTGGTATTTCAGCACAATCGCGCCGGCTGACGTGGCGATTGTGTTTGATGCTGCGGCCAACAGACCCGACGGGCGGAAGTTTGGTTTTTGCTTCTCCGGACCTGGAGAGGGGGTATCTGTGTCTCCCTTGAATGCATCGACCTGCGAGGGAAGTGGACCTTTGCTGCGTTTGAATGGTTCGGGCGAACGTCCTCGAGGGGAGCGAGATGTTCTGTCACGGTCCCTCCTGACTACTTTGTTATCCTTGCTTTCTGGCCTCCTCCTGTCCCGATGCTTTTTGTGCCTGTCCTCTAAACTCCGCGACCTCCTTCGTTCGCGGTGTTTTCGGTGCTTGTCCTCTGGACTTCTCGATCGGTTGCGTTGGTCCCGACTTCTTGACCTATATCGGTCGCTCACCCTCCGCTCATCCCGCGGTCTATCATGTGTGGCCTCGTGGCGTCGCCTTGGAGGCGATGTCGAACCTGAGTATGGCATGGCTGCAAGGAATACCAAATTCAAAAACTTTGTGCAGCAGGTACGAATATGCGGGATCGGCAGGAATTCCCACTAAAGTCAATCCCCGAAGAGATCCCGGTATTGACGTGCACGACTTTGACTCCCCACCCGTTCTATGCCGTTTGCTCGTCTGACCTCTTTCGACTCTTCATCACGGCATCGATAAGGCAGTTTTGCAGGTCAAAATGCCTTCATCGTTATTGAAAAAGACCAATTTCCCGGCTCTGTACAATTCATGGCAATGCTGTTGCACTTCGCCCTCATCTCCACGCAAAAGGTTAAAGGCCGGTCCTAGATTCACGCCACAGAGGACTTACGCGGACGTCAAGGATGGATTCGAATTTCGAGATAATATAAATTGGCCCTGCCGGAAGAATGTCACCTGGACGCCGTCTCCGTACGAAATATTCGATCTAGAAAAGGGCGCAGTTTATACGAAACATAAATTTTACCAATTGGTCAAGATATACCACCCAGACAGTAACGGCAGTATACCTCTGGACGGGATCAGCGACATAGAAAGATTGGAGAGATACAGGCTTGTCGTGCAAGCACATGAAATCCTTTCAGATCCTGTCAAGAGACGAGCGTTCGACGCATCAGGCGCAGGCTGGGGTAATAGTCGGACAGGGGCCACGCGACACTCAAGAGGCTTCACCAATGCGGAAGGGAAAAGATATGGCTTTGGCCCCGACGATGATTCCACGATATTCCAGAATGCGACGTGGGAGGACTGGGAGAGATGGTACAGACGGCGTGATAATCCCGAAAAGCAAGCATATTCCGGTACATACGTCCACCCAAATGCCTTTGCATCGTTCGTTATTCTGTTGGCCGTGCTCTCAGGCGTTTTCCAAGCGACAAGGGCAGGGCAATTCTCCGGGCGGCTGGAAGAGAAGGTCAAAGAACATACAGAAAAGACGAGAAGCTTTCTAGCGACGAGGGAGGAGAACTACCCAGAAAAAGCAGAAGGTCGAATAAAACATTTTCTTGAGAAGCGGGATCCATCGAAATACGGATTAAAAGACGAAGAGGAAGAGGCCTACCGAAAACACTTTTCCAGCTCGGGGGTTGTGCAACCAATACCACGGTTCAACGATCCCGAAGCTGTGGAGGAAATGCTTCCGAAGAGGAGTTGAAATGCATCCAAGCACAAACACTTCAACGCGGAGGCATTTGCATGAGGACATTTATGAAGAGACGAGCGATGGATCAAGTCACGCGACACGAGTAAGGATTATATTCGAGGATGGTGAACATAGTTTCAAACAGCGGGTTAGGGTATTGCTCGCGTGGGTATGATGATTATTGTACATTGGAAACACCAGTTTTTGTTTCGTCTTAGCATGGGTTATTGGGACCTGAAATGCATATAACCCTTCTTGACCTCTGAAGAGTCAATAGTTGCGGATGATTTATGACATCTTTCTCTTGATCTCCTCTGCGGTGCCCTTGGCTTTTCCACTGAGCTCAGCTGCCTTCCCCTTCGCTTCTCCAGCAACTTCCGATGCCTTGCCCTTGGCTTCTCCAGAAACTTCTGCTGTCTTAGCCTCGGCTTTGCTGGTTTCGATGCCCGCAGCTGCGGCCGCCTTATCTTTGATTTCGACTTGAATGTCACTTAGTACATCGGAAATCGAATACGACTTTTCTCTGTACTCACCTCCTTTGTCAATTCCAGCTACAGCAGCATCGGATACAGCTCGGTCAACTGACTTGAGGGTATCTTTGGCAGCATCAACAGGTCCCTTCTGCTGGATGAGGGTGGTTGAGAAAAGACGAGGGGATTGACGCAGGGCCGAGGCTCGGACTGCGGTTCGCAAAGCAAATGTTGTAGAGGAAAGGAAAGACATAGTGACTTGTTTGTTATTTGTAGGACTTTTCGGTAGTTGTAGAAGTAGCTTTCAACAGAGTGTGAATTAGTTCTGTTTGTTATAGCAAGCTGCGGTTGAAAATGAGGTAAGTGGTGTGTTTGGTGGTCGGATGGGCTCTTTTGACTGTTCGCTGCTACCCCGACGTCACTCTTGACAATACACAGTTTCCCCCACAACTGAAAAAGTCATTGGACTCGGTTATTAAACCCGTGGCAGTTGAAAGGTTTGATGTCATCGTGCAGCACGCCGTTGGAACCTTCACGTTCACATGCAATATTAGCTAAAGTACTAAGGACAAGATGTTCAGGCCACGCAATAAAGACGACCAAGCCTTTTCTATCCTACATAGTAGTGCTTCACTTCATTAACAGGTCCGTCAAATCTCCTCCTCATATGGCGTCTGTTGGTGTACACACATCAACCACTTTCCAGCCTCGGGATCCTTCTTCCAGACGCTCGAAACCAAGGCTCGGAATTCGTCTGAACGTTCATCATCGTCGTCGGTGATGTGCTGCCTCGTTGCCTTGACTCGATATGTGATGGATGCCGCTTCTGTTCCCAGCGGCGTAACCTCGACATCGCTCAGTCTATAACGTTTCCACGGCACAAATGCCTCTGACTTCATGACGTCTTCGAGGCTCGGCTGCGTTCTGCCTGATATCTTCATACCCAAGGGAAAGAGCATGACACAGTCGCGACTGAGGAATGGAAGAAGAGCACGACCATTGTCCATCAAGGCTCGCCAGGTTTGGTCTTCGAGCGCAGAGATCGTATCGGCTAGCATCGATACATCCATGTTTGGAGCTTACGGTTGAACAAGCAGTGCCGGCCTATTGGTAGTGATCTTGTGCCTTTGTTGACAGAATGTTCTCCAAATCCACCCCGTATTCCTTGTGAGCGTGCTGCTTACTGTGACAGTCTAGGGATTGTGACGACTACCACAACTTGCTACCAAGTTGTCAAGCACGACACCAAAGGCATCAAGCCTGGTAGGATCTCCACATTGGCCAAGATTCCACTGTCGGCCCGAACGCCTATTCTCCGGGTATCCTCGGGCGACTCCAACCGCGATGTTCTACCCCAGACAATCAACTGCGCCCAATGTCCACCAATGCTGCTCCTCAAACACAACCCAAGGTAATACCACAAACCGCCGACGATGCGCAGCTCGTTGGCATGGAGGACTGGAGGCCTCCTTCGCGCTTCTCGCATTCAGTATCGGGCCTACGCATCTTCCACCACTGACGCTTCGCCCATCAAAGTTCAAGTCCACCCAGCACCCAACTCAGGCAAGATCCGTGTCCTCCTCCTCGACCGTCCCGAAGCTCGCAATGCCCTCTCACGCAGGCTTGTGTCTGACCTTCGAGCACACGTTTCCGAACTCCAAGCCGAGAACGGCTCAGGTCCGACCAGAGCCCTAATCCTCGCTTCCAATACCGACAAAGCGTTCTGCGCAGGCGCAGATCTGCGGGAACGAAAAGGCATGAGCCATGAAGAGTACGTGCGGGCGACATCAGCAAATCTATCCTGCTGACAAGCTATAGAACCCTCGACTTCCTAAGTTCTATGCGAAACACGTTCACCGAACTGTCGAACCTACCCATCCCGACCATCAGTGCCATTTCGTCTGTCGCTCTAGGCGGCGGTACCGAGATCTCCCTCTGCACAACATTTCGCATTTTCAGTTCAACTGCGATTGTGGGCCAGCCAGAGACAAAACTGGCCATCATTCCCGGCGCAGGTGGAACATACCGGCTCCCCGCACTCATTGGCGTCAACCGAGCACGAGACCTCATCCTGACAGGTCGACGAGTTGGCGGCGCAGAGGCATTTTTTCTAGGACTATGCAATCGCCTGGTCGAAGTGACGCCGGAAGAGGCGAAAGAAGAAGGCAAGGCACGGCAAAAGGTCCTTGAGGCAAGTCTGCAGCTCGCCAACGAGATCTGTGAAGGTGGACCTATAGCCGTGACGCAGGCGATGCGCGCGATAAATGGCTGGCAGCGTGGCGAGCCTTCGGAGAACGAAGCATACGATGTTATTCTGAAGACTGAAGACCGTGTCGAAGCACTCAAGGCATTCGCCGAGAAGAGAAAGCCGGTCTTCAAAGGCAGATAATGCCACTGTCTGGACGACAGGCATGCATTTAGAGTATCACATGATATCCCCATGAAGAGCCCTCCCAACATCAGAGTATTCTCGTGAGAAGCAGGTTGACCTCAAAATATGAGCTCGTCCAGGATTTAGACAAAGTGAGTCAATAAATGTGAACGCAACAGTAAACTCTCATGCACACTGAGCAAATATTCACTGCGCTGCATATTTCAGCTACATAGCCACCCATGGATGCTAATCTAGATACAGCCGTATCTCGCCTATACACCGGGCATGACAAACATAAAAGCCTTGCTCTTTCAGAGCGATGCGACAACGGCCGATGATTGGTATCATAAGAAAAACAACTCCTAGTGAATGCAAGATAGTAAAGACATCAAATCTTGTCTCGTAAGACACATTCAAGTGAGGACCCATTCAGATCCCCGCTTCAAAAATTTGTCGACCATCAGCATCAGATCAGCCATTACAAATCGGATAATGTAAAAGGCGAAAAATTCCGCTGCGTTCTTGACTCCCAGTTCCAACCCGACCTGGGTCTTGCTGCTGCATTTCAGGCCTGGATCTTCGACCTGCCTGGCGATGGCGTCCAACACTTGGGCGGCATCAAAAAGGCGAGCCAGACTCGCCATGTAAGTGGCGTGGATGGTTTGTATATTGGGCATTGCGGTAGGGGTCGGTGGTTGTAACATTTTGCGACTGTGTTGCGATCGAGCCGACTGGATAGAAGACGATGCAGTCATCGGCAACGAAGGGATGGTCAAGCCAGACGTTAACGCATCTTTCAGAACGGTAGGGTTTCCCATTGCAGGGGCGCTTGATTTTGACCGTAGTTTTCGCCAACTTGACGCGAACCCTTTGGATGTATTATTTGTCTTGCCGGGGTCTTGTTCCTCTTTGTTCGTTTTAAAGAGATTGGAAGAGCCGCCGAAACCCACCTCGCTGCCGATCTTCTTCAGCAGCGTAACCCGAACCTGGTCCAAAACAGCCTCGAAAGACTGCAATTCCTCGAGAACTGCGTCTGCATCGAATGTATCGACCTTCGCCAGTTTCTGCAAAGCAGCAGTCAAGAGATCACATTGCGAAACCTTATCTTCGAGAGCCTTGAGCTTGACGTTCCTCACCCGCCAGATATCGCGTGGAATAAACAGTTTTGTCGTCAGATAGCCACCTCGCGGATGTGCCAAAGTCTGATATAGACAGCGCATCAGCCAGAAGGGTCGTAGGAAGAATGATTCCGGACAGGGTTCGAGAGGCTGCGGTGGCTCTAATGAAGCACTCGGGCTCCGCGGAGTTTTCGGCGAACCAGGGACCCCAGTATGATCATCGAACAGGTACATGCCCCCAGCTTGAAGGAGATTCGGCCCAAATGCTGCTGCTGATGGCGTGGGCAGGGCTGAAAGAGGGTGCGGAGGTGGGACCTTACTCGCTTCACCCCCAAGACTTCCGCTGATGGGCGTCGCGGGAGACTCGTTGCTCATTTCGACAGTCGCAACAGACAGGTTTCTCGGCCTTAGACTTGAGGAAGACGAATTGTTCTTGATCCCTCCCTGCGGCGAAACCATTTTCCCAAGTCGCGCAGGGGAGGGCGGTATCATGGACTCATCAATGCTCCCCTGAGAGCCGCCTTGAGTCAGAGCAGGTGTTGACGGTGAGTCGGTTTGGAATGAATCCATTGATGGGACAGTCGCCATTGAGGGGGGTTCGACCCCAGCCAGTGACGACGAAGTGTTCTCTAGTGGCGCCGTACGGGGAACATTCTGCATAGAAGGACCCGGCGGCTGCGAGGCGGCTGGTGGCTGTAGAAAGGGTTTAGCTGATAACGTTGTTGAATTTCGTCTTGCGAAGGTCTCGACCCTGAGTTGTTCACCGCTCCTGCCGGAAAATCTTCTCTCCCGGATGCCGAGTCCACCATATCTATCGAAACTATTGGGTCGGCTGCCAGACTGAGGCACAGGTAACGTAGGCGGGAGAGGAAGTGCTGCTTTCGGAGGTGACGTCCTCGGTAAATCTTTCGCAGGAGGAATAGGTCGTGGTGATGGCTCTAGTGCTGGTTCATGGGACTCTTTTAGCGTGCTTAGAGCCGTAATAGTTGTCGCTATCGTTGAGGGCACAGAGCTGGCCCATGTCTGTCCAGAAAAGGTACTCGAGTCTGACTGTCGAGGTAGGGCAGACTTGGATTTATTGTCAAAAGAGAAATCATCAAACGTGTAACCCTTCGTCATTTCCTCAAGCATTCTCTCTTCTTCGTCGGTTGAATTGCCATCATCGTACTCTCGGGTAAGGCCGGAGTCGGTCTCAAGCGGCGCATGCCCTGACAAGATCGACTGGAACGCCGGTATATTGACGTTGAATACCTCCTGGGCATTTTTGTCCGGTTTGGGTGTTGAATATTCTGGAGCCTCATCGTCATCATAGGCTGCATCAACAGCAGCATCCAGAGCAGCATCGAATTCGGCCTCAATATCATCAACAAGGTTCTCGGTATGATGGATTCCAAGGTCAATCGAAGATAGTCGTGAAGATCTCGATGAGACTTCACCATCTTCAACAGTATCCAGCCATGAAGTTGACTCGGTAGTACCTTCTTCCCGGGCGTTGATGATATTATTTACCACATCATTAGGCCGCATGGGAGCCATTGGCGTATCGGTGTCCCTCTCAGAAGCGGCAGATAGGGGCCTCTTCGGTGATAGTGGAGGCGGCATGTACTGTGTGTCCATTGGGATAGCCAGACTGGGTATTCGTATTCTCTTATGGTTGGAAGAGTTGTTGATGTATGTTTCTCCACCAAAGATCTCGGGTAGTAATGATTCTTGACGAGGAGGGATCTGAACAGACTCCAAAATAAGAGTGGTATCTGGTTCCAGGCCATCACCTGAGAAGAATGACTGATTAGTTTCGTCAAAGGGAGGATCTTCCGGGAGCTCTTTCTCCATCAGACCAGAAAAGGTGTCGTCCAGGTCATGGAGTTCCGCTATCCTATTCGAATATGTACTCTTGATGGCGGACAATTTCTTTCTGTCGTCCATATCTGAACTGCGGACCATGACTTGCTGTAGAAGATCACAGGCCTCAGCATAAGCCTCTATTGCACCTTCGATGTTTTGCGCATTGTCCAGAAGAACAGCGTTATTCGCCTTTGCAAGTGCTTTTGACAAGATAGTTTTCTGCGCTGGGCTCCGGTGACTTCTCCCCTGGCCGGGTATGCTGGCTGCTGCAGAGTCCGTCGGCTCGGCTGGAACCACCGACTCTGGTCTTCCTTCTCGAGTGCTCGGACGCATATTTTGTGAGATATGTTGTGGTGCGATATTGTCAGTAGGCCTGGGTCCCTGTTCAGTGGTTCTCATGTAATGGACCGACATTGTAAGAGGCTCTCCAGCTTTGCCAATCTTCCGGGCCTGCCATTCGCCGAAGTGTTCACTTGCAGCAGGATTGAACATTGAGGTGGGTGTGAGAGGCGAAACCCCGCCAGGACTCACATCTCGCGAGGTATACTTGCGATCAACCTGGAGGCGGGCGGGGTCCCGAGCACGATGAGGACTTTGACTGATAGATCTGGAAACCATGAAGGACTGTGAAACTCTTTGGCCTCGACTGGTCGAGACCGGCGGGATTAATGATGGTCCTGCACTCATGCGTCGAGATGTGTTGGCTTTCACACGTACTGCCTCCGTATCTATTGCCGACACACTCGAGGAAGTGGAATGAGACCAGCGGTTGATATTGAGACTCGGACTAAGCTGCGCAGGTCGAGTTTCGGAATGATCTCTCCCGCGCCCGACATACGCTGAAGGAAGACGATCTGGGCTCTTCGATTTCCGCTTCAAATGCGCATGTTTCGATGTTCGAACCAATATAGGAGCAGACTTCTTGACCGTATACCTGGAGGACAACGTTGAATTGGGCCTTGAAATTTCTTCGTTGTATATGGCAGGTGTCGCAGCTGAGCTCATTATCTTTGACAGTATACTGAGCGTATGACACGATCAGATACTGGGATGATACTTGTTGAACAGAGCGCCTATTGACATGGGCGGGCAGGCGATCAGTCACCAGTATCGAGGTGCGGTCGTTGGTGGCTGCACTGCAGATGCAGAGTTGATCCTTCAACGGTCTGCAGTCTTGCCGGCAATATTATGCTGGCAGGCTCGTACCTGCAGCTGTCTTGTCTGCACTCGTTTTGCGATTGACGAATGGTGGTTCGGTCAATATGCAGAGTTGGTCCAGACTACAACCAGAGTGACCTGGGTGAACTATTGGGTCCGCGTATCGTGATGTCCGTGGCTTTCCCCCTCTTGAACAAGATATCACCTTGACTCCCGGAATAAGTAGGGCTTCGATGACTGGTGTGTGTGATTCCTCAGCAAACTCCTTGATTCTTCTTTTGGATGGCCTATAAATCTGAAATCCGTCGCGGACCAGAACATGGCGCTCGATTAGCCAGCCATGGTGCTCATGAATCAACGGTTTTCGGCGCGGCTTTCCTTATCCCATGAGGCCGATATGTTGACGTTTGCGACGAAAACCCAGTAGGTACACGACCGGCGAGGTAGACGTTGTGGATGTGTGTCGGTATATGGCAAGGGGCGGGCGCTAGGAGGTCGGCGGCCGATTAGGATGGATATCTCGTAAAGACCACGACGGACCGTGTCGATCGCAATGGACAGGAAGGATTTGATCGATGAAGCTGATGTATTGAATCCAGGCGCAATCGTTGGTTGTGCGAGACGCAGAGGGAGGGCGAATGAAGGCTTGCAAGATGACAGGTGCAGCAGCAACGAGGGCGGTTCGCCAATTATCTCATGAAGGGTTGACAGGTTTAGGGCGAGTTTCGTAGGGAGGAGTGTAGGTCGCTTAACAAGTCAGAGACCATACGGAGTAGCGAGAAGCCGTATGAGACAGACTCGCTTTTGGTATGGTTGAGTGTTTCTGAAATCTCGGAACAGCTTTTGGTGCACGTTTTCTCTTGCTGTGGTTTGTACAGGACTTTCTTTGCATTGGAGAGGGCGACTTCACGGCACGTAATGTATCCCTGAACCTGGACTTGGGATTTCCTGGCAATGGCACCGCATGCTTGAGCCCGCCCGCAGCTGCACCCAAGGATAAGTTAGAGGCGGCCCCTCAGGGAGGAGACGACGGCTGCAGGCACGACTTTTCGTAACACGCGCCAAACTCCATCAGGCCAAATCAACAAGCCACGTTCAACCCCTGAGTCCGATCCACCCTGGGCTTCACCAGCAAACCACGATTTCAGCACCGAATCTCTCCGGATTCCTAGACAAGCGAAGACCATTTCGTCAACATCTACCACGCCAACATCGTCTAACCTGTCGAAGAGCCTCGAGCCGATCATCCAACCCTCCCACAACATCTTTGTCTGCACCGTTGAGGAGCAACGGGCTGGAAAGCGTCCTCTTCCCGTCTAGAAAGCATCCTCCTCCCTTTCTCGCTCTTGCGCCTGTACCCTTGCTAGAGCCGATGTCATTCTGCAGCCTCTTCCGAACAAGCGTTACTTAACGCTAACCTGCCAGGGGAGTGAGGTATCTTCGTATCGTTTACAAGAACGGACAAATTGAACAAGAGTGAAGACTCTGCAAAATAAACATGCTGCAAGAGATCAGGACCTGAGGTACTTACCATGATGCGTCGTCTATATCGAGAGACACAGCCGACGGTGACGTGTTCATGCATTGAGAAGATCATTGTGCAAACCATCGGTAAAGGCAACATGGAGTCACGTGCAGAAGCACGCCTATAAGCCCCTTTCTAAGGAAGCTGACACGGTCCCTGAGCGATAATCGAAGCATCCCGCATTCACCCATTGACATCATTGTTCAAGTACAGACAGCTGTGCCCGAGGAGTTTGTCTTTCCTAGCTTCACGATGCCAGGTCTCGGGTCTCCTACCGTGCATGACTCGAACTACCGAGAATCAGCAAGGCACCTCGTTTTCGGGGTCTGTTAGACCATCCTCGCTTTTTCTGCATCAACCCGAGCCGCGTACGTGTTCTATGCAGGTAGCCCAGCTTCATGACAATTACCTTCAGAGAGACCAGGATCACATTTCTGGAAGCCTTATGCCCCGCGTAGTGCAAAGATCAGGTCGTGCAATCGAAGCTCAAGAACTCCACGGTCATTACACCCGATGAGAGACTAAAAATGCTTACCGCTTTGCGATTGCGCAATGTTGCAGGTACATTAACATCAGGGAATAATCTATTGGATTGTTGACGACGAAGTTCGTATGGGACGTACTCCCCTAATCGAGACTGACAGCTACACCGACTTCTCTGCTCTATGATTCTTTTCTTGCCGATGGGAACGATGAGCACCTGCTGAACACGAGCAACCCTCAGCTTTTACTGATTACATTGCACAGGTCAAGGCTACACTGGGAAATCAAGTCTCGGCAGTTGCGCTCAATGTACAAGTGCAAGCCACTTTGTTCATCGTGCAATGCACGAGAGAGTAATCATTCGTGTGCTTTAAATCCAGCGACGACATCTGGGGAGGATTTAAAATCATTCGAAGTATCTTGACAATTCCATTTCTCTTCTTGAGTCAAGCATCTGGTCTCCAACAGCTGCTCAGAGAATCAAGGAAGAGGAATACTATCAGCTATCATTCCGCGCGACAATCGATCCAACCGCTTCCACAAAACCAATCTCTACCATATCGACAACACGGCATAAAATCGGCGCCGTGGGAAAAGCCTCGATATCACGACCTCTAGTATCGGGAGGGATGCCCTATGATGCTGGTAACCGCAGGGTTCCTTCCTTGGGCCCGAGGCACATTCACTGGACCGTGGTACCCGTGGTTGTAATGCTTCTTTGAAAGTATGTGCAAGAATGAGTTTGTCATTCATCCCCAAGTATCACTCATTCCTCGGTGCTACGAATCGTGGCGAAAACACCACCTCCTGGGATTGTTTCGCGATCGAAACCCAACATCTGACTCGGTAACAAATCATCTCTCTGATCTGTCGAAAAGCATGAGCTAGTCAGTACCAATCGAATCTTGTGGTCCCTCACCACCCTGGTAGAAATGCTTCGAGGAGCCAGTTTCTCTTCTGCTGCCGAACTTCATCTCTCCGAAACATCCTAGTTCGCCCGCAAGCAGAACTTGAAAGGAGACGGAAAGCGGTAAGTTTGGAAGGTCCATAAAGTCGGAATCACCTCATGTCTGTGTCATCTACCGACCCAATCTCCTGGTTCTGCTCGACCACCCCGGACTGGAGCAAAGTATTTCAAGGCTCCTTCTCAGCATTCGAAGCTTTTCAAGAACTACCCCATCCAGGACTGCTATTGGCAGCGGTGTGTACCTCAATTGCGACCTTCAACATCAGCTACATTTGCATCCGGCGACGGCGACCCATGATGATTCTCTCCGCTTGTGTTGGGCTTACGCCTCTGCTTGCACTCTTTGCAGCGCCAGCTCCGTGTCTCGCCGTCGACAAGACGGTGGACCCACAGCTTGTTGTGAAGCTCAAGACCGCCGCAACTATGCTGGACCGACTCAACATGCTCTCGGATGAACAGCTCGTCTACAACTTCACTGCCAATCCCATGTACTCATTGCAACCAGGCAGTGTATGCAATGCCAATGCTGCCACATGGCCCGTCCTCTCGACCGTGGGAGCGACCGTTGCCCAACTCAACCTAGGACCCTGCTCAATGCTTGCGCCTCATCTTCACCGTGCCAACAATCTCGTTGTTGCCGTGAGCGGATCGACGCACACGTACATGGTGCAGGAGAACGGAGCTCGCCTTATTCAACAGATCCTCACGCCAGGCATGATGACCATCTTTCCCCCTGCAAGCATACACGCAATGTACAACATGGGTGAGTTCATAGACCAAGAAGAGCTAGCAGACTTCCTGACAGACTCCAGGCTGCGAGCAGAATCTACTCTATTCCTTCCTCAATAGTGAGGATCCAGCGACCGTCAACGTCGCACAGGCGTTTTTCATGATGCCGCAGAATATGGGCATGACTGTCATGCCTTTCATCAATCTCACAGACGGCAATTGGTCCGCCACCGCGCAGGAAATTCCAGCCATTGGGACAGGCAGCCAGCCAGGCTTCGAAGCCTGTCTCAAGAAATGCGGCCTGTCCGGCACGGGATATTCTGGAGGTGGACAAGTCAAGGTTTAAATAGGGAAACATTGAGGAGGAACACTGTTCGGTCGATCTTTACGAAATACTTGTGTCGAGGTTGTGTTTTCGAAGCTACGGTCTCTCATTCTGCATAGGTGGATTTATTGCTGTGATCTGTCCAAGGGTAACTTTCGGCCTTACATAGCGAGTCCCCAGCCATATGTTCTGATGGTGAATTGTACACAGTCACGGCGGGGACGTTAAAAGGGGGCGGGCCGATCGTTCGAGTGTTTTTGTATTCAGTCAATCATTTGCTTGCACGCAAAGCCTGCGCCACTACCATGCCATCGAGGTACCATTGTCAGCTCTATCCACCCTCAACCTACTTCTAGGATGCTGTCGAAGACTCCTGATAACAGGTTTTTGTGCGTTAGCACGCGTACATATCTTGGTCATTCATCATTGCCCTATCCTTAAATCCGCAATACTACTATCCGGCGTCCGCTCTTTATTCGGCGTATTGAACCCACTAGGGGTCTCTGGCCGGCTCTTGTCCATCACGTTGAGACTCACATTCTCCCGGAACGCAACGTACTCGCTATCCGCATACCCCAGAATGCCCAAAATCTCGCTACTCCGCAAGCCTTTGATCCTCGCCACCTCGCTAGCGGAGTAATTCACCACGGCTCGACCGATCTCGTCACCGCGTAGGACAAGGTGCATCGATGTCGTGCTAGACTCACCAGCTGGCGAGAGGCTGCCGAGTGGATGCTTGTCCACCACGACCAGCCGCACAGCTTCTTGCTGTGCGAAATTGCCCTCGACCGCGACAATGCCAACGGGAAGCAAGCCCGCCTTGTTGGCCAGTGCATTGCTCGCGCCGCGATCGATATAGATCGTTCCATGTGGTGCCAGGCCATGTAGAATCCAGAACGCACGATTGCGGATCGGAGTACTCGAGGGGACGAAGCGCGTGTGCAAAGGCGGAACAGGGATGGCGAGGACACCATCACCTGTTTCATCTGTGGGAGGATGGAGATGACGAATGATGGAGGCGATGTTGCCTGGTTTCGACGATTTCGTGATGATAGTCGACGTACCTGCCGCGGTTGCGAGACGCGCGGCGACGATTTTGGTAGCCATGCCGCCTGTGCCCAGGGCTGAGCCGGCTGAGGAGACGTCGGCTTGAAGGGCGTCGATGTCGTCGACGACCAAGATAGGTTGCGCTTCTGGGAATTTACGCGGGTTCTTGTCGTACAGGCAGTCGACGTCCGTCATGAGGAAGAGATAGTCTGCGTGGACCATGGCTGCTGTAATGGCGGATAAGGTGTCGTTGTCACCGAATTTGATTTCAGACACGGCGAGGGTGTCGTTCTCGTTGACTATCGGAATTACACCGAGATGTAACGTCTCTGCTAGGGTGTTCTGCGCATTGAGATACTGCGACCGGTCGGCGATGTCGTTCCTTGTCAAAAGAATCTGAGCGACTGGCTGGTTCATGTGCGCGAATAAAGAGTCCCATATCGACATTAACCTGGACTGGCCTATGGCTGCCAATGCCTGGACACAACACTTGAGTCAGATCTCATTTCACCCCGTGGATAGGCAGTCATACCTGGACTTGAGCAAGGTGTTTAGGGCGTCTAGGCATGTTCATCCTTTGCAGCCCGACCCCAATAGCGCCCGAGGACACAATGAGCACACGGTGGCCATCTCTGCGTAGTTTTATTGCTGTCTCGACAATCAATGACAGGATAGAAAGAATAGGCTCATGTGTAGTCTCGTCCACGATCGACGAAGTCCCTAATACAATGGTGAGTCCAGCTGGTACTTTCGCGAAATAAGGCATGGTATATTTCTACCGATTTTAATGACTATCGTCAGATGTCTCCCTGGCTTCATTCTTGCAGTGAATGTTTGATGTAGTCCGCCGCAATTCCTCCTGAACACTATCTACCATTTTGAAGGGAAAGCAGCAGAAAAGGAGCGAAAGACGGGCAGCACGCCCTCCGTAGACAATCAACAATAACGTCCTTAAGCGACAGACTGGATAATATCCAAAAATTTCCCACCTAAGAAGTCATATCCCGCCAATAGCTGATTGGTGATCGAAGCTGCAAGGCTGTCGCAGCCTCGTAGAAATTATGATGCGGCGGCCTGGTCAACTCCGATGAAGCCAATCCTGACCCTTTTGCACTGCAATAACCACCAGCAATTGCACGTCAACTGCGGCTTGACTCGACAAATCGGCTGTTCTCGATCAGTCTCCTCCATATACTCGTCCTGGAGCCCTGTCACTCAGTATGGCCGACTCCGAGGAATCCTCCGCGCCATCTCAAGGTGGCTCCGACTTACTCCCATCCAACACATTCTGGAATCGATGCAAGAATTTCTCCCGCATGGCCTTTGGTACAATGTCGCCGGAGGGTGCGAAAGCATATTGGAGTGATGCCGATCGACGGTTTGCGAAAATAGACTGCAAACGCTGCGAAGATCAGAGGGATTACCTCCTAAAATTCTCCCCAATCATACGATACATGAAGGACAACATACAAAAGGTGGGCGGAGATATTGGCTCTCACAACATACGGTGTCGATCATGTACAGCCGAAATGCAAGGGGGCTTCGACCATGAATATGGAATTGTGCTCTGTGCCAATCGTCTCGAACAGAGAAGCCAGGTCGAAGATGTCATGGCCCACGAAATGGTGCACTGCTATGACATTTTGCGATTCAAAACGGACCTAGGTCCGGATGCTGATCTGCGTCACAGTGCTTGCTCAGAGGTATGCGCACATTGTCTCAAATTGGCCGTCTTTGCTGATATACCATAGATCCGGGCGAGCAATCTTAGCGGCGAGTGTCGGTGGGCAAACGAGTTCTTTCGGAACCACATCCCGGCATTCACAAATCATCACCAGGACTGCGTGCGGCGAAGAGCCATAGCGTCAATAAAAAATCGACCAAACTGCAAAGACGATGTGCATGCGGTCAAGATTGTCAACGAGGTCTGGGATAGCTGTTTCAGAGACACGAGGCCATTCGACGAGATATACCGGTAATCTGGGCACTCCATTCAATGAGGGTCATCTTTAGACAGCACGGTGTTGAGGCGTAATCCCAGCACTTGGGATATGATATTTATTAAGAGCAAATCAAGAACTCCATTCCAACAAAGCCTATGCACATTTTGACGCCATGCCATGCTTTCATTATCCCGTACAGGGGTGGAACTTAGTCCCTCCACCTATTCAAATACTTCTGCATCGCTGTGTCAGTTGGTTGACCAGCCGCAGCAACCTTCTCAAGTCAGTCTCATTAAAAGCAGAAAGGCTGGTGAATAGGGCTTACCGTCGCTTCCATACTTGAGGTGCTGAATGTGAGCGCTAGAGTGTTTGTAGTAACGGCATTTGGTGTCCCTGCAATCGTCTTGTACACAGTATACGCACTTGTTGGCCACTGAGGCGAGGCATTCTTCGCAGTGATCGAAGTCTGAGCCATAGGAGGCATCGGTGCATAGCGAATCGCTCCTGATTGTAGTGTGTATGGAACGGTATATTCAGCAGCTCCGGCCGCTGCTGTAGTGGCTGCAGTAGTATCGTCGATATTGTTCTCCGTTGCGGGTCCGGCAGTTCCAGAGACTGTTGCCAGGCCTTCTGTGACCGCAGCGGAAAACACTCCCGTCATGCCTGACAGGGTGAAGCGGTCGGAGAAGTTGATGACAGTACCTCCCGTAGCCGCTGAGATGAACTTCAAGAAATATGCATTTTCCACATTCGCACCCAATCCGGCTGTCAGAGTCACCGAGACTGAGTCTCCAGTCGAGTAGTCACCATCTGCCACCAGGGTCGCTAATTGAATCTGGTGAAATGTCAGTATGAAGCGTGTCCCAGGTCGCCTTTGCGGTCTTACATAGTTCGAATCCTTATTTCCACCTGCGCAGAGGAAAAGCTGGTATGAGGCGAGGTCTGAAAGTGCTGGAGAGGTCCCTGAGTCCTTCCACGTTATACTCAATTTAAGTCCAATAACGGTGTCTCCGGCTTCAGGCCCGGTAACTTGTACATCGGCGCGGACAACGGCTAGGAGGCAGCCTGCGAGGAATAACAAGGGTCGTAAGATCATGATGTCGTCTGAAATGTATCAGGTTCGATGGAAAGAGGAAACCGTCGCAAATAACGGGGATGGTATGGAAAAGCGACGGCACAGATAGAAATGAGTGAAAGCCAGGTCAAGATTGTCGGTGATGAGAGACCTTCGTCGAGGTTGGTGAGACCGCAGTTTGCTGAAACACGAATTGCAGGGCAGTCCAGCCGCGCCTAAAAAGGGGACCATAAATAAATGCTTTGAGTCGTCGCGGCGGTCGCGCTGCAAGGCACGCCGATCAAGGCTCCACAGCCTCATCGGAGGACGTCAGTCACAGGCTTTCCGCCCGCAAACATCTGCCACCGCTGCTGTCACTACAATCATGTACTTTTCAACCTGCAAAGATCCCAATACGCGTTAAACATGGGCTGGTCTTCGCCTGATAGCTGGCCTACCAGGCTCTTCTCAGGCGACCCAATTGCCATTCTCATTGCATTCTTGGTGACCATATCGCTTCCTGCGCTTCTTCATCTCTACTTTTACACTCAAACTGCCCGTGCCAAAGTCGTCCCAACTTTTCTGCTGCTGGGATCTAGCGGAGCAGGCAAGACTTCACTAGTCTCACTCGTAAGGCAACCCCACCGTCTGGCTGCATATCGCATCTAACAACAGCCAGTTGCAAAAGAGGTCGGCAGATCCAGAAGAATCGGAGCCCGCTCCGACTCGCATTTCACAAACATCAACCGATGTCAGCTTACTACTTCCTGCCTCAATATCACTGGGATCCAATAAATACCGCTCCGAGAACGATGCTTCGCTCAGAGAGAAACACCCAACTCGGTATCATATGATCGATACTCCTGGGCATGGGAAATTGAGGACCGAGCAGGCCTTGTCGCAAATCCAAAATCCTGCATTGCGCGGAGTGATCTTTGTAGTTGATTCTACTGTCCTCGACTCCAGCGACTCAGCTACCTGTCGCGACACGGCCTTATACCTGCACGATACACTGCTAGCCTTACAACGGCGATTCACCGCTAAGTCGAAGGCCAAGACAGACATACCAGTTCTGATCGCGGCAAACAAGCAGGACTTGTTCACGGCGCTGCCGACAGGCGCAGTGAGAGAGCGATTGCAAATGGAGATTGAGAGGGTAAGAGTGTCTAAGAGCAGAGGATTGACTACAGTGGGCCAAGAGTCAGAAGCCGATGCAGAAGAGGACGTACTTGGTGGAGGTGGGGAGGAGAAGTTTACGTTCAAGCTGTTGGAAGAGGAGTACAATATCAAGGTGGATGTAATTGGAGGTGCAGTCAAGGGCGAAGAGGCTGGAAAAGGTGTAAGAAGATGGGAGGAGTGGATCGGAGGCTGTTTATGAATGTCTATGACTGCTTGGATTGAACCCAGTCCGGACCTGGGGAAGACCTGTAGCCCAAGCTGGTTGTACAAAGACTGGTAACACTTCCAGCTGTGCGGTCGACATGGCCTCGACTGGTACTCCATGTTAGCTCTCAGGCATGGCTGAGACCGACCGGGCGAGCTGGTCGTGTTGTCACAGCATTACTTCGCGGCGCCCGTTAACAGGATTGCAAGATGGTTCGTAGAGAGACCCATACAGATCATTTCCCTGATTCAAACGTCCTATCGCTCGTGTGGTCCAGCTCGGAACTCATCTTGGACGGATTGTGGAATATCGGCGAAGTTGTCCATTGCCTCTGTAGGCATACTTCCAACTCCCTCCTTCAGATACAGCAATAACCTGTACGCGCTGTTGCCGTTCAAATAGTAGCGATGGAGTTTCTTGCTCCGCAAAAAGCCTAGTCGTTCATACAACTTCATCGCAGCTGTGTTGGTCTCCTCGGTCTCCAGGGCAATCTCGTCCGCATTTTTGTCAATCATTAAGTCGATCGCTTTACTGACAAGAGTGGTTGCAATCCCTTTTCCTCGGAAAGTCTCCTTCGTTGCGAGCATAGCAATATATCCTCTCAGAGGTCCTCCACGGTGTGGTTCCAACTTGCATATCACCACGCCCGCCAGTTTGTTGTCGTCCGTAGTGTCGATGGCCATGAAACATAGTTCGGCCCATTGGTACAAGAAGTATCGGTACACATAGATGCTGTAAGGCTCCGAAAGATCTTTTGATATCAATTCGCGAATCTGGGGTAGGAACTCGGGTTCCTTCTCCAGTGAATACTGAATGTAAGTTATCCCGGGAGGATTTGTCTGAAAGTGCGCGCTGGGAGAGACGACGTTGCTATCATCTTGGGTAGCAGACGCGACATTGCTGCTCATCGTACACAATAGACACAACCAATCCTACCGGAAGCTCGGTTGTGCCATAATGGGAATGCAAGAGGAGACTTTCCTTCAAGGTCGTGCGGCTAAAGTTGTACCCTGAAGATCTGTGCATTTCTCCGGGCTCCCGTCTGGTGACGAAATCAAGGATCCCCTGCCACGGCTTGCTTGCATGTGAAGGTTTGGGCACACTCACCAAATAATAATGATCAACAAAGATTCGTCCGGACTATCCGTGGCCGGTCCCAATGCCTACTACTGTCGTCTGCTCCTCGGTCAGTGTTGATTGTTCGAGAGGTGAAGCGGGCAAGCATGTCTGCCCTCCGTCGACGAATAGTCAACGTCCTGCGGGACACGCCTTCAACCTCTTCCAGTCGAGATGTCACTCCTGAACCTGGCGAGGAGCTCAAACTTGTGCCGAGCAGAAAACTCGAGAAGCTCAAAAAGGCAAAAGGTAGCAAGAGGAAAAGTGGCATTATATTTGGACTCGGGGGGTTACTGGGCCTGGTGCTGGCGCTTCTATTTGCGCAGTCGCAAGATGTCATCAAATTGGAAGGACTGCTGGAGGTTAATCTGGACAGTTTGATGGACGCTATACCTGCAGGCATTGTTAGGGACGTGAAAGATCTGTCCAAGGCAGAAAGAGATGTGGTCAACTATGATTCATTCGCTGTTGGGCTGCATTTACAGTCCCAGGGCATATCGGCGCATCATCCAGTCATTATGGTTCCTGGAGTTATCTCGACCGGATTGGAGTCGTGGTCGACGGGAGAGAAATCTAGACAGTATTTTCGCAAGAGACTTTGGGGGTCATGGTCGATGATGAGGGCACTTGTACTGGATCAGACAGAGTGGAAAAAACATCTTATGCTAGACAAAGATACTGGTCTCGACCCTCCAGGCATCAAACTGCGGGCGGCGCAAGGCTTTGATGCGACGGATTTCTTCATCACTGGATACTGGATATGGAACAAAATCCTAGAGAACCTGGCGACCATCGGGTACGACCCGACCAACGCATTCACGGCAGCCTACGACTGGCGCCTATCATATGCTAACCTGGAAGTTCGCGACCAGTACTTCACCAGACTGAAAAGCTATATCGAGATCGCATACGCCACTTCTGGCAAAAAGGTTGTCCTAGTCTCTCATTCCATGGGTAGTCAGGTCGTTTTCTATTTCATGAAATGGGTTGAGCACAAAGACCATGGCAAGGGTGGAAAGAAATGGGTCAATGACCATATTGATTCCTGGATCAACATCTCCGGATGCATGCTTGGGACAGCCAAGGACATACCCGCCGTCCTGTCAGGGGAAATGAAGGATACAGCCCAACTCAACGCGTTTGCAGTCTATGGTTTGGAGAAGTTCTTGTCCCGAGAGGACCGAGCAGAACTCTTTCGAGCCATGCCTGGCATCTCTTCAATGCTGCCAAAAGGGGGAGAAGCAGTCTGGGGTAACAGTACCTGGGCACCTGACGATCTACCATATCCGCAGCAGAACAAGACGCATGGGATCTTTCTCTCCTTCAAGCCCAAACTCAATTCTAGCACAACACCCCGAAAGAACATGACCATGGCCGAATCGTTCCAATATCTCATGGAAAGTACAGAGCCCTGGTATCAGGACCAAGTTAGGCATGCCTACTCTCACGGCGTGGCGCATACCAAATCGGAGGTGGAACAGAACGAGAACGATCCTCGAACGTGGTTGAATCCACTTGAAGCCCGCTTGCCTCATGCGCCGAAATTGAAGATCTATTGCTTCTACGGGATCGGTAAACTCACTGAACGGTCCTACTTCTACAAAGATAATGAAAACCCTTTTCAGGGCAACGTCAACGTCTCAATTGATACTTCGGTCAGTTCACCGAACGGTCGTGTACAGCAACTGGGTGCAATCGATCGCGGCATCGCGTTTGGTGAGGGTGATGGCACGGTCAATCTCGTGTCGACTGGCTACATGTGCGCCAAAGGCTGGAAGCAGATCAAACGATACAATCCAGCTGGGGTCAAGATCAAAACGTACGAAATGCCACATGAACCCGATCGGTTCAGCCCTCGTGGTGGACCTAATACTGGCGACCATGTCGATATTCTCGGCCGGAGCAGTTTGAATGATCTTATTCTGAGAATCGCTGGAGGGCATGGGGATGAGGTCGAGGAGAATTATCAGAGCAGGATATGGGAAATCAGCGAAAATGTGCAGATATTCGACAAGGAATGATCGACTCATGTTGCAAAGAGCATGACCCTTACAGCATGGCGAGGCGTTGGTTTAGTGATATCAGAGCGGCATCAAGATACCCCGAGAATAGCGATGCTAGAAAGGCGTACACTTTGCTCACTGAAGAGGAGAGATTTTTGATGAGATGTACAAGTATTTTCAAGTACTATGTCCACGTAATAGAATGGTCGTCACTTGATGGCATGTATTTCGTGCAGAATACCGAATTCAGTTGCTTACAGTTTCCGAATCAGGGCGTTAATGCACCAGATTCGTCAAGCCTCAGGGACCAAGATCTCACTTGTGGCGCATTTTGGCGATTTGCACACATGTGGCATGCGCCTCCACCACCCGAGGAAATTCAGCTGAAAACACCACTCAAGTGCTCACAGGAGATTTACCGACTGGGTGTCTTCTGGGCGTCTCTACAAGCCCTACAAAAGAAAGCCTGAATTCGTTCAGAGCCGCCCGACTGTCCGTAGCGTCATTGTACTTGTGCCCCTCCTCCAGCGTTCAATGCGCACTTGTGTCTCTCGAACCAAGTTTTGAACTTGAACAAGTACACCGTCACCTTTTTCAAAACGCGCGCTCGAAGTTCGCGCGAAGAGACGGCTCAATATGTCGAAAGCAGGACATATCATCTCTTTCATTATCTTCGTCGTCGTGATCGCTTTCCTCGCCATTGTGGGGTACATTGCATACTCGATCGCTCATGATGTGGGACACACGACAAGGCAAAAGCTGGAGAAGAAGAATGTATCGTTCAGTCGAGAGGGGATGAAGGTGGGCGTGCATGAGAGAAGCGCAGAACACGAGGAAGATGCGACACAAAGGTATGTTGCAAGGATCGCTGCTGGGGAGCCGATATTGACGCCTGCGGATCTTTTAGTCTTATAACGAAGATCTGGAACAGCTCGTCCTGGCCTGGATATCAATCGCGCATAGGTTGGGGTCAAGGCAACAAGACTCCTGGTACTACTCCGGGGGTAGAAAAGAGAAATCCGTACGTTCGAGTCTGCTGCTTAGCGGGAGAGGCTGACTGTGAATCTAGGTATTCGCGACAATCATCCTCGACAGCAGTTCCTCCTCTTTCTTGACATGGTTCGAGTCAGGCGCAACCGAATGTTCGTTGAGTATGAGGTAGCGACCACGATGATTCGAAGGAATGACCAGGAACGGGCCGACACAGCGCAATATCATGAAAGAGTCGAAAGATTGAATATATCAAAGCATGCACCCGTCCATATTTCAAACACCACATTGCATGATCACAGCTTGAAAGCGACACTTCGGGGGCATTTTATTCGATCGATCCGGAGAATCTCTACGACAAGTTTCATGTCCTCTGTATCATGATAGCCCTTTTCCATTTGTGGCATGAGCCGCATTACGTGCCTGCGGCAACATTGGACATTGACCACCTACCTGCGATATAAGATCTCTTCCCAGCCTCACACATTGAGCAAACGCATGCCGATTACTGAGCATTACCCTAAAGGCCAGCCCCCACCCATCAAGGGAGCAGTACCCGCGAATCAGCAGCCAAATGAGGTGAACAACGGGCATCTGTTCAATGCATGACACTGCAGTAGCCGGAGCGATTACTCCGTACGGTGACAGGTTTCAGCACCCATGCGCCCTAACTTTGTACTGTGAATGGTGGCGGCTGCGTCCGGATAGTAGATCGAACAATGACTTTATGCATGGAGCAATACCTCACGTGCTATCCTTCGGGTTCCGAATCGCGAAGTGCTGTCTATCAAAAACTGTATCGCCTAGATACGAGAGAACCCACCAGAAAGCGACCATACGTGCCAATTGGACCAAGATGAGATGGAAATTGCAGGGTGAAACGAAAGGGCCCAGAGCCTATGGGTACAAGGCGACTCTGGATCTGGCGGAGAATTAAATGAAAGTCTGTCAGACGGTGGGAAAGGTTGCAGCATCACTCAGCAATGTGCTGCATGTGCTGGACGTGCCCCCCCAAATGACAGGCGGCCACAGTCGTGATGGTATAGGGAAATTGCTAGCAATCACCAGTCAGCATCGCTAGACCAGGCCACCCAGATGCTTGTTCGTGTGCTGCCGTTGGTCTTCTCGCGTATCAGTCCAACCATCATCCCGGCTGAAACGAAAGGGCAAGGCCTCCCATATCCTATCAAACTCGATAACAAACTGTGATACCCATATGATCACACTTTATTTGATCCTGCCACTGTTGCTCGTGGTTACTTCTCAAGTCATAGTCAAAAGGTCATTGCCCACACAGACCGGCCAAAGGTTGCATCATGAAATGCTTAACGGCTTTGGTGACGTCGAGAAAAGCAGAAGGAAAAAAGGCAGAGATTTTATCCTGCGAACGGGACGGTCAGAAAGTGAAAGGAAAGAGACTTTGGGGTGGCTTCGCCAGGGGCACAGAGAGTCTGCCTAGGGCGGGTGGACCAATTGAATGATTAGCACCGCCTAAGAATGCCTAATAATTAGTCTCTTATAGGCATGGTTTGGCTTCGGGGCCGGCCTTAAACAAATAGTGAAAGGGCTTCGGTTCGTATCTTTTGGCGCTCTGCACAATTATGGCATTATTTGCGAACTCGCCTGTTGTACCGTAGAATGACTGCCTATCCGAAGACATCCACACAATCTGCACCTTGTTACCTCTTCAACTTTACTGCTCACCTACGCCCTCTTCCCTTTCTCTAGCTACAGTATTCATCGGATTACTCGGATTCATATCTCGACCAGTCTCTCCTTCTCTCCTAAGCCGTTCCTTACCTGCCTCCCTCTTGTTGTCGCTGCCTGATCCTTCTCGTCGATCTCACCAGAGAAACGTCATCTACGCATACGCCACAACATTGAGATACAGTCGCGCTTCAAATCACCTGCAATGCAGGCCTCTTTCCCGTCCTGGAAGGACACCGCGGCGCTCTCCAAGAAACACCTTCAGATTCCATGGCGGTCAATACAACTTCTGGTCCCTCATAGATTACGGCGCAAGCTGAGATCAAAACTGCGGAATCGACAATCCGCTGCCTCGTCCTTCGCAAACCTCCAGACTTCATTTTCTCCTGCCGATACGCTCCGCGCCCTCCAGAATCACAAATGGTCAATATATGATGGACAATGGCTATTACTCGCCGTGGTGGGAATCTTCTCCTTGAGCATCATCGAATATCCCGGTCCTTTGGTCAAGACGGCAGTGGCAACACTTCTTCTCGCCTCGTTAATATTTCCTATTACTCGACAATTCTTCCGACCTTTCATGCCGATAGCGGCGTATCTCATTTTCTTCTACGCTTGCAGGTAAGTTGTTTCGGGATATACTTCATTGTCTTCAATTGTAGCGTTTAGGGGCCCAAAGAGACTGATTTTTTCCCTACAGATTCATACCTGCCGGATGGAGACCTCCTATCTGGGTAAAGGTCCTGCCAGCCCTCGAGAATATCTTGTATGGCGCAAACCTGAGTAACATACTCTCTGCCCACAAGAACACCGCCCTCGATCTGCTGGCATGGTTCCCATACGGTCTGGGCCATTTCGGAGCACCATTTGTGTGTTCTGCGATCATGTTCATTTATGCACCACCGACGACGGTCCCAGTGTTTGGTTTTACGTTCGGCTATATGAATCTCTTGGGTGTCGTTACCCAAGTCCTGCTACCCTGTTCCGCGCCCTGGTACGAGAACATGTATGGATTGGCTCCGGCAAACTATTCGATAAAGGGTTCTCCAGCTGGTCTGGCGCGCATCGATGCATTTCTGGGTTTCGACATGTACACCTCTGGGTTCACGGCATCGCCGATGGTCTTCGGAGCATTCCCATCGCTCCATGCGGCAACGGCGACTCTAGAAGCATTGTTCATGAGCCACGTCTTTCCTAAATTGACGCCGCTCTTCTCGTTTTACGTTATGTGGTTGTGGTGGGCGACCATGTATCTGTCACACCACTATGCGGTCGACTTGGTTGCAGGCAGTCTGCTAGCCGGTGTTGTCTTTTATTTCGCAAAGGCCAAGTTCCTTCCACGATTGCAGCCAGACAAAAACTATCGTTGGGATTACGACTTCGTGGAGGTTGGGGAAGCACACAACACCTACGGTTATGGTCTTGCTGGTATTAACGGGAACCACCCTGACAACGACGAGTGGACGATTGGATCTTCATCATCTGTCTCATCCGGATCCATGAGCCCGGTTGAGGAAGGCCAAAACCTCTGGACCGAAGCATATTCAAACCACGAAAGATGACCTATTTCGACCTTCAGCTTGACATCATGACCATCCTCCTTTCACGACACTCTCGTTGAGTTTCAGCATTATCAGCACGGCGTTTCCCTTCACGGGTGACGCAATGTTTCACTAACGCATGTTTGGCATATGAGCGACATTGTTGATTTTACAATTAGACATCGGTCACTACCTGAGCAGACCGAAAGCGTTCTTCCGAGTGTTCGCCAGCCCGTCGCTACACATTGCATCAGTCCTAATCAGGCGACTCGGACAGCCACCTTGGCTTCACTCTGGACCGACCGGCTCCTTTATATCTCTCGCTCTTGGATCGATATTTTGTTGCCAATGTTACGGAGACTTCAGCTTTTGATCTTGGGGAGCGGCAGAAATGCGTTTTTACAGGAGCCCAGCATTGTTTTTGGGTCTGGTAGGCACGGTCTCTCTATTTCCATCAAGAACCCGCTGTCTGGAAGAGGCGTTTTACATTTTTACAAAGAAGACTTTTCTTGGATCCGTTCAGCGGCTACTGTTTACCGCTTGAACGAGACATTACATTCGCTCAGCGCTGTACAAAAGATATCGACATGGATTTTATGACCGATATGCCATTCGCTTCGCAAAGAAGGGGTATGTGTAGGGAAATCTCCGGGGGTTTGATTGAGCACTGGCTCTGCTTTGGAGATTTGGGTTGTCTGAGCATGTGTTTCTTGGTTGGCGTGGTTGGGCCAGCAGCGTGAGATCTGGTGGTCCGCGCTCGATAGAGTGGCTGAGGTGGTCGGGTGGTTGCATGGTGCCGCATTGGCCGTGCATGTGATGCTACCTTGATGTTTGACAAGAATGTGCAGGAGAAGGTGCCCAGCACTCACGGAGTGAGGAACTGGGTTGAATGACGAAGTTAATCTAATACCCTAATATTAATGATCTTTGAAGCGATTGAATATTTACTGGTATGGAATATCTGTTGCGTCTTTTTCGATCTGTGCAGACCATATCAATCCAGCCGCCTCAGCATACCATCAATGCCCATCCTCGACAGACAACTCCTCTTGATGCCACTAACATTGGTACAACCACACAATGCCATACACCTCCGGAAATCCTCGTAAAGAATTTCCAACATCTTCTCGACGCCAGTCTGGCCATCATACGCCAATCCCCAGAGCGCTGGTCTGCCGACCCAAACACAATCGGCCCCCAGCGCAAGCGCGATGAAGATGTCAGTTCCTCTACGGATGCCGCCATCCACATGGACGGGTATTTTGCCCTTCGCAGCATCAACGCATTCGATCAGCGCATCTATCGTGGCAGGCACCCCATCGAGCTGACGCCCACCGTGATTCGAGACTATGATTCCGTCACAGCCATGCTGAATCGCCAACTCGGTATCCTCTGCCGTAAGGACGCCCTTGATCCAGATCTGCATTTTCGTCTTGGAACGCAACCACAGGAGACTCTCCGCCCAAGAATGTGAATCGTCGTTGAACGCCATGAAGCCCGAATCATGCGTCTGCGCGCGGATCTTCTCGGTCGTCCAGCCCAGTACCGGAAAGCCCAGTCCGTCAGGTGTCCGGAAGTCGTTGCGCCACTCATTATATCTTACCCCTAAAACCGGCGAGTCCGCCGTGAGGAAGATGGCTTTGCACCCGGCGTCCTCGGCGGCTTTGATGATAGACTCCTGCAGTGCGCGGTCTTTCATCATGTACAGTTGCATAGCGTAGTTGACGTTCCCATCACCAGCGGACGTGATTTCGTGGACGGGGTAGTTTGCGAAACTCGATATGGCCATGTTGATGCCGAACTTTGCGCAGGCACGACTTGTAGCCATTTCGCCTTCCGGATGGGCCATGCCTTGTAAGCCGGCTGGGGAAATGCATAGTGGGAACTTGATCTTGCGGTCTAGACATGTCGTTGAGGTGCTAAGGTTGGCGACGTCGACTAGCACACGCGAGCGTAACCTGTATTTGCTGAAGACTGAATTGTTCTCGGCGATGGTCGATTGGTATGTCGAGCCGGAATTGAAGAAGTCTGATGTTCGGGGAACACTGATGAGGAAGTGGACATTGGCAGGACAGAAGAGCGCTGGGTGTTGGACCTACCTCTTGCGACGTCTGGGAGGTTCTTGTCGGCGACCTCCTTGATATCTTCCATGCACAGAATGATTGGACCTTTCTCCTTGACGGGAATGGGCACAGGAGCACCGCCGGCCATGATTAGTCTCGTGTACTGAATTGGTAGAAGAGAAAAGCCTTCGTCGCTTCTACACCGCTGATAGGCAGAGCGTACGAGTAAAAGGACAGACAATTGCAGAATGGAACCGCAGCCTTGTAAGCTGTTGGTCTTGTAGAATTGTTGACAGAGGTCAGCGATACAGAAACATCCTGATCTTGTCTATATCGCAACGGGCAGTAAGTAGCCTTTTGACCTTCGATGGAGATGCGCGCCCTTTCCGTGACATCTCTTACCGTGGTAAACATCCGCGTAACTACTTGTTGCCTACTGGAGGCCTGATAAGTGAAAGGACATGGCAGATAGCGATGCAACATCGTTGGGATATTTCGCCTTCAACTCTCATATGGCAGCGGCATATGCCTGTAAACAGAAAGGCGTAGAGAATACTATCCATGGATATTAGCATCGTTGCCGGAGCCTTGGGAGGTCTATTGTTCCATGCGGCCAAGTATCGTCAACTGTATTACATGAACTCCTAGGTGGTCAGTCACCTCTTGAGGGAGATGCTGAATGCTGCTATCACGAAAAGCGTCATACTAGTACAGCATGATAATCAAGAGTCAGTCAGCAGCAAGTTCCAGGTGAAACATAGTATCGCCCAACGGAGGCCTGCGGAGATCGCCCAAAAATCAAGCTTTTATGACCCATGTCCTTTTTCTGGTTAAGCAACGTGGATCCCGTTAAGCTAGGGTAGCCCTTTGGGCGACCTAAAATGATGCCCCTGGTTTCAGAGCCTCAATGGTGTTTATCCCACCGACGTCATTGTGCCATGTTTTCCGTCGCGAGTCCAGTTCCATGATGGATGAATTGCGCAAAGTCGGAGGCGCATGGCATTTGGAAGACTTCGATTCGTTCATTGAACGTCCATTAAGTTACATAGAAGGTTAGGACAACTAGGGAGCCTTTGCTGAGCCCGGGCATTGCGCACTGGTCCTGGTTATTGGAACTGGGGTGCCTATTAACAACGTTATATTGCGTGGCTGAATATATTGCCTGCGAACCAAATTCCTATTTAGACTGAGAGGGACTCCCATTCCTTGTTTCACCTTGTTCGAGTTTCTATCATCAATCCGCGACTTCCACAAACACTGTTATACACACATATCACAGTATTGTAGTCACCAAGCATCATGGCTCGCGCTGCATCATCAACCGTAAGCGGACACTCATCCAGCGTTCCGGCGTGCCATGACTAACGCAGTAGCAGAGCGATGTCCTTCTTTACTTCCTCGCCATCTTCCTTCCGCCTCTCGCCGTCTTCTTGAAGACCGGGTGCGATTCAAACTTCTTCATCAACATCCTTCTCACAATTCTGGGCTGGCTGCCAGGATGTATCCGTGAGTCGGTCCGCGGCTTGCGGTCTCGAAACCGCAGGTTGAAGACTAAGACTGATTGCTAACCTCTTTCGCAGACGCCTGGTGGGTGATCACTAAGTATGAGAGGCCAGCTGCAGCCCCCATCGCGACTACGACCACCTATTAGAATCAAAGATTGAAGACGGCTTGCAGTGGAGATGCAAAAGGCAGTGTAATGAGGAAGACGCCGAGGTAGAGGGACAAAACAACCGTCAAGGAGGCACTGTTTGCGAGGAGTGTGATCTTTTAGCAACCACCACACTATAGATACCCATGTTTTATTAGGTGGAGAGAAGGCCACCACAGGCTCAATCATTGATTTGACATTCAATCATCAGTTCCTGCTTCGAACAAGAGACCGGCAAGGTTTTTGTTCAACACTATCAACAATGTTCAAGCAACCACTCTCTTCATTTCCTGTTCTGCTCGTCTTCGTCAAGAATCTTCTTCACCTCCATGCCGCTCAAACCTTGTCCATTCAAGACGACACTCTGTAGAATTCCCACTGTGTGGATCGACAACCACAAGCCAGGAACGTCGTTTGCGAGTATCTCAAAACATTTTCTGATCTCCACATCGCCCATTGGCACTGGCAAGCTCCCTTTGATCTCGTTGACCAATTGATTGAGACTGAAAGACACTCTGCCACGAACTTTGCCTGGGCTGGAATGAATGGAAGAATTGAAGCTAGAGCCCAGCTTCTGTTGTTGCTTCATTCGCAGAATCTCCACCACCTCACTAATGCGGCCGACTGCACGACGGCGAAGTACTGCCAAAGAGTCTGGGGCACCGGAGCTGGCCAGACCTTTCGCTCTGACGCGATCCAGAAGGGAAAGCGTCCGGTCTTTCACCACCTGTGGCGTATTGACCCCGTCAACCTTGTTGGCTTGATCTGCATTAGCAGGGAATTGAGATCCAGGTCGACTTTGAGCCTGCGATGACAGACCCAGAATTTCTGCTCGTGCTGTGGAAGCCTTGTATTTGCGAGCTTGAGTTTGTAGACCGATCGAAACCTCCAGCCGAGGGAAAAGGCGTATATCTTTGTGTAGCCAGCTCAATGGATTCTTTCGCTGGGTGATGAAAGCGGATTCCACCTCGACCTCGTATTGCTCCTGAAGTTTCTTTTCGTCGTAGGCTTTGCTAGCGACATACTCAACACTGTAGCGTAGAGCACCGCCACCAGCTAGATTAAGTTTGAACGGACTATCCTTGTGTTTCAAGGACTGACCGAGTGCATGATCGCTGGGCGAGCCAAGTTCGTATATCGCCAGCATCCGCTGAATGTCCTCCTTGTTGATCGTATGCTTCTTCCATAATCTTGTCACAGAGCTCATCAGGCTGCTCAATTCTGCAGTCGAGTAATTGCCATTGTGCACGAGTTGGAGAGAAAAGGCCCGCAAAAACGAGCTGTGTAGGGTGATGAGATCTCGAAGGGTTTGCGGGAGGTCGCTGACTGAACTTCTGCGCGTGCCCTTGCCGTCGAGGGATAGTTGACGGAAGTCTATGGTGTGTTCGATATCTATTAGGTCTTCCTCCTCGCGTTCGGACTCGGGTGGTGTAGCCAACTGGATCTTCGCCTGCAAATGGTCAGTCACGCCACGAGCACAATTCCAACCATCTTACCTTCTTCAATGCACTGGGCGTGACACGAGGGCTCTCAAGCTCGGCCTCGCGGTCATCATGAACCTCGCTGCGTTTCCTCTTGGAAGTGCTTCTGGGTGTCTCCTTTTGCTTGACAGGTTCAGCCAGCGTCAACTCTTTTACTGCTGTCTTGAGCTGTGCTCGGCATTTGGCAGATTTTGAGACTTTTGCGTAGTTCTGTACTTCTGTCTGTCGTTTGCTAACTCGACTGCTAGCGCCTCGGACGGAAGGTGCCATGGTGGTTTGGCAGAAGTGGAAGGTGCGATCCAGGTATAACTTGTCGACAATCACCAGAGTCTCCAGAAGCAAAGAAACCCAGAATGTAACAGCAGTGTAAAGCAATCGTGAGTATGCAGATCCAGCCTGTGTCTTTCGGTTTTAGACTCTGGTCGATTCGCGCTATTGAATGACCTGCCTCCATTGAGAAAAGACGCGTCGTGGCGCGTCCGTGTCCACACTAGTCCCGATTAGATAAATTGATTCTCCAGCCTTGTCAATTTGTGATTACTCCACTATTGAATGCACGCTCACCAAGCACAAAAAATGCCAAACAACGCCAGCGCTAATGAACAATGCATTGCTGGCCTGGTGCAGCAGATTCCTAATCATCGTCTGGAATGAGAACCTCGTCTGGCCGAAGTCGAGGACTGGGATCTGCTTCCATTCGATCGTCTTCGCTATCGTGATGGACCGCTTTGCTTTTACCCTTGTCTTCCGTCTCCGTCTCCTGTTGTGTAGCCTGCTTGTTCTGTCCAGATCTGCGGAAGATCGATGGGATCTTCGTTCCCTTTAAATCAGCTTCCTCTGATATTCCCTTGATGTCTCTCACCACATCGTCCTCCGCCCTCGGTTTTGGAGGAGGTGCATCGAATATTGTTGCAAGGGCTCTTGTTTCCAGGGCATTCTCGTCAGCCGTTTGGAGGACGTGTTTCCTATCACTCCAATATTCAAGTCCCCCAACCTGGGCATTGGCCGTGTCGACGGCAGCCAGCAGGTTGTCAATTCTGCGACTCTCGATGTCACCTTCAGGTTTTTTCTCATCTTCGTGGTGCTCTCGATGCTTCCGAGCATCATTTGCCGTTCTCTTAAGATATGCCAGCAGCTGAGTCCTCGAATTCTGAAAGACCAAAAACGACATTATATCGGGGATATGATCCTTCAGGTAGACTAGTTCTTCTCCGGCTTGGTCGACGAATTTCTTTACCACCTCGATCTTTTCTCGGTCGACTGAGGCAAACCTCAAAGCTTTGAGCAGACTTGCAATATCTTTGATATCCTCAGGGGGCTGCTCAAGCATGTCGACCGCGCTTGACTGGCTTATGTAGCTGGCCGGCCTAGCGGTTCTGGCGGCGCCATCCACAGTACTGACAGGGCTGCGTTCTCGCGTCGAATGTATGGTAAAGTAGTCTTGGGTCAAGTGGTGAGCAGCATTCAGGCCCCCCGGCTTGTCTCGTCCACCTGTACCATCCCTCTTGACTCGTTTCCGTAGCCACCTCCTTCGCCTGACGAATGAATGGAACCAAGGATGTGTACCATGCCATGCGAAGTTGCGTCCGAATGCAAAAGAATATTGCCAGCCTTCTTCATCCACATCGTAGCTCATGTCGACGTACCACGTTTTCCATGCCCATTCCCAACTGGGATCTGGGACTTGAGCATTGGTGATATTTACGGGTGAATCGTGAAAATGCTTGTTGACCCAAGGGCTCGGATCTGTGGGTAGAAGAGAAGAATGGGAATAAAGCGGAATACCACAGAAGAAAGATCCACGCTGGTTCTCGTAGAGAATGTCGATTTCGTGGATTTGGTGTTTGAGGTGCTTTGACTCTCTTCTTCTTTTATCTGCGTTTTTCCTGCCTCTATCTACCGATTGATTCTCTGCAAAATCTATAGCCCCGGTTGCCGCCTGCTGTTCAGCATCTTTGCCTTGCTTGGAGCCAGCTTTGGGTACTTGTCGTTCTGTTGTTACCGCGCTTGGGGCCTTTGACTTGAAGCGGTCTTCCTGCCATTTCGCATACTTTCTCCTTGCAATGTAGTCTGTTACACCTGTTCTGGAGGGGACTTTCGATAGCTTGCTGGAAATCGCACTTGCTGAACTCGGTTGAGGCAGGTCTTGCTCTGGAGGTTCGGTGGTATCGATCAGGGAGATTTCGTGATCGTAAAGATCTGCCGAACCATCAACAGTCGAAACGCGGGTCACCGCCCGAGAGACATAGTCGGTCATGCCTGTGATTGTCTTGATTATGTCAAGGAGGAAGTAGTCAAGGTCGGATCATTGTTGCCTGCAGGAAGCGATCGAAAGGTCAGGAAGAACGGATCTTTTCCAACTCGCTCAATGTCAGGACATTGACATTTTGAATGCTCGCTGAACCAATTCGAATGCTAGGGAAAATGCAATAGTATTATATGCAGCGATTTGCAAAAAGAGTATGTACTGTAAGAGGTGTTTACCAGTTAGGCTTGTAGCATGTCCACGACTGCCTAAAGTTTGTCCCTCAGTTACGTCGTCGACGACGACTTCCGCAGGCAAGTTTTGTTGTGGGCCTTGAACCTTCGCCTAAGAAACGGCATTTCTGCTTGTTCTTTCCCCCCCGCATCATCAGTCCAGCCACAAAAGAGGCCAGCCCGAAGGCACCAATGATGTCACTGTCATTGGCCATGCTCTTTGCTCTTTCGGCTTGGTTTGCAGCTTCTTCCATCATTACCACCGAGTAGCATCCTACTTCTCTAATATTCTCACATCCGAATATCACGCTTCAAGCCCAACACAGCCATTGAGCGATTCACCTCCAGGAATCCTCCCTTTCTCAAACACTTCAACAACAAATCTTCCATCATGTCGAACCGAGGACTTCAGGTCGCCGGTCTGGCTCTTGCTGGTGGTGTGGGTTACTACCTGTACAATGCAGGCGGTGACCCAAAGGTCGCCGAGAAGAAGATGGAAGGTCAGTGCAGCTCTACCTACACTCTTGCTACCTCAACTAATATGTTGCAGCCGATGCGCACAGGCTCTCCGCCCAGATAAAGAACGATCTTCCAGGTTCTATGGCCAGTAAAGGAAAAGAGGCAGAGAAGAGGGGTGAAGCTCTTACGGCCTCAGTCGGTCGGGAATTTGACAGAACTGTAAGCTTCAAGCGCCTACGACTATGACATCTGCTAACTGCCGGTTAGTCCGCCGAAGCCAAAGCCAAGCTCGCTGAAGCCGAAGCCAAAGCTAAGGAGGTTGGCCAAAAGGCAAGCAAGGAGGCCAATGCCGCCATTGACAAGTTTGACAAGACCGTGGAAAAGGAGGCTGCCAAAGCAAAGAGCGGAATCAGCAGCTGGTTCGGTGGCAAATAGGTGGAAATACTACTCTAATCTTGGTGGTGTCGGCGTTAGTAAAAATACCATGTACATTGTTACCTCGACATGCCCTGAAAAGACAAGGCTCAATCTGATACCTCATGATTGATTGACCCCCAGATCCCTCTTCTGCATTGGCAGCTACGCCTGATCTTCTTTCTGCTAAATAAATCGGGCGGCTGTGTCCAATAACGCAGCTTGGTTTACACCGTCTCGCATACAAACGACTACATACTTTCTGGTTCTCATCCAATGTTACAAAAGAGGAATGTCCTTGGATACAGATCATGACGTCCGGCAGTTATTCAAGGTAAGCGTCACGCTCCATAATAGATTCACAGTCGAGGCTGCTCGACGGTCATGACATGGCCACCACCAGGATAGGCCTTTAGTCCGACCTTACGACTAGAGTCACCAATGCGACTCTCCTCAAACAAGTCTTTGACATCATCCACGCGGCGGACTCGCTTCTCAACAGTATTCTCGAACGCCATAGCAGACAGTCCTTCGACGCTCAGACGAGCGAACATATCTCTCGCATCAGGGGAATTGTGTCTCCATGCTCGAACCAACAGTGCCATGCCAAACAGAACATACAGAAGGTTGCTACCGACCAGGAACCCGAAGGCAGCAGTACTCACGTTGGCAATGAGAATATTCTCTCGAGAAGCTTCAGCAAGGTTGGTCCTCGGCGACATTACACTTCCGATTAGTGTAAGGGAGTCTGCTGAGTGAGAATTGGCAAAGCTTCGAGCCAGCCCGGCAGCTGTAGTGGAGAGGCTGGCGACGCTTTGAGCTTGGGACAGGGCAGGAACACCCACTGCTTGAATGCCGTGAGCAAGTTCGATGACACTCCCGTTTAGCGTGGGAGAATACGTGAATGAGTTGATTGAGCCGTTGATCCAGTCGTACGAGACGTCGTATGAAGTGACGGAGCAATTTAGGCTGTAGGCGACAAAGGAACCGCCAACAGAGAACACATTCTCGTCGTTGCTTAGGCTGTCTCCTGCAGCTCCAGTTTGGACTGGTATAAGGCCTGCCGTTGCCAGGTAAAAGGGGTTCAGAAGCTTGTCGTCCGGGAGCGCAAGTTCGCCGGACGAGCCGCCGTTGGTCTGGTTCCCCCCAATCGAGTTGTAAATTGTGGCCAAGGTAGCATCGGAGAAGTAAGCATACTGAAAATTTCTGTCCGATTTGACGTTGAAGTCTGGCGTCGTGGAGTCGGTATATGTCCAGTCGACGGTATCGCTAGATATATTCGGGGACGCACCCAGGACTCCTCGAAAATTGGTTGTGCAGTTGAAAACGATGTAGCTATCATCTGACGACATTCTTACATCACACTTCCGTGTCGATGGTATACATTGTGTTGAAACGCCGAGCGTTGTGGCCTGGTAATCGATATTGGAAGGAACATTGGCCGTCTGAGGCATTAGGATCAGAAGATCGCCATTACGCAGATTCGAGGCCTTCACAGTCCAGATGGCATTGTGTGTTGAGACATTGTTCTCCAATGCAATGACCTCTCCAGAGTTACGTGCGTTGATATTGGCACCAACAGTATCGCTAGCATCCACCGTACAAGGCAAACCTTGATTCGCAGCACGGTCAAAGTTGATGCACACCCCTTCCAGACCTCTGCCTAAGGCAAGTGTTGATGAGTGTGTGATGGACACCTTGCTGTAAGATGTTGTTGAAGTGAATGTATGGATTGCAGTATCAGCGCAGAAGATGAGAGCCGAAAGCAGCGAGCTGACTATCATGATCATGGCGGATCGAGTCAGCAGCTGTGGCTGGCCAGCTTTCACGTTGCTCAGTCGGTACATGCAGTACTTGCGCAACTCATCGAACGATCCCGTCGAAAGACCGATCAGCATGCTTAGCTGATGAGGCGTGGGGAGTTGGTCCACCTCATCGTGACAGGTGAGTGAGGCGAGTCTGCAAGCGGTTGGGACATGCCAAAGCGCCATTAAGCTCCCAAGCAACATGGGTGCCAACGTACTGCTCCATGATGCGATGAACACCAGTCGGGTGGCGGGAAAGTTGACTAAAATCGAAGAGCCTACGATAGTTGGGGGAGACTCCGTCTCAAAGGGGTGGCTCTTAGAGTTGGACACTCGATATACAAAGACCAATGCAAGAAGAGCAGCGGTAAAACCAAGTATTGGCAATCCGACTATCGCGGACGTCCAGCAGAGGCCGACATTGGGAAAGTGGCGAGCCGGCTTCAAGGGTAGTAGTGATTCGAAGGAGGATTCTCTGGAAATCAATTTCTCCTTTTCTGGACCGTGGCGCGTTTGGTCATAGCTGAGCTCTTCAAATTGCAACGTTCCGACCCTGCGATGCCGCGAAGGAATATGGAAGTTCAGCAATGATGATCTTCTGGACCTCCGAGCAATTCGAGGTGGAGGAGGTATAATGTCATCGACATCGATTTGTCCCATGGTGAAAATGGCAGTTCGTCCACCACCAACAATTGAGCGTTGTGTAACTCATGGTGGATCGTGGATACGTGAATCCTATATCCTTCAGACAAAGTTCAAGTCAGTGACCGCAGCAAATATGAAACATACATGCTTAATGGTATGGTCGCTATCAGGTCGCTTCAAGAAACAGAATGATTGGTCGTGTATGCAGGATATGCAAGTCAGGATTCGAGCCGCCGAAGGTGGGCGCCAAAGTCAGGAGGGTCGTCAGAACGGCCTATGAACAACAAAACGAATACTTAGCCTTCAAAAACCGTGCTGCTATCGGACGGCACGACTACAATCACGAAAATTGAGGCTTAGTAGTTGCGTACCTTCCCTGGCGAAGTCGAAGGGAGATGCCAGAAAACAATTCCTAAATGCATTGCGACCCTTCCAGCCCAAACCTGCTGGCATCCCCAAATCCAGCGTGTGCAGGTGCAGCACCGAGACGCTTGTTACAGACGAATCGTGCTGCGGTCGGGTGTGCCAAGTATCGTTGGTACCAAGATCCTGACCAAGCAGGATCCTTGCGGATCCAGGCTCACAGTTCATCTCTGTCAGCGGTCTGGGCCACGACCGACTGTTTCCGATCACTTCGATATGCTGCTGTTAAAGCTTTTAAGTGCCTCCAGTCGTTCGAGTCCTCACCTAGACCCCAAGCGAAAACTCCTCCTGTCCCTTTAGTCCCAGCAATTGTGCCAGCTTTCCGTGCGATAGACTCTGTTGATTCCCAAGACCAGAAGATATGTTCATCAGCATCGTAATGATACTGCCCGCCTCCATCGAAGTCGTAACGGCCATCTTCCATGGCCTGAGCGAAGGAGGCTGTCAGCTCCGACGGAACCTCGTCCGCCCAACAAAACGCGCCAGCTCTTCCCAGATCACCACCAGTGTCCGGATCCTCTAGTAGCAGTGTAGGACATCCAATGGGCTTCTCTAGGCAATCGCTGCTCGAATCTGTCCTAAACCACTTCACATAGAAAGCAAATCCGATGTTCGCCTTATCTGAAGGAACACCTCGCTCAAGATATGCATCGACGGAATTCAACGTTGCAGCAATTCCAGCGTGATGTTTGGTCACGTTGTCTCTCCTATTTATCAAATCGTAGGTCATAATATTCCAGAAATCCAGTGAAGCGTCTATTCTCGGTACTGTGTTCGAGGTGAAGGCGATCATATCTCGAGGAAGACCAGGAACGGCAGCAGAGATCACTTTCGTCGACCCTAGTGCAGCACGTATCTCTGCAAGGAGCTTGGGAAATGCATCGACTTCCAAGTCCTTTTCGGCATTAGGAACAATTTTGTAGTCTTCCCCGTTGCCTCCGGGATACTCCCAGTCAATGTCGACGCCATCGGCTCCTGTAGCATTGATCATAGCTCTCACGTTCTTCGCGAAGCGTTTCCGTCCACTTTCATCTGCAGCAGCCGCGGAAAGGCCAACCGTGTCACCCCAGCCACCAATGGCGACCATAATAGAGGTGCCAGGAGTAAATTGAGCTCGAACATCGTTCACAGTGGTGAACAGTGACCACTCTTGTGGTTCGTCTTGGTTGAACACTTCAGATCGCATGAATGCTAGAATAACATGGGTGATATCCCCAACGAGTGACAGGTCAGGGACATGATTATGTTGCCTAGACGTTCGTCATTTGGCACGATGTCTACGCAGAGAAAGCGACAAACCCTGTGAGGTACATAACGTATCTTGCGTTGACACCCGTGAGGAGAGTGCAAAACAAGTATATGCCTAGGAGACGCTCTAGAACCATCATCGTGGCGGTCGAGGCTAGTAAGGCGTTGGGTAGTGGAAGAGTCAGATTGTCTGAGTGTCTGAAAAAGGCTTCAAGTCCGGAGATTGGTCAGTGCTTACATAAATCGAGAGCCTTATCAATGTCACTGACGCTATGAACGAGATTTCCCCATCCAGACAAACTTTTTCATCTGCCACGATCTGCCCAACACCACCAATTCGTCATAAAATTGATCACGGTCTCCATATCCGCTATCAAAGCGTGACATCAAGGCTCAGATTCACAGTAGCCACTCCTCTGTTGGGACAGATTATGTCGCGCACCAAATCCCTTCCAATCCCAACCAACTGCACATTTGGACAATTGCCACATGCTCTTACGCCTTATCTCATTGGACCTGGATACCAATTGCGATATCAGATAAATGGACAAACACACTTATTCAGTTGTTACGTAGCGGTGAGTAACACGGTAAGACTTTTTACACGTCGTGGGCATCTCAACCTCTTTCAAACTCTTTATCCATCTGTTTGCAATCCAGTTCGTGCGCAACGTTGTACAGCACACTACACAATGGTTCTCTCATTCCTCGACGCCCTTGACACCTTCGACCGTGGCCTGCCTTCGGAGCGGCTACACTCGAAATCACAAAGCAGACCCGTCTCGCTTCCCTCTTCGCGCAACAACAGTACAACTTCCCTATCTTCCCTTAGATCCGAGCCGGGAAAACCGACACCCTCCAACAATGCCTCGTCCAAACCCTCAGGGTTCAGCAAGTTGTTCGGCAAGGGCAAGAAGGAGAAGAAAGACACAGACAAGAAGAAGGTCATAACTTCGCGACACTCTTCGGCCGCAACGGTGGCGACAAGAATGGCTCTTGACATAAAATACAAGCAAGCGCACCCAACTCTGGGCTTGGGTCCACGATTGGTACCAACACAAAGCGTGCCGAACATAACTCCTCAGGAGCTGGAGTTGCGGAAACCTCATTCCGGACCACCAGCATTGATTGCACAAATCGGCAGGACCGATATGCCTGTTCTCACTAAGGTCATTAGCGGCGATGAGGCTGATGATCCTGACGAGTTCGAGCGTATGCGTGACGATTGGAGACAGAGAAAGATCCCGGACTTGCAGCTGCTGCAAGTCCTCGAAGGCAGGACGCCGCCAGCAAGTGCTCCTGGAAGTGGCAGTAACTCAGTCAGTAATTCTGGGACAACCACGCCACAGAATGGGTTGATCACGCCGCCACAAGTTCCTGCGTCCAAAGTCGTTGAGCGAGAAGGCGTCAGACTATTGTCTGTTGACGCCGCCCTTTTGAAAGAGAGACCCAAGCCAGTGCGCCGGCACACGCCTATCGGCGGCAGATACAGAAAGGACGACAACGGAGTGTGGAAGAAGTGAGATCAATGACAAGACCAGCATCCGCCACCATTGACTTGGGGCGCTTGATTGCTGCCATCCAAAATAAAGCCATTTAGCACGCAGTCCTGTTCAGCATACAAGCCTCCTCTCCTGATTTCTTAGCCGGCGATGCACCATGCAGCTGCTTTGACGATCATCAGGATTTGTGTTCGGTCGCATTCGAGACTGCAAAGACCTGAAGTCCTGGTCAGAAATCTCCGAATCGTATCAGCACGGTCTAGGAAATGTGGAACCCTACATCAAGCAAGCTTCTTGCAAATTCTTCGTGTGCCGTTGTGACAGAACAGTAAAAGGGCACGACCAACAACAACACAGATCCTGTATCGTGTCTAACTACAAAGCTGCCCGGCCTTCAGAGCGCGCATCACCACCCACAAGCGGTGCAAAGAGTACCTGCCGCAATTGGGGATCTTTCACTCCCTATGCGACGGGCGTGCGCTTACTGAAGAAGACTTTGTTTGTGATCAAGGAAGAACGACGGATGATCGGTTAGGAGGTCGCCTGGCAGTGGACGGACAGTGTTCCTTGACAATATTCCACGATTGCACACGATAATATGATTGCTTGTTACCACGGTTGAAGAGCGAGTTTCAGGAGTTCAAGTCGAGCGTAATACCCAAGTAGTATCGGAAGGTCTCAACTCCGGCGCAAAGATAGCCATCTAATATTTAGTATCATTTCCAAAGGTCGAATCTATATCTCTTCTTGGCTCAAAGAGACGTTCGCCATCCTTCCTTAGTTTTCTCTACCTAAGTCTAAATATGAGAGGCCGAGCCTGGTATTCCATCATTTCTGTTCCTGTTCCTGCTTCATGGTTTCGCAAATATCAGCCCTCTTTTGCTGATGTACGCAAGTTCTCAACCCAAGTATACACCACCCAAATGCTTCTAACTCTTGTAAGGCAGTCTGTATGCGACGTGCCCGTCATGATTCATTCATCATTTCGTCGTGTACTCCCGGTCCCATTCCATCTTGGATTGCAAAACAAATCAAACCATACGCCACGCTCAACAACGACACATGCATAACCCTGAAGTCGATAGTTTTTATGTCGTGATCATGTCCCAGAATCCATCTTTGCATCTCTACCCGATCGCTGTCGTGCCCAGTATCTCCATCACCCCCACTCAACCGCCCCTTGGCTCGCTGGTGACTTGGCCCTTTTCTCTTATCCCCTGGAAATCCTCGAGGGTCTCTCTGTCCAGACCTTGTAGGTTGTTCAACGTCTCGAGGCCAGCAGCTTCGAAATCCCCCTCCTCGTCCAAGCGACTTTCAACACGATACAGCTCGACCCGAGCCTCTGCCCTCTCGCGCTCGTCTCCATTCTCCACCGCCGTTCTCAATCTCTCCGCCGCCTTCTTCTTCTTGCGCTCCTGCCGCTCTTCATTCTCTCTCATCTCCCGGATCATGGTGGACTTTGCGCGAATTCGACCTCCATATCTGTAGAACAAGAACGGGATCGGAATGATCAAAACCTCCAGCAGTCCCAAGAGCATGCCGGCCCAGTTCGGCCCCAAGGCCCGGTACATAGCTGGCCCTGCCAGGGGCAGCGTCCCGCCCAAGAGTGATCGTATCAACGCGTTTCCAGCCATGGCGCTTGCGGCATAGATGCCATAGCTGTAGGCAAGATAGTTTCCTGAATAGATGAAGACAGTACCGTTACCGAAACCAAAAGGTATGCCTGCCGCAATAGGCACAGCCCAATGTATGCTGGTGGGATAGCAAGTCCACGCAAACCAGATTTGCCCTACAGGCACCATGATCGCCGCAACACACACGATGCTTAGCATGGATTCGGGTGGCACATTGCCGTCCGCATCTGGCTTATGACGATTGATCATTTTCCGGATGGGCGAGGCGCTGCATATGCATATCATTGTGCCAATGCCGATACCCAGAAACGACAGGCCGCTCAAGCCAACCGACCATCCTCGTCCTTCCGTGAAAACAATCGGATATGCGACGAAGCAAAGGTACAGAATTCCTTGGACACATCAGTACGTGAGATTGGTCCCAGCATCACCATGCACATACCGTAAATAAGTGAAATGTAGACATTCCAGAAGATGCAAATAGGCTCCTTTACCATCATGATGAATGGACGACTTAAATTAATCCTCATGAGTTGAAAGAAGCCAACTCGGATGTCGTACCGACTCCAATACCTTTCGTCGCTCTCCTCACGACGCAGCTTCTTGGCCTTGTTTTGTAAGAGGACTGGCGAGTATGTCTCTTTCATCAGGAACAGGAGAACAGAGGCCACTCCTGCCCAGATCATGACAATCCAATTGGTCCAACGCCAGCCTAGATAATCGGTTACGAAGCCGCCGATGACTGGTCCAATGACAGGGCCATTCATCGGTCCAATACTCCAGATCGAAAATGCTGTACTGCGATACTCATCTGACACCATATCTGCTATTGACCCAGGAGCATTCGCAATCATGGCGCTTCCGAAAATTGCCCCAAAGAAACGTATGATGATGATACTCTGGAGATTATGGGCAAGACCGGCAGGAATGACGAGTATTGTGAAGATTGTCATGCAGATTGTGTAGACCGGTTTCCGCCCATAGGTTTCTGCAATAGGTGCGAGTAGCAAACAGCCGAGAGCGAGTCCAAAGAGGTACGTCGTTACACCGAGGGTCGCGATCGTTTCGGACTGGACGCCAAATTCTTCCTGCATTTTGCCCATGCCTGACGTGTATGAAGTCGAGTACATCACCACCCCAAGCGTGCCAAAAGATATGGCAAACAAGCTACAAGCTTTATACGCTGTTGACCAGTTTCTAGGATCATCAGGATCCTCGACGCCAAAGTCGACTTCATATCTTGGATCAGACGTAAAAGCTGTACTTGTCCTGGTCACGTTTCTGGAGAGCGAATGTGAACGTCTGGAATGTTGAGTGGTAGTTAAAGTGAGTGCTCTTTCATCGTAATCTCCCTCTGACCTTGCCACGGACGAGGTAGGTGACTGATCAACGGATGAATAGAACTCCTTGTCAGACGAATTCTGCTGAATGGGAGAGTCATGTTGAGAAAAGACGACGGTGGGTGGGACTGCCTTCTCCGGATCGCCCATGGTGAAGAACTAAACCGGGTCTTGCTCATATGCCGTGAATAGTACTGGTCGTTGGAGGTTCTCGAATGTGGAAGAAGAAGAACATCAACAAAAAGATCGAAGAAGTCTTGATTAACACCAGTGATGCGGCAAACTTACATTTGACTCTTGGATCAAACCTTCGAGCACAAACGTCCGGAAGAGATGCCGTGCAGACCAGTCAGAGCCTCAGAGGCAGGCGTGAATTTGCTTAGCGGCCCATTTCAGCATGGACAATCTTGCGCCCTTGGGCATGACTATATCGACGCCTAAGATACCGGTGGGACAACCGTCCATTTTCCCGGTAGGTGAGCGAATTGGTGGGGTTGAAAGTCCTCCATAGAGGAAGGCCTTCTGCGGCGTTTTGACCGCCACTTCGTGGGTTGATCGACTTTGGGGAGAACCTTCGAACGTACCGGCACCGGCAGATGTGGATTCGTGTGCCGGCAAGCTGTAGTTCCTCGGTAATCCGTCCCAAACGGTGTTATCAACACGTCGCACGAACCTTATAAGTGACTGGGATTTTTACAATCATCATTGGCTTGATGGACTTGATCAAGGAGAATTTGTATCGCAAAAGAGTTTGACCCCGGATTGATCTCTGCTCAGGTAATGGATCCGGGGAAACCGCTTCTGACATGGGATTCTTTCGACATCGCCTAACAAATGGCGCAATCGCGAAAGGATCACCCCAAGCCTGGCTGGGACTCCAATCCAATAAACGACTGTCCATGCCTGGGTTGAATTTCAATCTGACACGTGGTTCGTCCACTCAGCATAGCGCTTTGTAAGGGCATCATGTTGGGCAACATAATTTATGGCCACCACCGTCCAAATTTTGCAGGAAGTTCCTCACTGGCTGTGGTATCTCATGGCAATCCTTCGTCTTTCTGTTTGACAATGGCGTGGCAACCGTGTTCCCCTTTTGATAGGCCCAAGCTGGTCATTGGATTTGACCTGATGGCGAAGACACAACAAGCACTGGATAATTGTGACGTTCTAATCGTCCACACACCCGGCCTTCCCTCGGTCTTCATTCGACACGTTGGACGAGCTTTTCTCAAGTCGCTAGCTGAGTGAGGTCGAAGTCTACCCTGCACCTCCCCTCAAGCAAGCGAATACCTCGATCTGTTACTGACCTCTGAGCAACGAGTCAGCGCTCACGGCTGTCTGTCCAGGAGGCGGCAGCGCAAGTGTCCTCTAACGACTTCACTTGTTACGGCACAAATGGAAGGCCTTTGTGAGTCCTGTCTGACTGTGCTCAGGAGGAATGCAGTGAGATATCTTCATTCGCTTGCAAAAGGGGAGATGTGCCTCCTCATGCTCTTCGTGACCTTGTGTGGGGGTGGCCCTCCAACTCAATCATCCATTCAAGCTCTTCAAGGACGGCATTGTTCCACTTCATGGGTATGCTTGTTACCGAAGTGATTGGCCTCCGGTGGCAATAGGTGGCATAGGTGTCGAGGCATGTGAAGGCGAGCCTGTTGCAGCAGGGAATCATCTCCTGCTCGCACAGCTTTCGATGCTGCTTGATAGACTCTGTAAATATCCGCTCATACGTTGAGAAGTGCAGTACGGATATTTAGGCGACGAGTGCGTGCGAGACCGTCATGGTGTATCGCTCCAGGGTGAGGTTAGGAGGACGATGTGATGGAGTAAGTTCAACAATGCCAACGAAAAGTGTAGCTTCTCACGTATGTATCAAGAAGATGACGTTGCAATACAGGGAAGAGATGATGATAGGAAGTGCATCTGCACTAATCTTGTTAATATCGTCAGGCCGTATGCCACGGAAGGAGCGATCAACTGGACACTCGAATAGTTGACCGAACAGGATAGCAGATACTCAAACCTCAACCTAGTAAGTTATCTCATGCTTTCCCTGCAGAAACATAACAGGTGATGATTGCTTGACAGTGTCACGAAACTTTTAAACACCAAAAGCTCAGCGTGGGCTGACTGGATATATGGAGAACAGAAAAGAAAATCCGTGAAGTCGCTCAACGATGGACGATCGCTTTTTGATGTACCACACAGATGAGCGGGCTAGGAGAAAATTACCCCTGCTTGTATATACCTCTTGTTGTTTCCAAAAATGATCAATGCACAGAAAATCGTAACATCATGATCGCTATTGCCAAAACGAATTGCTCAATCCCTGTTCACAACTCTCAAACTGCGTCTTGGATTCAGTACCACTCCCAAGAAGCTAGGCTCTTGACCCGCCATGAGATCCTCAGTACTGCTTGCTGCAGTCGCTGTGCCAGCGCCACCAGGAACGTTCCTGTAAGGGTTGTTGGTCGCCAATGGGTTGGCTCTCGGTCCAGACTTGTTGCTGCCATTCGCACTCCGATTGTCTCCGCTGTTTCGGCTGTCTGACTGACTCTTGTCACTGTATCCTGGGAGTATGGCACCGGTGGCTCCAATATATCTGGGATCGTCGGAGAGATGTTGCCTCTGTGCCATGTCCATATGGTTTTTGTAGATTCGTAGCTGCTTGCGGTACAGCCACACACAGAATCCCAGATAGCTTGCCAGCACGGCGAGAAGTCCAGCTATGACGCCGGCAACGATGGCTCCAATGTTCGTACCACCCGATGAGCCTTTGTCCTCACTGCCATTTCCGTTATTGCTGGAAGTACTTCCGCTGGTGCTAGAGCTTGAACCTGCAGTCTCAGTCGCCGTTGACCCACCTGACCCTGTGACGCTGTATGTGAGTGGACTTCCCGTTGCCAACGGACCTTGAGTGGCGGATTCAGCTGGTGCAGTAACAGTTGCCGCACCCAAAGCATCACCACCAATAACTGACTGGACTTGTGCTGGCACAGAGTACCCATAAGAGCCTTGAAGTGCTGCAGAATCTTTCTGTTGGGCCTTCTGCCTGTTGAGAGTATCGGTTGACACCAAAGCATTATACTGGTTCTGCCATGAAAGCGAACTCGTGTTGAACACATAGATGCCAGGACTGTCGCACGATAAGTCTGCACCGACATATCCACCCACAACGACCATCTGCGCGTTCCAGATGTTGCAAGAATGTCCAGCTCTTGCGCCAGGGGTCGCTTGATTGGATGTGTCCACCTCGATCCAGGTGAAAGAAGGGATTGTCAGAATCCACATGTCATCTAACTGAGTTTGATTGCCGTAGGGGATCAAATTCTGGCCGCCATACATATGGACCTGAGTGGAAGAACCATCAGGGGCAGAAACCGCAACAGCACAAGGGTTGACTCGGATTTGTGGAGTCGATCCTGATGTCGCCTGCTTGTACCACGTCGACGAATCAATGTCATAGACGTCAATGATGTTCATCTGATTCAAGGTTGCATTTGTACCTCCACCGAGCCCAATCAAAATCCCAGACTTGCCATAGCCTGGAACGTAAACAAGGACACCGTCTGCACGTTCGGGGAAACCACTCGAGTCTTGGGTCCCGCCTTCAGTGATGTTCCGATATAGTCCTGATGAGCCAGCCGTATTTGTGCCCGTGATCGCAGCATTTGTATAGCCAGGAAACGTGTATTCCAACAAGCCACTCAAATAAACACGGGCAATCCACTGGGACCACCCAAGAGTCGTGTATCCATCTAAATGACCTCCAAAATAGTACCCACGACCAAGGTTTGGTACAGATACACCGGCGCCTTCAGCAGCTCGTTGGACCGCTTGCCCGCCAGACTCTGAGTTGACTCCTGAACTTGTTTGAGGGTCTGATGATTCCGACCAGGAACCCGATGAAATGTCATATGCCCATGTGGAGAGGGCAACGGGCGATGTGACAGGTGCATCGGAGAATTCGCCGCCATAGAGATATAAAGAGTCGTATGAGTTCCACAGATAACCGAGTGAGATCGCTGGTGGTCCGCTCGGGGTTGGTAGTCCTGTCAACGTCGGCGACGATATTTCCCAGGACGTTGTTAGATTGAGGGCCAGAAAATCGTTATCTATCCCAAAGTGTCAGTTAAAGAATCAAAGTTTCGCTGAGGTCACATACTCCACTCATCTGTTGTCTGGCTGGACGACGTGGTCGACCGCCCTCCGTAATAATACATCGTCCCATTGACAAGAGCGCTCTGAGCGCCCCATCTTTTGCAAACCACAGTAGGACTGTCACCCCTCTTGATCTTTGCTGCAGGCAATAGATCGACGTCCCCAGCTACCGCTTCTCTTCGACCAACCGGGTTGGCATCGGCTCTTGACAAGGGAAAGGTGTGAAGGCTTGGTATCACAAGGACGAGGACGAATGCCAGGAAAATGAGCCTGGGGAGGGTAGGAAACAGGAAAGGCATCGGCTCGGTTGCTGATCTGTGCGATGAAACTGCGTCTGGCTCTTCGTCTAGAACAGGCTCAACGATATCGACTTTGCTTCGAAAGCGGACATGCGATTTCGGTCTCGAGTTTCCTTTCAGTTTCGCATCGACAATCGCATCATCACCACCAAGCCCAACCTCGAAAAAGGCGGAATTCCGTCGGACTGGATCTTCAATATCCGTGGGGTTTTCTTGTATATTTCGATTGCCGTGGCTGTCAAGGCTTCGGCGTCGTATATGATTTGAGGCAAACAGAGGCACGACGGACGATGGTGTTGAATATCCTTCTTCGGAAATCTGGGGCTCGGATGAGGCCATCCGGGAAAAATGCTGTCGAGGGCTGTGGCTACCTATATCAAGTGAGACAGGCCATGCGCGGTGGCAATTCGAGAACTAGAATGCTGCGGCTGCTTAAAGTTTGGCAGGTATAGCAGTATAGAAAACGATAGACTTTGTTTTTAACATAGACTCATATGCAGAATTGAAGGTCAACAGTAAGATGGAGTCATTAGGGGAATAGACATGGTTGAAATTGCCATGAACCCGCAGAAGCAGGGCAGCTAGACTCGTTATCGTTGCCAGGAACAATAATGACCTCAGGGAAATATGGACAACACTTGTGGACTGTCCAAGAACCAGTAGAGGTGCGACAAATTGCGATCCTCCGCCTAGAAGGACAAGGGCGAGCGCTCTAAGGGTGGTTGGCTAAGGGCACAAAATCTGCGATTCGCAAGGTCTCAGATACAAAGGATCAACGTGACTCGCGGGGGAGACTGAGACGATGACATCGGAGGCTTGAAGAGTGCACTTGTTGCACCAGGCTAGAATGCGGGAGGATCACGGCATGGCGCTGTGCAAAGGAAGAACGTGAGTGGAGAATCCCTGAGGATGGCCGCCACTTTGCTATTTGGCACCTATCGAGGTCTGCAACTTTGCGTGAGCCCAGCCAGGGGTTGACAGCGGGGCTCCAGTAAAACGTTGGTGGCGCTGATGGTGGACTTCGCTTGAAGGAACTTCATTTCAAGACCTTGACACTCCATCCCTGGATGAAAAATCCGGCCCCTTGGCTTATTACAAACCCTCCTAACAACAGTCTGCTTATCGTGGTGCAATATGGTCTTGAGATCCGGGCATGTGCGGACTGGGAGAATGAGGAATGCTACATTATATCCAGTGGTCGACCCTCAACAATAGGGCCCCGAACGACTAGTCCAAGGAAAAGACAACCGGGAAGCGGTGAGCCCAAAGACTCTTTAACACACAAAAAGGTTGGTCATTCAACATATATTCAACATAGCCGTGTAATCAGGGGTATCAGTCTTCAAAATCGAACAAGTTCATCCCAAAATGTCGTCCTATCGTCGTCGCCAGCGACATTGAAGATACCACTGGTTCCTTCAATTGCAGAGATTTTCCCGCCGAGGGCCTTTGCATCTCCATAATACTTCAATCGATACATTCCCGACTCTGTTCCCGGTTCTATTTCCCACTCGATGCTTACCTCGCTGGTCCCGAGTGCCGTGTTCTTACGTTCCCATTCATACACGAGGAACCAATCGCGGTCAGACCGCACCTGAACCCATTGGCCGGTCGGAGAGTCGAATTTCTCCACAGCCGCGAATGTTCCTTCGAGGCGATAGTTGTTTCGTGGATTCGCGCCGACGAAGCGGGCTTTGACAGTCGAGCCTGGAGCAAATTGTTTGGCAGGATCGGGTGAAGAGAGAGTGGCGCCGAATCTTCGCAGGAAGCCAGCATAATCAACCAGGACCGGGTTAATGAAGGAAAGTGAGGCATTGACATTGATGGGAGGACTCGGACCGGGTGGAAGACGATGTAGATGTGATGTCTCCTTCTCGGAGCCCAAGTAAGGCAGGTAAGTGAGGGTGAGGTTGATGTAGGCTTCCAAAGTATGTGGACCGTACAGTGTGCTCGCTCCTTCGTACCTCTGCACGCCGTACTCTTCCTCAGTCGCGATGTAATGTGCATAGGTATTTGCAGGACCACCGAGAACCACATGCGGCTGATCAATGGCTAGTACAGAGGGAGCTGCTTCCGCCAGCGCATTTCGCCAGCGACGTCCAGACATAGTGGTGGCCTCGCCTGGAGATATGATCATGACAAGACGACCGATTCGCAGTAGTTGGATATCGACAATATTCGGAGTCCATGCATACGGGCTGTTTGCGCGTCCGACATCCAAAAGTATAGGCTTCGGACTTTGGCAGGCAATTTGCTCGTCAGTCGGCTCATGCAAAAAGTTCCGGGCAAACCTCCACAGGGGGTTCTTGAGTGACGGTGAATCGCCTGTATCGTTGGTACCTTGGGAGAAATCGAATGCACCAGGACCGTCAGTGGTACCTCCTGCAAATCCATGACCCAATGCAGCAGAACAGGTCTTAAGTTTTCGTGATTGGTTGAAAGGCGAAGTGAAGGAGAATGACGAAAAGTTCGCATAGGTGTGGAAGAAGGATACGGTGGATGCCGGAATTCGTTCTAGATTGTCGCTATATAAGATGTCCCTGGCGGCAGCCATTTGCCGACTGCCTATATCGAAGCAGGATCTTGTCCCTTGGTCGAGATGCCTAAACATTGGTCCTCGACCGTGGCACGGTTGAGTCCGACCACCGCAAGTACTGTCGTTGAAAGAACATTGCAGGCCTGTATCTGCACAGAAGGCACCGAAAGTGTTAGGAGATGTGTCTCCAACATTGGCCTGAGAGAAACCAGCAACAAATTCGGGGCTTTTCTCTCTCATATATTCCTCGAGGAGGTACGCCGCGACCCCCTTGTTGTCACCCGTAATCAGGGTGTTGTTCTGATAGAGCGATGTGCCGTGAACTGGGAACCAGGACAAGATACCCATTGGCAGACCGTCAGATGCTCTTTCAAATCTCAGCAGAGTCATTGTCTTGTCTACGTCCTCTTCATATCGACTTCGCTCCTGCTCATCGTTTTTTAAATAGGCATAAGGGCTCCGGTTGATGTTGGCATCCACGATCTTTTGTGTCCCCAGACTTAGATGACCTGGAACGAGACTGGCGTGTGCCCGTTGAATTGCAAGTACGGAGCCACTGACGATTGCCTCATAGCTTCTCTTGTCAAATCCCTTACTTGTGATCTGTGGTAAGAGGTAGTTTAACCAGGCACCCGGACCACTATGGCTGTGTGTGCCCGTGACAGCGATATTGTCCTTGTTGTAGAGATCATATTCAGGTCCCAACTTCTTGAGTTCTTCAAGTATTCCATGGCGAACTGCGGTGTCACCAGACTGGGTATCGAGGACAAGGTAGACAACACGGGAGGCGGTGCTCTGCAGGCTTCCGACGATGAAGGCTCTGGTATAAAGTCGCTGTCGAAGGCCACTTCCGGATTGATCGGTATCGGCATAGCCCATCAAATTGATCTCGACAACGGGCCTAGAGGGATCAGTACTTGACCTTTTGAAAACCATGTGCTTGTCTCACCCTGTGATATCTGCCTTTCCCACCCCGAGAATGTACTCGCTCTCCCCAGATCCAGCAAGCGGATCCTGCTCATGCAGAACCCTCCTGCCTGGAATCAAAGGGACAGTGCTACCAGGGTTGAAGATGGCGAGATGGAGAAACAATGCACCGGTAAGAATGGTAAGACATAAGGTGAATAGAACAGGGGCCAAGAAAAGCCGTGCCATTTTCTAGTGCTGCTCGAATGTGATGTCCTTTGCAGTTTACGATTGGAGCCTTGGTGTTGCACCCCGGTATGCTATCGGGTGGAAAGGGTGTTTCCGGGGGCGACCATTGTCTCAAGCACACTCAAGACAGATAAGAAAGCAGACAAGCATAAGCAGCAACAAGTCAAAAAGAAGACAATCGCCCTTGTCCAGCAAGGAGTGTAGTTGCACCGCGTGAAACACATCTGCCTTACTCAGATGGTGACGCACCAGACAACATGGGAAATGTGTCGTCATACCTTCCCATTTCAACTCTGGCATGCCTTCCAATGACTTTTTTCGGGTTTCGACTTGGAGTTTCTTGGGGCCAACTGCGACGACGACGACGAGCACAATCCACGTAAGATATTGATCCGCACAGAGGGACACGATGCCTTTGATCCTAGAGTCTCATGACTCATTGCCTTGTGAGAGATACATCATGCGCCCGTCTCCTGCAATTGCTGACTCGTTGCTGCAGACATCGACACAGACCCCACCGATGCCGAAAAGGATCGAGCAAGAGCCCTGATCAGCCAGCAGCTGCCCTCAGGCTATCTCACTACAGCACATCCTTCCATCTCCTCATCTCCCAAAGTCAAATCATCCGAAGAAATTCTCCAGAAGCTCGAGCTGGCCACACCGGGTAAACGCGATGCAGGTGGAATTGACCCGACCCGCTACGAGGCACCCGACGAACCAACCGGTGAAAGCACTGTTGAAGAATACAGACAAATACTTCGGAAATCATACGTCGCGAGCACGTTCCTTGAAAACAGACAAACAAATCTGGAACTCTTAGATGAGTTCGGTAAAAATGCCTGGCTTGTCGGCAACTCACAGGTCGAGCAAGTACTGCAGGATATGGAAAGTGAGCTCGCCAGGGTCAAAACTGAGACAGACGATATCAACAAAGCTCGAAAAACTGCCCAGGAACAACACAAGGCGGAGCTTCTCGGATTGGAAGAGACCTGGAAGCGAGGTCTCGGTCAAATTCTCGAAATTCAAGTCGCAACGCAGGAGCTACGGCGGTTGATTTACGACCGGCAGCGCCAACATGCCGGGCAGTGAACCTTCAGGCCTAAAGAAAGGTACTTTTCCTGCAGACCGAAGCAAGGGTTCAGGCTTTACAGGATCTGCATGAATATGCACAGGCTTCAATCAGATGCGGAGAACGGCCGTCGTCGGGTTAAGAACGGACGAGTCACTCCACAGATGCGAGCCATGGGTTGCTGATCACACACCACTACGGCCTTCGGATATGGCATTGATATGCCATGTCTTCCGAAAGACATCACATCAAGTCGCCGCCCACCACCTGCTCGGTGTGCCTCTGGTGAACTCGATTGCAAGCATCATAAAGGGATTGAAAAGTAGCACGAAGTGTACGATCGTACCGAAGTCCGAAAGATGTGGCGGTTGGGGGACACTAACGATCTCGAAATCCGGGCCGACCGGTCGTGCCTATTCGAGAGGGGGCAGGTGAACTAGTCTAAGCACTGCGTCAACAAGGATTTCACCATGGTACGTGTTCTTTGAAAGGGCATTGATCCCTCATCCAGTGGAGATATGGAGAAATATCTCTCCACCAAGGCCATCCTTTGCACTGCCCTGCTGGCCTGCAGATGTGAGGAGCAGCCAATGTACGTTAAGGACCTCGAACACTTATCTGACATGAGCACTATCATAATAGGTCGAGCAGTTACTCCAGATACCACGCCGGGTCCGCAAAGACGTTAGCTCACCAAAGTTTCGCTTTCCCCGCAATCTCCAAGGCGTTTCTCCTCCCAATCACTGACAACTACTACCCATCTCATGCAACACGCTTGCCGTTCACTTCGCAACCTCGATATGCCGCAAAATGCTCATCCTCCAGTGGCCATCCCCCGCGTTTCCCGCATTGGCTATCACTGGGCGTAATATGGGTGGGGCATCATACGCACCATGGCTATTGGGCAACTCACCAAGGCACAGGTGCTCTCCCGTCTTTGCACCAGTCGATGTCAAGCCGTACCATGTTCGTACACGATGAGGAACCATCTCCAGAGCCAACCTGTTCTTCTTTTCTCATGCCGAGACAGAACCCTGGCGTTTATGTGCAGAGTTCAGGCCTCCGGGAAGTCTGGTTATATTCCAATACATGCAATGCTCGCACGAACTAGCTATTTCTCCCCACGACTCGCTGAAGCTAGCTTCCTTGAGAGGATGTATGTAAAATTCGACTCCAACGATGCGAGTGCCACTGGATCTCGGCTTTCTATCTCGTGAGCAGCAGTTGGTTTACTCATTTCATCCTGTACTTGTGGTGTGAATACATGCCCTAGTGCTGTACCACGAAAGACTCTCCACCGTCTCGATGTCGCTCAGCCAATGTTACAGTTTGCTCTCGACGTCCCGTTATAGTCCACCAGGCGCCATCCACAGCTACGATCTTATTGTTCACAAACCCCGCATCTCAGTCAAATCAGGTCTTGTTTAGGCTGCATGGAAAGTGATCAGCTTGCAGGGGTGCTATGTACACAGTTTGGAACCTCCTCACTTGAGAAAACGCGTCGTGCATCAAGCCCCTCCATCCACTTCGCCGAGAGGCGGAGCGTCTCACTGCATCTGGGAGGCTTATAAGACGAGATGTTGCCTTATCATCCTCTTGTTCCGTCTCCTCAGCCTGCTCCTGGTCGAGCAAAGCATACCTCTGCATTCTTCTGCGTTTGATCCCCTACAGCCAACATGACAGTCCCCGACGAGGTCGATATCATCGTGTGTGGTGGTGGCAGTTCAGGATGTGTTCCTGCTGGACGTGAGCACTATTTCACTGCTCCTTATTCATGAGCCAGCATTAATTTCGTGTAGGTCTTGCCAATCTGGACCACAAGCTCCAGGTCCTCTTAATTGAGGGCGGCGAGAGCAACCTCAACAACCCATGGGTGTACCGGCCTGGTATCTACCCAAAAAACATGAAACTGGACTCCAAGACAGCTACCTTCTATTACTCACGTCCATCGGACTACCTTGATGGACGTCGAGCTGTTGTGCCTTGTGCACATATCCTGGGTGGAGGTAGCTCGATCAATTTTATGATGTACACCCGCGCCTCGGCTTCTGACTATGACGACTTCCAAGCCAAAGGATGGACCACCAAGGAGCTGATCCCTTTGATGAGGAAGCATGAAACATACCAGCGTGCCTGCCAAAATCGAGATCTCCACGGTTTCGAAGGTCCAATCAAGGTTTCTTTTGGCAACTATACCTACCCTATCATGCAGGACTTCCTTCGAGCCGCTGAAAGCTTGGGCTTCCCAGTTACCGATGATCTTCAAGACTTGGTCACTGGTCATGGTGCTGAGCACTGGCTGAAATGGATCAATCGTGATACCGGTCGTCGCTCGGACGCCGCGTCTGCCTACATTCATGCCACTCGTGCCAAGTACGAGAATCTCCACCTTCAATGCAACACCAAGGTTGACAGAGTTGTCATCGAAGATGGCGTGGCAACTGGTGTGGTCACCGTCCCAAGCAAGCCCGTCGGCGGTGGCAAACCTCCTCAGAGAATCTTCAAGGCGAAGAAATTGATCATTATCAGCTGTGGCACTTTGAGCTCGCCTCTTGTGCTTCAACGATCTGGTATCGGTGACCCAGCGAAGCTCAAGAAGGTTGGTGTGAAACCTATCGTCGAACTACCTGGTGTTGGTCTCAATTTCCAGGACCACTATCTTACCTTCGCCACATACAGGGCCACACCTGAAACCGAGTCATTTGACGACTTTGCTCGGGGTGTACCAGAAGTCCAGAAGGCTGTGTTTGATGAATGGAACCTCAAGGGCACTGGTCCACTGGCCACCAACGGCATCGAGGCCGGTGTCAAGTCCAGGCCTACCCAGGAAGAACTTGAGGAGATGAAGACGTGGCCCACACCAGACTTCAGCCCAAGTGGATGGGAGAGCTACTTCAAGGACAATCCAGACAAGCCAGTCATGCACTACAGTGTTATTGCAGGATGGTTTGGCGACCACTTGGACATGCCCGCTGGAAAGTTCTTCACCATGTTCCACTTCCTGGAATATCCCTTTTCCCGTGGCGAGACTCACATTGTTTCTCCGGACCCATATGAAGCTCCTGACTTCGATGCTGGGTTCATGAACGACAAGCGAGACATGGCTCCCATGGTCTGGAGTTACATCCAGTCCCGTGAGACTGCCCGTCGCATGCGCGCCTATGCCGGTGAGGTTACGTCAATGCATCCCCACTTCGCCTACAACTCGCCTGCCCGTGCACAGGACATGGATTTGGCCACTCGTAACGCTTACGCTGGCCCGAACCATATCACTGCTAACATTCAACACGGCAGCTGGACAGCGCCGCTTCAAAAGGGCTCAGCTCCCAGCCCTAACTGGCTCAACTCCAATGGCCAGGAATTCCGCTTCGAAAAGCTCAAGTACAGCAAACAAGATGGTAAGTTACTTCGAAATGTCTGATCGAGACGTTACTAACATCTGCCGCAGTTGAGCATATCGAGAAATGGGTCCAACGCCACGTCGAGACTACCTGGCACTCTCTTGGAACTTGTAGCATGGCTCCAAAGCAGGGTAACAGCATTGTCAAGCATGGTGTTCTGGATGAGCGACTGAATGTCCACGGCGTCAAGAACTTGAAGGTGTCTGATCTCAGTATCTGCCCGGACAACGTTGGCTGCAACACTTTCTCGGTATGTCCACCGCCTTTTCGCTCCAGACATGATACTAACAAATGTACAGACTGCCTTGCTCATTGGTGAGAAGTGCGCTGTCCTTTCTGCAGAGGACCTAGGCTACAGTGGAGCTGCGTTGGATATGAAGATCCCATCGTACCATGCACCTGGTGAGAATGTCGGGCTTGCTCGTTTGTAGTGGGACGATTGAAGATGCCTTGACCATCTCTTTACAGTGTTCGGTCATTCAGATAGCCAGATAGCTCGTTATTGAGGATCATGCATTGCACCTAATACTCGTGCCTTTAATGCTACTTCTATGGACTACTCCTTCTCTTGCTTTCTTGGTTCGATTTACTCATCTTGTCGAGTTTGGACGACCACTGTGCAGGCCGTTAAGCACTGAATGCACGTCTCGGATATCGTGAACTGACCAGAGATGGCGGACGAAGGAGCTCTTGTGTTGTGTACCGCCGTGGTGAGGGCACAAGAGGCAAACATATCGATGCTTGAAATCTGCATCGCCCCGGTACATGCCGAACATGATGCAGTCGTCGTCCTCGTCGTCATTGTTGGCATGTCCCTCCTCGTCGTCATCACCATCAGCATCGTCCATGTCCTCGTCATCCTCCGCGTCGCTGTCGCCATGTCCTTCGACGTCGCCACCGAGGCCCGTGTTGTCACCATCATCCTCCTCCCACCACATGTCATCGTCTTCCCCCATCTCGACACCCTCCTCCTCATCTCGTGTGCTTCGCCGGCCTCCTTGATGACTTCGAGCTACATCCATGTTGTTGCCCTGTAGCTCTTCCCTCCAAACGACGTCGTACAAGCTGCTCTGCGTCTTAAAGCTCAACACAAGCAACCGCAGATTGTCCAGCTGTGTCATTGTAAATTGATGGGCGTTGTTCATCGCGCCCTCGACCCGGCGATCGATCTCGTCCTCGAATTGGCCTCGGAGCTCTTCGATGGTGATATCGAGATCATTGACTCGTCTGATGAGGGTGGTCACTCCGACCCTATATGCTATGACTGCCGGGTCAATTGCTGCCGTGTTGTTTCTCGTGAGATTGCGAAGGGCGGCGTCAACGGCCTCATCTCGCAGGTGACGGATGTTTCGATCGTTGGAGGCTGCCATTTCGAAGAGTGTGTTCTGGAGGATGAGATTGGCGTTGAGTAGGTCGATATTGTTGCCTTTGACGGAGAAGATGTGAGTGAAGATGAGCAGCAACAGAGGATAGAGATGGATCGAAATGCCTGCGACATTTTGTGCGGTCACGACTGCCTCAAAGAAGAGCGTGGCTTGGCTGCTCGCGGTGTGTATGAAGGTGAGGCAGTATCAGACTGCTCTACGGCCTGGCTGTCGTCCTGCGGTGACGGCAGACCAGGCTCAAGAGCCATGATGATGATGGAGGATTGACTGGATCCCAGCGACAGAGTTGTAAAAAGTCTTTGATATCATATGGTATACAAAGCACCTCATCGCATTGTGGGAGAATGTGCTGACATGTTGCAGGGCTCTGAGACACGGACAGGCCAGCACGATTATATAGCTGTGTTCGGATGTTCCAGTCTCTTCGACAGATTTTATTGAGGTTTGTGTCCGTTATTTCTTTGTTCCTGAAACAATCAAGATCAAGCACTTTGCTGTTGTGGCTCTCGTCGGTTGTCAAGCATACCGGCACTTGCTGGGTCTGTCAGCAGTCTGTCGTCTGTCCGTGTTGGCGCTCTCGATATATTTGTCCAGTGAGGTTTGAGACAGCTTGATTGCATGAGCAGAAAGACTAAAAGCTTCAGTTGAGGAAAATGCTTCTCGGCATTTATATTGTGGAGCGTTTGGCCAGCACGGTAATGTGGTGCTGAGAAGCGATCGTTGTTGAACGGCAGGCATTCTCATTGCTCACGACGAGTCTCGCAGCATGCATCGATGCCCGGACGCTTAGTCTCCATGAGCATCTGACCGTGGCTGTCTCTCCAAAGTTGTGTATATGCTCGACCCAGGCCGTCGGTGAGCCTGATCAGACAACGGTTTTACTTCTAAGTCTTCTTCCACCGTACGCGCTGGACCCATTGTGCCCATTTCTGGACATCGTCCCTCTCACAGATCTTCTCAACGGTGTACCGTTCACGAGCCAGTTCCTCATTTGATGCCATCCGATGGACAAAGCTGTGACAAGCACGACAAAGCCAAGCAACACTGTTCAGCTGATGCTCTTCATGCCAGCCCCGTTTGAGGACCCTTGCATGCACTGCCCTAGGTATCAAGTGGTGGTAAGTCATCGGCACCCAGTCCCTCTCGCAGATTTCGCAAGCATTGGTCTTTGTCTCGATCCATTTAGGTGGTGGCGTCGTTGCAGCTCCCACATAAGCAGACAGTACAGGTGCAATAAATGACTGGAGGTCTGATTTTGGCGGTTCGATGAGCCCATATGCCGTCAAGGAATCAGTTATGTCCCCAGGAATGTGGGCGGATACATCCTCGAAAACCGAGAGTGTCAAGGGGAGTGACCACTTCTCCCCCAATGCAGCGTCATCTTGAAGAGCATGGTATGACAATACTTGCAGCTCTTTTGGAAAGCTAGCAAAGATCTCAGCTGCCAGATAGTCGGAGAAGTCAGCAAGCTCAGAGGGATCGGCCTCTGTGGCGGTCTTTTGCTGTACGGTGGCGCCTTTTCTTCCTACAGAGGCTCGCTTAGACCCTTTCCGGCCACCACCCGTAGACTTTTCAACAATGGCGGAGAATAGATAGTCCCGAAACGTATCAAAGTTAACGTTGTCAGTGATGATCATTGGTGTTGATGTTGCAGATACAGACTGTGTTCATCCAGACACGAAGGAAACGATGTTGTATCATAGATGTTGGCCTCGGAAGGTATGACGAGATGATATTTAGATATAGTACCGAGGGCCACTATGCAAGGTTCGACATGATTTCATTTACTATTTATTGCCCATGTCATAACCTCCACTTCATACCAGAGCAAATTTATTGACGCATGAAGCGACTCTCAGAACCTCCAAGCCATACTTTCAGCGACGCGACTAATAATAAGCAAAATGAGCAAAATTGTGGTCGCCTTCGACCTTTACGGCACTCTGCTTTCCACAGGGAGTATCGCAAGGGAGTTAGCGTCGCATTTCGGGCAGGAGAAGGCTGAGTCAATCGCCACGGTATGGAGGAGATATCAGCTAGAATATACCTGGAGATTGAATTGCATGAGTGAGTCTGGCCTGTTCGAGTATGAAACATTCTTTGATGTAAGACAGAACAGTACGAAGATTTCTCGGAAGTGACTCGCAAATCTCTCTATCATGCTCTTGGAGAACATGGTGTAAGTCTCAATGAAACAGAGACATCCGGACTCATGAAATCTTATGATTCCTTGTCCACGTTTCCCGATGTCACTCCGGCTTTGGAGCGACTGAAAGACAACTCTAGCATTGAGTGTGTTGTCTTCTCGAACGGGACTCCAAAGATGGTCTCCGCTTCAGTCAATGGTTCCGAAGAACTCAGTTCCTCTGTCTTCAGGGATATCATCACAGTCGACGATGTCCGAACTTTTAAACCTGCTCCTGAAGCTTACAAGCACCTAGCAGAAAAGGTCGGAAAGACTGGTCAGATGAGTGCCATGTGGCTTGTCTCCGGTAATCCATTCGATATTGTTGGTGCTCGAGCAATGGGGATGCAAGCAGCCTGGGTCGATCGGGCAGGCAACGGCTGGCAGGACAAGCTTGGTTCGGAACCCACGGTAGTCGTGAAGAGCTTGAAAGAAGTGGCTGATGCTGTCGAAAAGCATGCCAGAGACTCAAAATAGAAAGCGAATGAGCTGAACCACTAAGCTGGGTCGTCATGATATAGTTCGCCCTGAACCGCAGGGGGCTCTTCGCGAGATCTGCGAGCTTTTTCCATTTGCACCGCCCACAGAGCGCTGCCGGCAGCTGATGTAAGCAGAAAGAGCATGCTGAGGATAGGAACTAGCTGCAATGACAATGCAACAGTTCCGAACCAAGTATACTTCAGTTGCCGGTTTCTGACGTATTCCTTGCGCTCCTTTTTTGACAGCCCAAGTAGTTTGAAGTATCTCCAGTGGTGGAATGGCCCAGCACGGTAGCCGGTGAGGATGAGGAAGATTGGAACTCCAACGATCGGTATTAGGTTGACTGGTAGAAGGATGACAAGCTCGAGGATTTGGCGAAAGCTGAAAGGGCTGTAGACAGAAGATGTTGTAGGTTTACCAAGCATCTGGACAGAATTACGGGCGTTCTGGTCAAGTGGGCGGGATTCCTTGACCAAGTCTGCGAATCCTTGATCGATGAGAACTGCATCGAAGGTATCGACCAATGCTTCGTCCACGAAGAAGGCCTCGAAGAGTAACGCAACAATGGCAGCTCCTTCGCCCAGGACGAGGAAAGTGGCGTTTACCCAGGCACCAGCCAGGTGGAATATCGCGAGGAAGGCCACCTGAGGGAGATATGTCCATATGAAGAGGTTCGCATATACGAAGACCGAAAGTAGGAGGATCGGGATCATTCGAGCTCGAAAGAGAGGATAGAAATATGGATGGGTTATAAAGTAGTAAATCCCCTTTGGTTCAGGCGAATGTTAGCGCAAGAGTTGAAGAAGCAATGATCGGATCTCACCTTTAAAGGGTAGAGCCCCGAGAAGTCCAACATTGCTCGTGTCACTCGTAGGCACGAATTGAGGTTTCTGGTCTTGCTTATACGACCGCCGTACCTAAGTCCAAGTTCTTGGTGTTGAAGAAACGAAGCGCAGGCTGCACTGAATAACCAGTGACGCAGTTCAGCCAATCATATTGAACAGACTTCGGGGAAGATTCGCGGCGTAAAAACTATCAAAATTGCTCGTTCGATCTTTCCATTCTTCCTTTTCTCTTCTTCAAAACTGAATATCCTTTGTATTCACTCCGTCAACGACACCGCTTTTCAGTGGTGAAATGGTTGCTGGAGGGGAAAACAGAGGGAAGAGGAATCATCATAAGTCGCCTACTTACCCCATAACCTTCTGCTTGCTTTCCTTTCAGTCAGCTAGATCATGGAGGTTCGTGGAAATATAAATGGCTGCACAAAACGAACATTTCGAGATACTTTGACGGTCTTGACCTAGAGCTACGCGGTCACAGACGTGTTGAAGTTAAATATGCGAGATTCGAACATAAAGGGGCAGAATCAACACAAATTAGATAGAAAGTAAACGAATGGAAGTCAGGAACGAAAGAAACCAGATCATAAGTATTGTGAGGGGAGTAGATCTCTACACATAAGCTGGTATCATTGAGTACCTTCGTGGCCATCAGAGTTCACATCAGATTCCGTTTCAGTCTCTGCGTCGTCATCGTCGCCAATTAGTGGCACAAAACGAAAGTCGACAAAGGCAACACTACCAGGTGACGGTGGAGCGGCGCCATTCTTCTCGTCCCGTCGGGGCCCAGAATTCGCACCATCACCCAAGTCGATCATGAACTGAAGACTTAGGACGCCCTGTTGGTCTTGACGAATGCTCACTTTGCTTCCTAGGGCCATGGCTCTCCCAGCTCTCTTGATCATCTCAAACTTGTACCTCTGCCTGATCCTGCTATGGCCCTCGGATGGCGCTGCCACTGAGAATGTCTCCGTTACAAGAGGTTGCTTCTTGGCCCTTGTGCCGGTCGGCGTTGGTTCGTTCTTTGACTCGGGCAAAAAGTCCACAGTGCTGTCTCCAAAGGGGCCTCCTTCGCCCTCCAGAGCAAAGTATGGTGCAGAGCGGCTCGACGCATTGAGAACAAGCACAGTTGGATTCGTGCCGGAAAGCTCTGTAATGGCGTCGTGTAACCAGGTGCTTTGCATGATGGCTTTCAAGCACAATGAGTCTCGGTCCAGAGGTATGCCACCGTCATCTTCATATTGTTCATGTGCCTCATACGTGTTCATCTCACATGTTGTTGTGACTGAGCCTTCTTGAATCGTGATCGTAAGAGGGGCACCAACTTCTTGGTAGGAGATGCGGCATGTCCCTCCCAGTGCTAGAGCAGGCGCGCTGAAAGCATTGCCATATGAGGAGGAAATGCCTCCATAGGGATTTCGAGAAGAAGAGCTAGCTTCTGCTATGCCGAAGATCTGCAATGTCTCCAGGAGGGCGACTATTGATATTGAAAAGGGACGTAAGGAGTGCTCGTCATCATTGAGGTTCAGGCTGTACGTGGAGAACAATGCTTTATCGAGGAAAGTGAGGCCCTGGACGACGCGGGCTTCTTCGACCGAAAACCTGATGCCAGATTGTGTAATTTGAACTTCCGCTCGCTGGGAGAATGCAATGCACTTTAGGAGTGTGTGAAGCTGCTTCGCCGAGGTAGAGATGGCAGTGAAAAGGGGTGCGCCAGCCATGTAGTGTGGCCGCTCTCAACAGAACCTGTCCAGTGGCGGGGAAATTCTCAGACGTATACCCCGAAGCCGCAAATTGCATAAACAGCACCAAACCTGCAGCCTTGTCAACATGTGTCTTTCTCTCGTTGTTGCGTGGCACATACCCAAACGCCAGAGAGGCCGGGATCCCGAATAGAGGTACGGAGAGTGCAGATCGATCTTAACTTGTCAGCGTGGAAGAAGCTCTGGTTGGAAATGGTCATACTGAGTCCGAAAAGACCGGTGAGTACAAATCCTGCTAAAGTCAGTGTATTTCCAGGTAGTTTCCAAAGACGTCCATACCGATGAGCAACAGAGTCAATCCAATGATAAGCTGGCTGTCCTTCCCGATCGTGGGTTGGAAAGGGTTGCTTGCAGCTGCTTGCCAGACTTCGTACAGCGACATTGAAGATGCGAAGTTGAAGAGGTTAGTTTTGAAAGCGTACAGGATCACTTAAGACGCGTTGACTGTAGGCTGCTTTGCAGTTGGGTTGTGGTCTACGCGTCGAATTGGAGATGGGACAGATGGGTAAAGGTGGCCACTAAAGACAGCTACGAACGTTCCGCAGATACAGGTCAGGAAACTGATCCGAACGACAGAGCCCCATTTCGAGCATTGGTGCTAGTTAAAGTGCCCCCCCATCAATGGTCGGGAATTGAGCCTTATTTTCCCCGGATATTGTTGCCCTTAGCCGGCCAGATGGCCGCTACATTTCTCTCCGGGCGGGCCTCTTCGCCTAGCAATTTTCGTATTTGCTAGACGTCATCTCCAGGTCAAATACCACCTGGACATCACAAACATACAACCCACAATTGGACTTTGCATTTAGCCATAATACAGATTGTTTGCAGGCAATTGTGCGAGTGAGCTTTGTCGTACACAACCATCCATGTAAGAACCAAATCACAGCGGAGTCTGCAAAAGTGACAGATACAACCCCTGCAAAATGGCGGCAACCGACGACGAAGACGACCGCGAGATGCAGCGGCTTGCTTCCAACAACCCAGCCATGACGATGCCGGCCAGCCAGACGATATCCCGCGGCGAAATCGACCGTCTTCGTTCGCGCTCTTCGACGAGAGTCGTATCCGCGTCCGACCCGGCTGGCGGCGAGGAAACCTTCATCGAGAAACCCTCCTCTCCGGCCGCGACGTCGAAGTACGACCAGGGCTGGCGGCGCGTTGTCCGCAATTTTTCGCCATCCTGGTTCTCCGTGACTATGGGCACGGGTATTGTGTCGCTACTCTTGATCACTATTCCCTTCCAGGCGGACTGGTTGTACTGGCTGTCCGTCATATTCTTTGGCCTCAACACCATTCTGTTTACACTGGCGTTCTCCACGTCCGTCGCACGGTATACTTTATACCCCGAGATATGGAAGGTCATGATCGCAGACCCGACGAACTCCTTGTTCCTCGGCACAATACCTATGGGCTTCGCCACGCTTGTGGAAAGCTGGATATTTCTATGCTGTCCCTACTGGGGGTACTGGTCTGTCACCTTCGCCTGGGTGTGCTGGATGATCGACGCTGTTGTTGCGGCTTCAGTGACAGTGTCTTTGCCATTCCTGTTGATGTCCCAGAACCATCAACACTCCCTGGACCGGATCACTGCCGCACAACTACTGCCTATTGCAGCTACGATTGTGGCAGCGGGTGCTGGTATGAAACTGCCTCTCCCAACCCCTTGCTTTCTGGGTATACTCGCATGCTAACGTTGCCTTGTTTCAGGCGCCGAAATCGCTGAGCTTTTGACTGACCCAGCGCATGCCCTCGGCACCTTGATCACGTCCTATGTGATGTGGGGAATGGCAACGCCTTTGGCTATGACGATACTGGTAATATACTATCAGCGTCTGGCGCTACACAAGCTCCCACCTCGCGAGATTGTGGTCAGCTCCTTTCTACCTCTTGGTCCGCTTGGTATGGGCGGCTACACGATCATGTACCTGGGCAAGATATCGCGCGAGGTCTTTCCGCGAGTCGAGTTTTTCCACAATCTTACTGTTGCGGGTGATGTGGTGTATATCATGGGCGTGTTCATCGCATTGATTATGTGGGGTTTCGGGCTATGCTGGTTCGTCTTTGCGCTTGCCACAATATATTCGACTCGCGATTTTCCATTCAATATGGGCTGGTGGGGTTTCACGTTTCCGCTGGGCGTGTACGCCATCAGCACGATTACATTCGGCGTGGAGATGCCCAGTGAGTTCTTCAAGATCCTGGGAACGATTTTCAGCGTGGCCGTGGTGATACTTTGGTGCGTCGTGGCGGTGGGAACGGCCAAGGGAGCTTGGTCGGGGAAGTTGTTCTACGCACCATGTCTGAAGAACCTCCCAAAAGATGACCAACAACCCAAGAAGCCGGAGGATGAGCTTGATAAAGAGAAGCAACCTGGAAATTGAGACCAGTGTGACCACGAATGGTCGAGAAAGGTTCGCCATAGTATATGCATTTCATGTCTCAATATATGCAAGTGGCCTGTAATATGAGCATGATCTTACTACCTGATCACACTCCTCCAGTGGGATGTGTAGGATCAATCCACTTGACTCCTTCGGGGTCTTCGACTGGCACAACGTCAGGCAGATTCACCGCGATGGCCTCGCTATCACTCCTCATAAGCACACACTCTAATTCCTCATCTTCAATGGCGTTGATCTCCTGATGTGGCACGTAAGGAGGTACATAGATGAAGTCTCCAGGCCCAGCCTCTGCCGTGAATTGAAGTCGATCGCCCCATCGCATCCTTGCCTTGCCTTTGACCACGTAGATGACACTTTCGAGATGGCCATGATGGTGAGCGCCTGTCTTAGCATTTGGGTGGATCTTAACAGTTCCGGCCCAGAGTTTCTGAGCGCCAACACGTGCCATGTTTACAGCTGCTGCCCGACTCATGCCTGGAGTTTGGGCAGTGTTGGCATCGAGATTGTCGCCGGGAATGACTCGCACTCCACTCTCTCGCCAGTCATCGGGAGGCTGATCGGTAGACGAGCTTGCTTGGAAGAGATGTGCCGGGCCAGAGTGTGTGTGGCTGTGGGAGTGATCATGATCATGGTCGTCGCCATGTTGATGAGAATGAGAATGTGAGTCAGACATATTTCTGGTAATGATGACTTGTCGAACACTGTGCAAGAGGAATATTCTTGCACACAAGCTCCTTAATGAGGATCCTGCTACTCTAATAAGTAGTTGAGAGCAAGTCGCAGAAGCCCGTCGGTTGTCTCTCCGATAGCCGAAGTAAGGTGGTGTCGTCGTCAAAAGGGGGAAAGCGTAGCTTCGTATGTCGATTGCGCCATCAAAAACCAACAACATCATCAAGGCTTCTTAAGACGACTCCAGTATATGGATCTCTTGCTGCCGTGTCCACAGACGCCATTTGTCAATGTCGAGAAGTCACTCACTGCTTTGTCGATATCATGAGGACTTTGTCAGTTCGCATCATAGGACACCTTACTTAGGTCCGTGGTCTCATGTTCATTGAAGCATCACGCGATGTATTCTGCTCTCCCCATTCTCACGAGTTTGATCGGGTTGGGAGGATTCATCGTTGGAGTATACAGCTTCGCGTCACCAGTCTCTGCTGCGCAGATATACGGAATGCAACTAGGAAAGGCCAGCATCAAATCGAAGAAATCCATGGATGAATCTACCAGTGCAGAAGACATCTATCGGCATATGGCATACACGGGTGTCCGCAATCTTGTTGTCGGCTCGACGATCCTAGCCCTCACATGGTATTGGCAGTATGGCACACACGCTACTATGGACAAGGTTACGGTCCAGCGATGCCTAGGTATTGTCATCACAACTGGTTCGTTGACGCCGGTGGTCGACGCAATCGTAACATGGCAGGGAGCTCTGCAGGGTGTGGATGCTGCAATAGGTAAGAGAGCTGCTCTACTACATGCTACTAGATCAATCTTCTGGTTAGCAGGAGGCTTGTGGTGCTTGCTTGGTTGAACAGGATTGTCTGCTTGAGCTGTGCCTTATGATGCCATTCCGGCTCCTGAGCTTTACGACTTCCTCGCATGCGCCAGAGACGCCCCTCCAAGTCAATCCAGCGTGTAAGTGGGATTTCGACATTGCATGTTTTCAACTGCGGGGTCGGAATGCAGAAATCAACATTGCGCGCAGGAAAGGAGGCAATTGCAGCAATTTGGGTGCTGCTGGCATCATCTTGCTACAATCGGCCGCCATAAATGAGCTGCACTACGACCACTCTCGACTGTTGCGCAATCTGTTGGTCGATTGCAGGCTTGCAGGGGCTTCTGGCCAAAGACAACGAGCAGCCAGGTCAGCCATACAGCCTCTGCAGAAAGCCTACGCAATCACACGATCCTCCTTGCGCAAGTCGCGTTACAAAGACTACACCTTGAGCCCTTCTCCTACAGCATGAAACCTACTCTTCTCCAAAGCCAAGCATAAAGCTTAAACAATGATGAAAAGTCTCAAGTCTGCGACATGTCAGCAAGCAATATACCACCAACAACGCACGAGCAACTGAGGACCCGGCCATGGGAAAAACGAAGTCGGACCCACAGGCATCCTCATCCAGTGGCACTCCACCATCCCGCCTCTCCGAGCCGAAAAGACAGCAGCGCTGGGCGGATCCGGGCTCACCACAGACATCTGCCATCACGGAGAAGGCGCCTCAGTATACGACTTACCTTATCCGGCGTTTGTATGGAGAGAAAAAGGAAAAGAAGAGAAGGAAGAATGGGCGGGAGGAGGGAAATACTTATACCCATGAGAAACCTGCCAAGGCAGAGGGCAGTATCAAGGCAGTGGGACGCGAGACGGGTCATTTCGTGACTTCGTGAAGTGAAGCGGAACTTCAGGCCTGAGGCAGTGGGAGGCAGTGAATCGATGGGACCAACCGCAAGTGGAACACAGCGTGCGGTACTCGACTGGCGAAATGGGAGTTCTATGGAAGGAAATACGAACATGAAGAGGCTATCTCGTTCAATGTTAACAGCAAAAGCGCCCTATGACTGCGGTTCGTCCACAGATCGCCTGTCTGGTTTCGACAAAACCAGACAATGCAGATGAGAATTTTTGAGGAATTCGCGTGACGGCCCACAGCACAATGGACCTCAGAGTCAGTCGGTACGTTGAGATCTTCCATTCATGAAAATCAGACTGCCTGCCATGAACAACAGACACTCTGCTCTGCGTTGCCACCGAGCCTACTGCGGACCTAGGTTGGCGAAGCCTGCAGTCGTTCAAATCCAGTAAATTACCTCTCGAGGCAGCGGATCAGAATCAACAAAGATGCGCATCACAGTCAAACAACAATTAATGCATTTCATTGTGTAAAAGGGCTGGATTCGACCTTTGTCTACGCGAGGCATTCACCAGCAAAGCAACGGATCGCTCGCGGCTGATGGTGGGTATTGATGTCTGAACAGTATGATCTTCGCAGGGAAAAGACTCAAGTACATATATTACAGTTGGCATGTGTATCATTGCTCCCATCACCACGCACTAATCAATCCAAACAAAGCTACCTCCCACAATTTGATCATGGTCCAATGAGATAAAGGTGACATGGTATAGTACAAATATGACCTTCTCCGTGACCAATTTTAGTCAACGAGTGCGAAAAGAGAGTGTGTGTGGGGACTGTGCCGTCAGCTCAGTCTTCCGTCTCACATGTTGAATGCGCCTCAAAGCCATATACTGTCTCCGTAATGCGTGACGTTGAAGCTGACTCCCAATCCAGCTTCCTCACCCTGAGCACGCAATTGTCCCAAAATGATATCTCCCGGACTCGGGCCGTCCATCAACGTATCCTTGACGTGTATGATATGTACTGCTATACCTTTCAAGGGATCAGAAAACCTTTCCCGTTGCGATGACATCGACTGTGAGTGTGAGTGATTCGCGGTGGCGCCGGCATGGGTTGCACCCGGACCTGTGCTTGCCGGCAGCGATGGCGAGCCAGAACCTGGCTGGAACTGCACTGACCTGCCACGACCGAATGTGGGCGAAGGCTGCGCAAGACTATTCGCATCTCTTGACACCCTTCTTCGCGTTGACCCTCCGCGTGTCCCAACATAGCTGCCTGGTAGCGGCGGTTGGGGCGATGGTACACTGTCAAAATTGGTAGGTGCCAGTTCCGGCGTGGTCGCAAGGTCGCCGTTCAGCGCTCGTTTGCGTTTCTTCTTCATATCATTCGGCGTTGGCGGCTGTTTCATGCTCACGTCCGGAAGCGCAAACTCAGAATCCCCCAGCCTTGCCCCGACGCTGTTAAAGTCCTGATCATTTTGCTGCTTCGATTTGTTGATGACACATTTTGCGAGGAAGCTCAGTTCGGAAATGAGATGTCTTGGACAAAGGTGCCCGTACAAATCCTCGTTGCGGACTCTATCATCGTAAGAGCATTCGATGAAGATTGCTTTCAACACTCCGCTGACGATCTTACCCGCGGCATCATCCCACACAGTATGATTCCGTGGGGACATACTGACCGAGTCAGGCTCGACATCTCCAAAGATGAGGATCTCATTGCCTGTCGAGTCATTGCGAATGAAGAACGCGGAACTCGAAACTGGTTCGAACATGTGATTTGGGTCAACCATCGAGGGAGGAAGGGTGGAAACACCTGGTGTCATGGGAACGCCGCCCATAGTCATTTGTGGTGTTCCCTGAGGGTATCCACCAGGCACCTGGGTCTGTTGTTGCGTGAGGGCCGCAAGGTATTCACTGTCGGAGATTCGAGACATGCGCCTCGAGGGGAAGTTGTAGTCTGATGCGCCCCAGCCAAAGGAGTCGTTGTGTTGATGAGAGGAGCTTTGTCTACGACGAAAATGACATCTCCCATGGCTGATACCCCAGCATTTTGTGGCTAGACCGTCACAGACGTTAACGTATCCGCGAGCTTCACCTGAACCTAGTCGAACATTGCCTCCCTCAATCAACCTCCGGTATGTGACAAATCCTACGCCATTACCTTCATCTGACAAGTTAGGCCACAGCCAGTCGTTGAAGATGTGGTTCTTGATCGCGTCAATGGTGGTAGGGAGAGCGACAATGGCTTTTGCTTCTCGGCCATACTCCAAGGCCGGGGTGTTGATGGCCATACCAGACAGATGATCTATATGTGGATGGGTGATCAGGAAGGCATGGAGGATTTCTCGAAAGATGTGCAGGCCATTTGCTTTTGCCGATATATGGGGAAAGCGTATGCCTGCGAATGGTCCTTCTTCAAGAATATGGGAATAGCCCTTGGGTGGTAGGTCTTGGGAACTGACTGGCATGTAGCGTTCGAGTATGCGAATAATGTTGGCCAGATGAGAGCCCGCATCGACTGCAATCATGGAGCTCTTGCCCCATTCCGTCTGTGGTGTCCTTACAAGCAGGCCTGTTACATTGTCCTCTCGTGGTCCGCCCGAGGATCCCTGTGACCTTGATTAGCGACAACAACGAACAGCTCCATCAAGGCGCATCTTTCAGCAACGTGTTGACATAGGAGGCAGGCTTTGTGGGCTGTCACAGCTGCGCCAGACCACAAACCTCGAGTCTCAACGTCGCAGGCTGAGCAACACATACCAGCACTATGACCTGAAATGATGCCCCATCTTTTTGTCCAAGTACGCGAAGCTCTTGGTCAGCTTCGCGTCGAGCATTCTGCTCGAGCATTGATGTTTGCCTGCAGTGCCAATCTTTTGTGTTGTTTGTATCACCCGGGCCGTGACACAATGCCTTTGTTCTCCAACCGTGGCCCACCCGGACTACCACACGAGTGGTTTACGTTAGGAAAAATCGTGTCGGCCGTTTTGAAAGGGGACCAAAGAGCATTTAGGCGAAAAGGGACTCACTCAAGTGGCCAAGCTGGTGAAGTGTCAGAAGCGGAAAGTACGTAGGCAACAGGAAGGGCTAGTGATCATTGCACACGACGCAAGGACACAGACTGGAATGTCAAGCGTCGAAGCTAGCAACGGCTGTACTCGTGGAACAAGCAGCTGTCACATCCAAGGGATTGACATGGATGCCATTCAGTAGTCTCGATCGACGTGCAAGCTTGTTGTCTGCATTTTCATAGGTAAGGTTCAACTGGGACAAACGCAGCCAATGTCGGCGACTACTTCCCCAGGCGTACAATACCCTGCATCACCGATCCAAGTCTCCAGCCATGTTCGAACACACGAGCGGTTGCGCACGGCAGCGTTCGTTTCGATATTGCTCACTAGTATCGCTGATCATGAACTTGAAGGAAATGCTGACGATTGGTGGTGACATGTTTCCTACGATGAGACTCCACAACCGGGATATTTATTCCATAGCGATGGATATGTACCTAGGGAACTATTGTAGATATCCGTGGTGCGATCCTTCTCATAGGTATTAGCACGACAAAGCCAAATGGATGGCCATGTTGCATAGGATTAAAGATTGGTCTAGAGATACAGATTAAGAACATAATTTGATTTCATTTCATAGGGTATCTCTCAAGTATGACTCGGTCCAGCCGTCTCACCTATGGCCGCATCATAGGTCGGAATAGGTGGTTGATCGTCTCGCTGCTCAAGCAATCCTCTCCTTTCGTCTGCATCGCTTTCACCACTACTTCGACGACTTTCCGGAGGACTGCTATATTCTGGAGGTGGGATGATTTGTTGCCCCATCGGTGTGTTCTCGATGGGTTGATGCTGGATGTCTCCAATGTCCAGAAGATCATTTCCTTGACTAGGAAGATCTTGTGTCGAGATGTGAGCCAGCTGTGATAGTGATATATCTGTTGGTCTTCGTATAGGTCCAGGGTTACCTGCAGGAAGACCAAGCCTGGCTAGTCCACTCCGCGTCCTCGAATGGCCTGGTTCGTAGGCAGCCTGATAACTGCCCTCCCGTCCTGTTTCGAGCAAGATACTACCTTGCTCGCTGCCATATGGCGGAGGCGGCGCAAGACTGCCGGTCATCGGTGCCAACCCCCATTTCTTCACGTTCGCTTCGATGAAAACAAAGCCCATTTGTCCGAAGTTGACATGTACTGTACATGGCCCGTTGGCTCCGACAGTTGGGAAGAAGTTTTGAGTCTTGAGGTTATGCACAATCTCATCAAGCTTCTTTCCGTTCCGCGTGAAGAATATACTTCCAGTGCGAGGACGATATCCGACACCGATTACGTCTCCTTGCACATATACAGGGCCATATAGTGTACCATTGAAGGGTTGATTGTACCTCCGATGTCCGGTAGACACGTATGCTACGGACGTTTTATGGTAACCTGTTTTTGTTAGTATTCTTGAATAGATGTGAAACGAATCATCTTACCTGGTAGCCTGAACAACGGATATGGTTTGGTTGTCATTCCGATGCTGATCAGACTGGTCTCGGGTTTATCATATATTTTGGCCTCCCAGTAATACACCTCATTTTGCTTTGGGACTGGTAGATTGCTCTGAACACTGCATTCCGAGTCGAAGAATTCGATCTCTGTCCTGGCTTCAACGAAGCAGTTTGCGATCTCCAACTCCGGTTCAAATTCCCAGGCAGAGACTCCTTTTTCTTGTATTGCCAGAAACTGAGAGAGTGAAATATCGGTCTGGACAGATTCCGGCGGATTCGCTTGAGTAAACGCTGCATCGTCGTTAGACATGAAGCTCACAACAATGATGATCTCAGCCTACCTTTTGCTCTTAGATATTCCGTCCTTTGCAATTCGTCCATCGTCTCCAAGGCCTCGGCCTCCTCCTGCGCAAAAGCCTGCTCATCATCGAACTCGCCGGGTCTGCCTATTCGATCCAACAGAATGCGACCCCGGGATGTGTATTTGAAAAAGAAGAAAATAGCAAGAACAAGCACGGCAACGCCTGCTGAACCGAACGCTGACAATATACCGATAAGGATTCCCCGGCCTGTTGAACCGCCATCATTAATGTTTATGACAATCGAGGTAGGAGAGCCATCGGCGTGAGGTCGGAAGCGACCCGCCCTCCAGCCATTGTGGTCGCCAAAGGAAGTTATGGAGGAGGTGGGATCGGAGGATAGAGATGTCGTGGAAGGTCGCAATAATGTATCAAACGTCATCGCCAGTCGCTCATTTTGGATATGCTCAGCGCCTGGCTGCATTGCTCTCCAGTATTGTCGTCGATAAGAAAGGAAAGAGTGGGAATGGGAGCCGAATTGTGGCGAGTTGATGGAGGAAGAAGGGACGATTCTCTCCTGCGGGGTCTAGGCCGAGCCAGCAAGCTAGACGTAAGGATGGGTGGTATTCGATATAGGCGGACTCGAATCAAGCGCAGTGCCTCCGGACAAACAACAGACAAGATGCCACCATTGTGTAAACTCGTGAGTAGTCCTAAAAATGAGCGGGTGGGTGAGTGATTGATTTCTTGGATGGCATGAGACCTTTAGGGCGGATCGATCTTGGTGGAAGGTAGTTTGACAGAAGGTGTATCGGAGAGACGGATGAAACTTCATGACACTGGCAGCCAATATTTTAGCGAGGGCAGAATCGCAGATACACTTGGGAAGCCCGCCCGGACCCTCGTCAACAGAGGCCTAACATCGGCATCGTTCCCCCCTAGACGGGGCAACCATCCAGCTGGCGTACGCACCTGCCCCCGCCTTCAGTAAATCGATGTGCAGATGACGACACCTGGTTTTTGGTCTACTGCGGTCTACGCCTTCGAGCTACATTTTGCTAGAAAGTCCGGAAATGTCAAGACGATGCATGGAAAAAGGGCCGTTATATCGATGGAACACTAATGCTTGAGTTTGACTCTCCGACTGTATCTCGGCTGTATAGCCATGGTGCCAGTCTGGTCCCCAACCGTCGCACCATCGCACCATCGCACCATCGCTAGAAGTGCGTCAGCCCTAAGACGCCTAAGTGTTCGCCCATACTATATCTTGCTACCGCTCTTCCTCTTCACTCTCCAACCTGTCAGTGTTGAACCACCATCTACTTCAATCACGTTTCCCGCCATGTGAGCACTGGCAACACTGCTGAGGAAAAGGATGATGCCAGCAAGATCGGACGGTTTCCCTACTCGGCCTGTAGGCTGTCGTTCCAATAATGTGTCCATGTACTTCTGAATACCGAAATTCGTCATGCGCGATGGGAAAACGCCGCTGCAAAGTCAGGTTAGCTAGGAGGACTGCTGTAGAGGCTGGGGCAAGACTTACGGGCAGACACAGTTGACCATGACATTGAGAGGGGCCAATTTGGAAGCCTGCAGCTTGGTGAGATGAATAGCTGCTGCCCTGCGAATCGTCAGTATGCTGCATCGGTAAAAGCAGGAACAAAGCAAAATGCACGTGCTTCGATGGGTAGCGTTCCAAGGAGGAGAATACTTACTTGCTGGGCCCATAGCTGTAGGTGCCAGTCCCAGGAGCAGCGAGGCCTCCATCATCGCCTGCTGTAACGTCGCTTGTCATGATGCCGGCCATAGATGCAATGTTGATCACTCGAGATGGCATATCCGCGCTCGTATCTTTCAACAACAGATCATGTAGTCCGGCGGTCATGTAGAATATGGACTTGACATTCAATGCCATCACTTTGTCCCAACCACTCTCTGGGAAATCATCGTACGCTGCTCCCCAAGTGACGCCAGTGTTATTGACCAACACAGTCAAGCGATCGGTTCGTTTCTTGACCTCCTTGACCAAGGCGTCGCAGCCAGCTCTATCCTTCAAGTCTGCCACGATATACTCGCACTTGCCGGGTCCCAGCTGATTCAGTCGATCCGACGCCTTCTTCAATTCGGACTCTTTGCGACTTGCGATGAAGACCTTGGCGCCGTTCTGAACAAAGCCTTGAGCAGCCATCTCCCCTAAACCGGAGCCGCCGCCGGTGACGAGAACGACATGATTGGTGAAATTGTACAGCGTTGGCACGCGAAGGTCTGCCGTTGAAGTCATCTTTCTCTTCCTCTGTTCTGCTCTAAGTTGTTATGAGAAAGCTGACGCTGTCACTTCGCTCCCAAGAAGGGAGTGGGCAATAAGAGGATGATGAGATTACCGCGGTTGGTGCTTCTTTCCAGAAAGGGCGCGAGACGAGCGAGGTTCATTATATGATGACCAAAGACATACTTTCTACCTCGGTTGTTTGGCTGACCTGACCCTAGGATCGGTTCTCCACACAATCGACTCCTCTTATTGCCCGGACTGTCGATCTGTTTGGTTCACAGCATGTACCTGCTGCAAGTTGATGAGCAGCTATACGAGGATCGTTGGGATTGAAAAGGATACCTTGAATGCAACGAACAATGCGACTACATTCGAGGTCAACAGTAGAACGATCGACGATGTATGGATGGCTCACAGTCCCAAAACTGCCGTGATAGCCGCCTGCTCCACCGTAACTTGATCAAGTCCCTCCGGCGGAACATTTGACGATTTCAGGGCACTGGCACTTAGTTATTTTGGCAAGCAAGCCTTCATCAGCACGATCCGTTCATGAATGCGGCAGCACGAATAATGATGCAGTTCCTGCATCTTGGTATCACGCCAAATGTCCTATATTCTTGTACAGAATTTTCTCGACTCAGCATTTCCGACGCCCAGCGAGTCAGGTCAGGAGAATGAGGTGATCGGGACCTCATACCACTGCGGCAAAAGTGTCGTGACTCACTTCCAAACTCGGCATTCTCATCGGCCTGGTCCACGCCACTCCTGTTTGACTCTCACCACCACAAAGCCTTGTGCTGCCTAATGTGGGTATACGAACACGCGGGTATACCCAGCAATTGTCATATATTATGGTGTGCTCCGACTTCTTCTCATGTGACTCAAGGTCTGCCTGTGCCGTCAAACAGACTCATCACTCTTGCCAGGACTTTACTTATATCTCGTGCTCCACTACCCTGTGCCATTCCTTTCCTCTTATGCACTGAGGCTCACTTGATCTCACGCCAGCACAGCACGGCCACTCTCACTTATACTCTATTCCACAAAGCACTTGCCAAATGGCACACAAACATAACCGTCGCCGCGTTCGTCCTCGCAGTCGCGGCTCCGATACACTACATCTAACATTCAACTCATCCAACAACATCATATCCTCCTCCTGGCCATCGTTACCCTTGTCGTCTACCACCCGAGAGAACGGTCAAAAGAGCATACCTCTGCCTGCAAGTCTACGAAACCCGGGTGCGAGTTTGTCATCGAGGCACTGGCACAACCGATATGTTGCTTGGCAGAATCGTGACATGGCACAGAAGGGAGAAGCGGTAAAGCTCGAGGCCGAACGGATCAAGTTATTTGGAGGCGAACCCGGTGATGATGTCGGCCTTTGCTACAAGATGCTGGAGGTATTTGGGAGCATGAACTGGATTGATACTGTGGAATAGAACAATCACGACATCCATGACTTATGTTATGTGTGGGTTTTGGTAATGGTGGGGAAATGGACTCGAGGAGTTATGGTATTGCGACTCCTCTCACTGGTATTAGACATGGACTCTGATGCTTGACGCCTCACAACTGGGAGAGATGGATCTGGAATTGGCAGTGACTGGTGCTCGCGTGTGCACCGTGTGGGCTTCCTGCGCTTGAGCTCGTCACTGCCGTGGCGGAGTACTGTATGGAACAGTCGAGGCCATTAGGTTGCTCTTCTCATATTGAAATGCATCATTACTCTTTTCCTTTTGGATATTCCTCTGCGCATCGCGACGTAATGAAGGTGTGGCTACGTAGTGTGGCGTCGATGCGTCTGCGCCACAATTCGTGTCAAGGTTCAAGGATCAGGGCATGACGCACCCCGTAGCCTGATCTGATTCGAAAAGTGTTTTGGGCGTGCTCACGTGATCCTTCCTTGGCTTCAGTCCCTTGCCATCCTCCCGCAGAAGTAGCACATCGCTATCGCCTCATCACGATAGAATCCCGACAAGCTGCATTCTATCCGCTATCCAATTGTCCTTTCGTTGCCAGTTCTTCTGCCCGATTGATTGTGATGGACATGGTGGACTTCGTGGAGAAATCAAGCCTCACCTCAACGTCAGCCAAGCTAGGCCAAGCATGGCCAAGCTATTAGCTTGATATTGCTTTCTTGATTCCCAGACTACGGATCGAGCCTTTGTTGACGATCACAACCTCCTTTCCAATCAATTTAATTTCATGTCCGCTCAGCCCATGCAGGCGGAGGTTGTCAAACACCAAAACAGGGCATGAAGAATTCTCCATCCAGATACAAACGTACCATATCTGCGTCATGCGTGGGTACTAACACAGTAGCATGCACTTTGGTCACATATGTAAGGCTTGCATCTCAAGATGAAGCAGAATTGTATTTCGTTTTTCGTTCCATTGACTACTTCTCACGCTCAAGTCACGCGGTCGAACTGACTGTCAAGCGCGTGAAGGTGCGAAAGCCTGCTCGCATTGATTTCCTGTGCTGCACGTTTCCCATCCTTCCCCTGCAAAGTCGTTCGCCATGGGACTCTTTACCACACGAAACAAGGCGCCAGCAGCCACTAATGGGGAGACCAAGAGAGGCCAGCGACATGGATCAGACCGAACCCAGCGACCTCTCTTCGACGTTAACTCTGGCAACTTCAATCGCAGACCAACCTTCGGTCAATGGTAAGCAATGAAACCTGCTCCCTGTTTTGTCGGGACATGGCTAACACCGTTCAGGCTCAAGTTCCACTGGATCGATATCTTGACCATGGCCGCGATGGGCGCAATCGGTCTGGGCGTCTATGAAGCCAAACCAGCACCAAGTCGTTCCTTCCCCGTCACCTTCGTGGACGGAGAAGTCGTCTACCCTCAATTCGCCTATCCTCTACGCCATGAGATCGTACCAATCTGGCTCGCCGCGCTATTGGGATCCCTCATCCCCATCTTCATCATCCTCTGCATGCAAATTCGCATCCGATCCTTCTGGGACTGCAACAATGCGATTCTTGGCCTCCTCTACTCCCTGATCGGCGCCGCCGTCTTTCAAGTCTTCGTCAAATGGCTCATTGGTGGGCTCCGACCACATTTCCTGAGCGTCTGCGACCCAGACCCAGCCCTACTACAGGCCGGTGGCACCGGCTATGGAAACATCATGTTCCAGCGCAACATTTGTCGCGGCGACGTCAATCAGATCAACGACTCGCTCGAGTCCATGCCATCAGGCCACAGCACCGCAGCTTGGGCCGGATTTCTCTACCTCTACTTCTACCTCAACGCCAAGATGAAGGTCTTCGGCAACTACCACCCAGCATTCTGGAAGCTCATTGCACTTTACTCCCCTCTCCTAGGCGCCACTCTGATCACTGGCGCCCTCACGATCGATGAGTTCCATAACTGGTACGACTGTCTCGCAGGTGCCATTATTGGAAGCACTTTCGCCATCTCCTCCTACCGTATGGTATACGCGTCGGTGTGGGATTTCAGGTTCAACCACATTCCTCTGACCCGACACACACCTTTCTCATATGGTGCAGGGCCAGCAGGTGCTGGCGGTTTCGAAGCTGCTGTTTTCACCAGACAAGCAGGATGGGGCTATGAAGAGGCGTACGGCGGCGCGCCGTTTGACGCAGCACATAACCTTCGAGGCCAAGCGACTGGCTTCAATACCGGCGCACAAGGTCTCCACTCTCACACCGGACACCACGGACACCGCAATGGCGATGTCGAATACAATGCTGGTCTGAACGGCGTTAACGGAGACGACAACGGACATGTAAACGGCACAACCAACGGAACCACAACGTCAGGCGGAGTGCCTATGACCAGCCCAACTGCGGCAGCCGGTGCTGATGGAAGATATGGACACCACCGAAAGAGTTTGGAACGTAAGGCGGTTCCTACCAACCAATTGTGAGCTTTGAGTTGAGTTGTTGAACTATGACCATCACGGAGCATGCAGTATTCAGCATGGAGTATGGGACATGGACTATTGAGCATGGAGCTTTGCATTCGTACTGGAAGCATGTTACATTGAGGTTGTTCGGATCACCGTCATTCTATTCAGCACAAGCTGGCCGGCGCACCAGGATTTTTAGCCAGTGAGCATAATCAGTGTACAATATGTAATGATCACGACCAAAAGTCCTTGATCTTCGGAGCCATATTGATTGCTGAACATGATCAGCTTCCACGGAATACGAGGTGCTGACAAGTGCATCTCCCACCAAAGACAAGGCGTCGTTGTGTGTTCTCACTGGTAGAGGATGCAGTATTGTGTCCCTGTACCATTGATTTGTCTATCATGTGTCTCATCATATCCCAAGCTGATCATAACGATAGCCCAAGACTCTCCTCGCCGGTGTACTTTTCACGCAATCGAACAGCGTATCTCTACTCTAATCACCTCATGGCCTGACACCTTGCGCTCACTCGCTTATTCGACCATAAACCTAAAGCTGTTCATTTCCCTTTACAGGCGATTTCGTCTTTGACGCAATGGACCCTTTCTCCTGTTCTCTCTTTCGTTGGTGAGGCATCATCGCCACCATTGAGAGTGCCCGACATTATGCGAGCGTCACCTAATTTTTCGAATATTCAGATTGTCCATAACCACCGCGATGAAAATCTCTCTTCCACAGCATCTTCTTTCGGCTGGCCATCATAGCAGCAGCCCGCGATATATGAAAAGCCCATCATGGTAATGATATCTCTCGACCACCAAGTTTTTGCTCATGAGGGCTTTCGAGCCTCAACTGTGCCCTCTAGTTTGGAGACCTTTTCAATAACATCCTTGATTTTGGGCACGAGATCCGGGATTCGAAATGGCTTGCTGACGACGTCGTCAATACCGCTCTTCAGAGTCATTTCGATTTGCTCGGCCCTTGCATTCGCCGTCACTGCTATAACGGGTATATGCGCAACCAGTTCGCCGGAACTCTGCATTTCGCGAAGCTTTCTGGCACAAGTTTGACCGTCCATCACGGGCATCTCGAGATCCATCAACACGACGTCAATGTCAACACCATCTGTGACACGTCCTCGGTAGAACTTGGAAGTTCGTATCTTATCAATAGCCTCGCCGCCGTGATTGGCCACGTAGACGACGCAGCCAATTTTGCGTAGTTGCGTGGCCAAGACTTTCTGATTGATGAGGTTGTCTTCCACGACCAATACGTGCACTGGAGCTGAAAGCACGACCTTGCTTGGGACGTTCGGTTCTTGTGGAATGGTCTGGTTGATCTGCGCTGACGAGAAATTCGGTGAGCTGAGGTTGGCTATCAGCGCTGATTTCGTGCTCTTCTTCTGCGAACTGGGTTCGGCCTCGAATGTGCCATCCGGATCGGGAGATCTCCGAGCCTTGACGTAGAAAGCGAATATGCTTCCCTTTCCACTTTGAGATGCAACCCCGATCTCACCTCCCTGAAGCTCTACCAGCTCCCTTGAGATGAAGAGGCCAAGGCCAGAACCACCGTATGTGACATGCGTGCGGGGGCTGGCCTGAGAGAATCGTTGGAAGAGCTGCTTCTTCTCCAAGTCATCCAGACCTCTTCCGGTGTCTTGTACTGCGAAATGGACGAAGAGTGGCTCTCCCAGACCCCATTCTCCACCGGCAGTGACATCTTTGTCTTTCGAGGAACGAGAAGGGATATATGTCAGCCTCCACTTATCCTCCTGCGAAGGTTTGCTTTTTGAAGCCCCAATGTGCATGCGTACCACGCGAGTTTCTTGCCTGGCCGTGAATTTTATGGCGTTGGTCATCAGGTTGATCAGGACTTGTGAGAGTCGGTGTGGATCCAAGCGTACCCAGTCCACATGTAGATCGGAATAAGAAGCATCGATATTGATATCGAGCTTGATGTCGTTTGTCTTTAATTCTGCATCAAACATTTTCAGAACTCTGTGGACCACAGTTATGGGCTGCGTGTCTGTTGGCGACACGGCCATCATCGCAGAATCCAGCTTGGACAGCGTCAGAACGTCATCCACGATCCTCTTTTGATGTTGGGCGCACAGTGTGATGGTTTGGGCGGAATCAATGGTGAGTTCAAGTATGTCCTTCTGTGGTCCAGACAACTGATTTGCCTCAGCCAGCTCAGCCAAGGAAGTTGTGATGGAGTCGGCACATTGGAGAATCGCGGACAGCGGATTGCGCATTTCGTGCGACGTAGTATCGATGTATCGCTCCTGCTGACGTTTGAGTTCAACAGCCTCCTCCATTCTGCGCGTCTGGAGGCTCTCTGCGAACTTTTGGGTGCTAATATCGGTCATGGAACCGAAGATTCGGTGTGTTTGACCATCTTCGTCTCGTTCTGGTGAGGCACTCGTAAGAACCCACGTCAACCCAGTATTGCCGGGCTTATCGCGCCATGGTGTCTTGAACCGGAATTCCAACGATACTGCGCACCTCTTATCAAGCATGGTCTTCCACGCTTCGCGCACTTTGGCTTGATCCTCCTCCACTACGTACTCGATCCATTCGTCCTCCACCATAAGATCACGTGGATATGATGTGATACTATACCACGCGTCGTTGACAAAGTTGATCTTCCCATCGGTATCACCTATGAATATTCCGACAGGAGCTAGTTCGGCCATTCGTGTGAACTTGTTCTCGGCTTCGACAGCTTGTTGAGTCCTTGCGACCAGCTGATTATTCAATTCAATTCTGTCCTGAGCCGCCAATTGAGCGGCTCTCTCACCCTTTCTGATCTCCTCCTCGAATAAGACCACCGATGCTATGGAAGTTGCCAACTGTCGACCAAGCAGCTGGACGAACAGATCATAGTCTTCATCGTAAGGCCTTCTAGGATTTGTAGCCATGACGAGGAAACCCAAGGTAGACTCACCGGTAGTGGGCCGCACCGGAGCTATGACAACGATTTTGGATGGATCTCCAAAGCCTCGCCATTCAATGTCCTCCAACATTTCAGCCTGGAGTGTGCCGTCGTCAACTCGCAGCACAATTGGCCGGTCGGTTGTCAAGGCCTGTCGGAATGAGGATGCAAACCCTGCAGTACCCGTTTTCATGTCGATGACTTGAGGTGCGGCTTTGTGCCCCGAAGGTATCCCAAGCGCACCTTCCAAATAGCACACTTTATTCGATGCTCCGCCACTTGAAGCTGAGGATGCAGCATCGTTGTCTGAGGTATCCTCATTGAGAGAATATACCAAAACCATAGGTGCGTCATACTCATTAAACTCCAAACCCTCAAGCAGAAGGGCCCAAAATTGAGGTACCTTTCGCGCCGCGGCAATTCGCTCACCAATTTCGCGGAGCGTGAGCATACGACGTTCGGCAATCTTTCGCCGCGTCTTCTCGAAAGCCGGATTATACAGTCCGACTACGCTCCCGTCGTCGCCAATCAGGGGTATTATTGACCAGGAGAAATAAGTCTCCTCCAAAAAGCCGTTGCGCATAATGAACAGACAGTCATCGTCTTTCATCGTGGCTTGAGCATTCTTGAAGGCGCTGTCAAAGACGCCTTCGAGGGCCTCCCAGATTTCAGCCCATGCGTCTCGATAGCGCATTCCCATCAATTGGGGATGCTTTTGCCCAGCAAGCAACACATAGGCTTCATTGTAGATCGCGATATGATCGTTTCCCCAGTACATTGCTGAGGGATGCGGACTTGCCATAATCAAGTTGCACATTCCACGAAGATCTGCAGACCAGCTTTCGATAGGACCGAGACTGGTCCCTGCCCAATTGACCCCACGGGCAAACTGGACGTGCGATGGTAGGGACGGCGATATGGGCAGACGTGTCCAGTCAAAACAGCCTTTGTCCACAACCGGGACAAGCATCTCGGTGTCTGTGCCCGTTGTTGAGACCTGCGTCTTTTGATCTCTACTCGGCGACGTAGACTCCGACAAAAGATCGTCGTATTTGACGTCCCCAGCTGGTACTGGAGAGAGTGGCTCTGGAGTGCCGGCAGATGCATCTGATACGTCGATCACCATATTCTGTAAAACGTTTGGTATATGTCCACTACTTCGAGTTGGGAGATCGAAGTAGCCGGTGGACGCGGTATCTCCGCGGCCGGTCCCAGAGGAGGAAACAGAACCCAAGCCCTTGAATTGTTGCAATTGTCCTCGGGCGTAGATCTCGTGAATCGGCGGAGACGAGAAAGGATGAGATTGCCCATGGATAACCTTCAACCGTTTTCGAATGAGAGAGCTTTGCCACAGGAGGCCGGCAAAAGGAAACGTCGAGACCAAATCTGAGCCTATTGCTGGACTTGATACCCATGCCTTGAAATCAGAGAAGGACGTTCCCAGGTCAAGTAAGATGGTAGGATCCTCCGACCGTCCTCGCACATGATCCAAAAGTCCTGGCCGTGATTTTAACGCAACATTTGCAAAGACAATTTGGAGCCCGACACTCGTGTTTGTTTCATCCAGGATATCCACGACGAATGTTGGTCGTTCATCCAGCTGCAAATACTCTCCTAGTGCGACCGAATGTAATAATTGAGTCCCGCTTGGTACGCGGGGATCTGAGGAATCTCTGGGTCTCGTAATATTACTCTGCTCAGCACCGGCGCTGTCACCACGAGGAGACGATCTGATCGGTATTCTTGTTCCCACGAAACCCCGCCCTGCGACGGGATTTTTGACCGGCGTCATGTTTTCTCCTTGACTGAACACAATTGCGGCGGCTTCAAGCAAAGATGTAGCCTTCCCAGCTGAGGATGACTGCCCTGTTGGGTGTGATGTTGGATCGTCCGTGTGGTTCCCCTCTTCCCATTCGGCATCCTGACCACCGTGATGGTTGTCTGTCATGTCATGGCGTTTCAAGTCTCGAGAGTTTGCGGAAAAGGATCGTTTTGCGGTCTTCGTGGGAGGGACTCCAGGCGAAGGAGAGTCGGCTCGAGAGACGTGTGAGCGCTTGAGTGAATGAGATAGACTCTTATCCGCAGTCTGTTGTTCTGCAGGGAATGGGCCAAAGGGGTTTCCGGGGGCGTGCTTGGGCGAGGTCATAAAGCCCTGTCATCTCTGAAATGAGCCAGGTAGGGACGAACGCCGAGAAGATGCGCGCTTGGAAAAACCGTCAATGGCGAATGTAAATGGATATTAAAAAGTAGAGGCAGGCGGTCGGCAAGTCGCAGACGAGCACCAGAGTTCATGGAGGGACATGAACCTAAGTTGATGAGTGTTTGACCCAGAAATTTGATCAACGATTGACTGGATTGGGTCTGATCGAACGTGACGAGTAAGGTTGCAGGGGTCAAATACCATGAAGTTTAATAGAGCCGCAGAAAATGTTCCCCATGGATCAGACAACAACCGGCTTAAAGTTCTGTGAGGATGGGAGAGACGAAAACACAGTAAAGGAAGGCAAGGATGCGTCTCTGCCGCGTCGATAGGTGACCTTAGGATGCGGGATAGGTGTTGAGGTCGTGAACCCAGGGGGTCGAGGATATGAAAGCTAAATGGAGGTCATGTTTGTGGTCCGCGTAATGATGTGCTTGAAATGATATGGGCGTTCTTCCTGATCCACGGATGGGATTTCCTCTGGTTCGTTCAAAACCGCATGGCGCAGGGCGGGAAGGGGAAAGCCTGAGCGATTTCATTCGCGTCAGTACGAGTGGGGAAGGCTTCTGGAGAGTGACACCCGACATGGCCTGTTCTGCCCTCAGTTCGCTGGTATTCGGGGGTGGGACAGATTAGAAAGCGGCTAGCTGCTTAATTAAACTCATTGTATGCTTCCGTAAGTCTCTTTTACCTGCAACATTAGGCTTTCTTAACCGCATTGTCGTGCTTATCTACTCGGTTGAAATTTGGAACTCATCTTGATGGAGGCTATTCGGCGGATACATTCCATGCCCACCACCCGGCACTTTATAATTTGTTTTGCTGCGTCTAATTCCCGTCGGTTTTCCTTTTCACGGCCTACTCTCTTGCATTTCATGATGCCCATATCCCCTCGAAACATATAATGTCCTCAAGGCAGGGAGACCATGCAGACCAAGATATTCGAATCGGTCTCCTTCCGTCGAGCGAATCTCGCACGGACCAATCAACGCCTGCTCACTCCAGCAAAAGAGACTCTCCATTTCTCAACTCGACACATTTAATATTAGCAGCCCAATCACTTGCACCGTTAGTCTTTCCGTTTTCTGCGGCACTGAGCTGCGACAGTGCTTCTTGCACGCTCCCCTTCTTGGTTTTCAAGAATCGTGCGACCAGCCCAGAAGCCGGTTTGTCTTCGTCGTGTGTACCGATCCAATATTTCGCCTGCAGCACCTTTTGGGCTTTGACCGCGTTCACTGCTCCCAGATTGAGCTGTTGGGCCCAGCCAAGCGAAACATCTTGTAGTCCATGCAAGAAGGCCAAGTTGTTCAGTCGAGGAGAAGCAGTGTTCAACACCGATGCTGTTGAAGCTTCTATACCGTGCGGCGTATATATAAGAGTCTCGGCTGTAGGGTCTGGCGATTGAGGTTCGCCGAAGCATACGAGAACCGCTGAGTGCAATGACCCCAAGTCGAAGCTCGTCATTAACCTGCTGATACCGATCCAGTCAGGCAGAGGAGGACGACTGGTCGTTCGCCAATCCATGCCCTTAGAAAATGTTGACATTTCGATCACAGTGTGGAAGTGTTTCCACGACCGGATCAGCGATGCCGCCTTCTTCGTTGCAAACACCGGCACACTAGGGTTGAGCTCGGTCAAAGTGTCTCGATGACAATGATCAGTAAACTCATGTGATACAGCGACAGCATCAATGTAAGACAACAATGGCTCCGCTGGGACATTAGTCCCGGACGAGGAGTTCGCGTGTTCACGCTCCAAACTTTCGGCTTCGCGCAAGAGCTCCTCCAATTCGGAGATGGTCTGAACGCTGCTCTGAACGCTGTGCCATTGCTTTGAAAACCACGCAGACAGGTCTTCCTGAGATCCCTGCAACCATGGATCTATAAGAATATTGTAGCGTAGACGACCGGGTGGCGGAGATTTGTAACTGGGATATGGAAGTGCAACCAACCAAGTCGTGTCTGCGTTGAGGTGAGTCAAGATAGGTCTCTTCGATTCATGAGCACTCCGGAGCGAGCCACGCAGATCGTTCTGTAATTGAGAGGCTGCCTTGTCATCGAGGATAGGATCCATGGATAATCAAATATGCTAGAGAACTTTGTCAAATGTGGTTGGGACCAATATCAGCAGCCCATCGCCTTGTGTGTTTCGTTCATATGTCAAACCGCCTTGCATTCGGGGAAGGCCACAAATGTATATCGGCATACCACATGAGGCGAATGAGGATGGGCATTACATTACCATGATGTAGGCATCATCATAACTCCGCATCTTAGCCCTGGGTTCCAGCGAACCATGTGAGGGGCCGTTTACGTTGTACCCAACACGCCAGCGATGGCATCTTGCCCATCGAATGGACATTTCCTCCCAGGCTCCAGACACTTGCTCGTTCAGTGAATAATATCAAGGCCATCGCTGCGTACTACACGCATGGCACCTTGCTGCCCCATATCAATATGATAGGCCGAAGGTACGGGAGAATCATGCCAAGACTCCAAGACTCATTCAAAGACTCCGGGTCAGATAAGGCTTTCAAAAGCAGCATAGTGCCCTGTCGTGCTTTCCCTATTCGTCGCTGGCTCTCATTTCCGTTCCTGCCTCAGCCACTGCCTCGAGATTATCACTTAAGTACTTCTTGCCCTACCAAACCACGCCAAACCAAAAGTCCTTTGCTCTATCGTGCAACACCTCAAATACCCAACTACAGACAATCAGACAAACATTGAGTCGTGTAACAAAGCAACCAGCAACTCTCTGACAGACTTAAGAGACCGTATCTTTCACTATCTCCGTTGCCTGTCATCTCTGCTGCCGCCGTTACGAGTACGCTGATCCAAGAGACTCGGCACACATCATCCGCCTCTTAAACAGGCTTGACGCGTCGACTTTAGCGGGACCTTGGGCCACTCATCTCAACGACCGAAGACCCGAAAGCGAACGCACAGCCTCTTTGAAAGACCCCAGTCAGCCTGTGGCTACGCTCTCGGGAGGCTCGCCATTAACTAGCACCTTCTGCCTCTTATAGGCTTATCAAAACTCCTCCGCACTGTCCTGCCTTCTCTCAAACACCTGCACCCACCACTCGTCCATCGACGACCTGCTTTGAAAGCAAGTCTATTACACACATACAACATTTCCCTTTACACTTATTCATACGCCGATGGTCGACTCAGCTGACGAGCCTCCACTGTCAAGTCGTCTACACTCATGGGCTAGAACCAGACTACCAACCCTACCGCTCTCGTCCTCCCTCCACCCTCCACGACCCCGAAGCGAAGACCCTGCCGAAACCGCCCCGGAACCACGAATCGACAATAGAAATACCCTGTCCCACCATGCTAGCCACGAAGCCTCTGCAGCTGGTCCTGCAACCTCAGACCACCACGTTGACGAATCGGATACCCAGCGACAAGATCTACCGTCTGTGGATAAGAAAGGAAATGGAGCGCAACCTGCCACCATAGAAAATACAAAAACGGAGGCCAAGGCTCCCGTGCTGAATCGCTTCATACGAGATGTCAAGCGCATCTTGTTTTCGAGCTGGGTCAACTGGCTTCTTATCTTTGTGCCTGTCGGCATAATTCTTGGAGTCCTTGTCGACTGGGCGCACGTCGATGTTGTAAGCCCAAGCGTCGTGTTTGCCATCAATGCAGTCGCCATCATCCCTCTGGCATCACTGCTGGCATATGCCACAGAGAGTGTGGCGATAAAATTGGGTGACGCCGTCGGAGCCTTGCTCAATGTCACTTTCGGCAATGCTGTTGAATTGATCATCTTCATCATCGCACTTGCAGCGAAGGAGGTTCGCGTCGTTCAAGCCGCTGCCCTAGGATCGATACTCTCCAACCTCTTGCTGATATTGGGCATGTGTTTCGTTTCCGGTGGTCTTCGATTCCGAGAACAACTGTACAATGCGACCGTGTCACAGATGAGCGCCTGTCTACTCTGTCTGAGCGTCCTCAGTCTACTGTTGCCTGTAAGCACTCGTCAACTGCAGAACGGACATCCTGCTGACCCACTTTATAGACAGCGTTTCATGCCTCATTCTCCAATACCACCACAGCCGACCACGTGGTATTGAAGGTCTCTCGGGGAACCAGCGTAGTCCTTCTTCTGGTCTACATCCTCTACCTACTGTTCCAACTCAAATCGCATGCGTTCATGTATCAGAGCACTCCTCAACATCTTATTGACGAAGAGTCCCATCCCGGCGTCCTGGCCGATATTCTGAATTCCAGCTCAAGCGACAATTCAACCTCCAGCGACTCCGATTCTGATTCTAGTTCCGGCTCATACACGACGGCCAAACGGTTCCGACGTGCCTTACGTCGAAAGAGACGTAAGTCGACCTCGAGCACCAAGGACAATGTGTCGTTGCCAGCATTCACCCGAAGCCCGTCTGTTTTGACAGCTACGGGTGGTTCGCTGGAGCATGCTACCTCTCCAACATCCCGAGAACTCGAGCCAGTCTTTAGTGGAGATGAAGCCGATGTTGACGGTGAGGACCGATCAGCTCAGCGACGCTCTCGTGCTGCAGCTGTCCATTCTCGGGATTTTGAAAGCAATGCTCAACAAGATCACTTGTCCGAAAAGTCCAGAAGACATCACAAGAGGAGTAAGAGGACCAAGCGATCCAAGAAAAACAAGGAAAAGCAACAGGACCCGGAGAAGGAGAATCAACCCATTGTGGAAACCCAAACGAAAGATTCACTGTCCACCGCCAACACACTTTTGCCCCAAGTTGGCTTCTCGACCGATGTCGAGGAAATTCCGACGAATGGTGCTGCAAAGCGACCTTTTAACATCCGAAACCTCTCTGAAGCAGTGAGACCGGCATTCAGCTCGACTGTATTTCCACATCATCAAGCTCTAGGACGGTCTCTCGCAATACCCATGCGTCCTCTGTCACAAGCACGGCCTAGTCCTCGTGGCTTACGTCGTACTTCCTCGATGCCGGACATTTCCCATCCAACAACCTCCAATCCGCGTTTGCCAGCAATGACAATCCTTCCTATGCAGAATGTGGCGCCTTCGGAAGTTGGAACTGAGGTGGCAATAGAACAACTTGTCGAAACACAGGAGCATCTCTCGCGCACTTCGGCCATCATCCTACTACTGGTTACTACTGGACTCGTTGCTATCTGTGCCGAATTCCTTGTCGGAAGCATCGATTACCTGATCGCGACCAGTGGAGTCAGTCAAGAATTCATCGGTCTCATCATTCTTCCTATCGTGGGCAATGCGGCTGAGCATGTCACGGCAGTGACTGTGGCTGCCAAGAACAAAATGGATCTGGCCATCAATATTGCTTTGGGAAGCAGTATTCAAATCGCGCTCTTCGTTACTCCATTGATGGTTATACTTGGCTGGATCATCAAGACGGATATGAGCTTGTACTTTAGTCTTTTCGAGACGGTCAGCTTGTTCGCTAGTGCGTTCATTGTCAGTTTTCTGATGATTGATGGTCGAAGCAATTACCTGGAAGGCTCGCTGTTGATCGCGGCATACGTGATCATTGCTGTGGCAGCCTTCTTCTATCCCACCTGTGATCTCAGTTCAGCAAGCGGATCGCTTGGGGCGCTTAACGCTTGTTAGGCTGTTATTGCGTGTCCGCGGTACAAAAGCATACGAAATTGAACAGAAACTGGGGCTGAAGCAATGACCTACGCTCATTGCCAACAATGATTATGATCTCTCAGCATCATCGATCGATGCGTTTTCGGTGGCTTTTTCTTGATGGAGGAGGGCAGCGTACTGCTTGATTTGCCGCTTTTGCAGCTGGTTACACACATTCTCTTTGTAGAGCAAATATGCTTCGCGGTGCATCAACCATCATCTGATGAGACTTCGAGCAAGTCGGCTGATCGTTGCGAGACGTGATATCAATAATATGGACATTCAAGACGGTCTTTTTCCGCAGGAATTTCGTCTTTTCACTGTTATCAAGACATCTCACTGGCCGATGGCGGCGATGTCCATTCCGTTCACGCCACCAGTATCTGGAGGGCCATGCAACTTTTGCCCGTATCGAGCAAGTCCAAGCACTTTAGTCGGGTTGTCTTGTTTCAGCCATGCGCTTGTTGGCTTCAAGGTTTCTTAATGCTTCCCCTCTGCCTTTCCCCATTCCCCCAAGGTCCCAGGGTGCCCTAGGAGTACTTTCGCTGAGCCCAGAAGCTACCGTTAGCAGTGTACGTTTGAGCTTCCAAATTGAGGTCCACCTCTCCACACGGCAGCTCTGAGACTCGAATAACACCCAACGCTTCTCATGAACCGATTTGTAAGGTGTATCTGGATCGACATGTGCCTGCCCGTTGATTAGCTTGCCCTAAGGCCTACTGCAGGGTTACGCCAGGTTCGAGAGAACAGCAGTAGTGAGACTTGTGACCCGGCATCTGCTCCAAGATACCTGACAAGCATATGATAGGCAAGACCTGTTCGCTAATTTGATGCTAGGTTGTGCCAGGCGGTTGCTATTCGTCATTACTAACACACCACATATCTATCGCATCGTTATCAGTTCAGCCACCTGCTTATACTCCCAATGGCCCTCCAACCAGGTTCAGTTATGATCAGGCGACCCTGGATAACGTGCTCCGCGGTCGGTACTCACCGGCATCGACTTTCGATAAGAAGTTATTTAATGCACATGGAGGATAAAGGCCTTTTCTTTCGGCCTCGCCTTGTCACGCCTTACTCCGCCTTTGCTATCGCCATTGCCCAGCTCCCAAGGCAGTTCATCTACCCTTTGACTCTGTCTGCGTTGTCCGCGTTGTTGACTATTTGCACACCTCTAACCTAAGCGGCGTCCATCTAAGCCATGACTGCCGCAGACATGGCAGCAGACACGAAAGTCGCTTCGACTGGTGCGCATGGCGGCGACCTCGAGGATCCGTCACGCCGACGTAGCTCGGTTGTAGTAGACAAGAACCTTGCAAGCGAAGAGGATGCCGCGGTCCTGGCGAAGATGGGGTACGTACAGTTTTATCGCGCATCGCGTTGTTGGCAATTGGTGTGCTGATAATCGTTGCAGCTACAAACAAGAGCTTCGCCGCAATTTCAGCATGATCGAAGTGTTTGGCATCGCATTCGCAATCATGGGACTGCTTCCCTCGATCGCCAGTACGCTCTCGTTCTCGATCCCAGCGGGACCTGTAGGTCTTGTCTGGGGGTGGTTTCTTGCTTCAGGCTTCATATTCATTGTTGGCCTGGCGATGGCAGACCTTGGGTCAAGCATGCCTACTAGCGGAGGTATATATTCCCTCCCTTTCGGACGAGATGCAAAGGCACCGTTGAGGTGGTATCGCCATTCCCAAGTTTCTGGCATGCAGAGCCATCTGTCATCCTCATCGACTCTATTTAGTGTGATATCAGACTGACGGGTCTATGTTAGGCCTATACTACTGGACGCATTATTATTCGTCGCCCAAGGCGAGAAATATGCTTAGTTTCCTGGTTGGGTATAGCAATACACTGGGCCTCGTGGGCGGACTATGCTCAATTGACTGTACGTTCTCCATCGACCATATCAATATCATGCTAAGTCAACCACAGACGGATTTGCCCTGCAATTTCTCTCGATCATCGTGATCGCCCGCGACGGCAACTGGACACCTTCCAATGGAGAGGTCTACGCGACTTTCCTGGCCACAATCGTCTGCCACGGCGTGATCGCATCAACGGCAGCCCAAGTCATGGGCAAGCTTCAGACTGTCTTCGTCGTGATGAACTTTGTCCTCATTTTCGCGACTATCATCGCCTTACCGATTGGAACCACCAGTCGCAACAGCGCATCTTACATTTTTACGCACGTCGACAACTTGACGACTTGGCCTTCGGGTTGGGCGTTTATGCTCTCGTGGTTGTCACCCATTTGGACCATCGGAGGCTTCGATTCGGCGGTGCATATCAGCGAGGAGGCCGCGAATGCGGTCAAGGCTGTTCCGCTGGGCATTTTGTTCTCGATTGGGAGTTGCTGGCTGTTCGGCTGGATCTGTTGTATCGTCATTGCGGCGTGCATGTCGCAGGACCTGGAGCACATCTTGGGTTCGCCGTTCGGCCAGCCCATGGCCCAGATATACTATGATGCGCTTGGGAAGAATGGCGCGATGGGGTTCATGGCGCTCTTGATGATTGTCCAGTTTTTGGTGAGTTTGTCTGGTGCCATGAACTTGGATTAATTGAAATCTTGCTGACGTCGCTCTCTTTCTAGATGGGGATTTCCATCTTGGTCGCCGCGTCCCGCCAGTCATGGGCTTTCTCACGAGATGGAGCCTTGCCATTCTCCCGCTTCTTCCGCCCCATCTCCAAGCGGTTCGGGTACATTCCTGTTCGTACAACCATAGGGTGCGCCGTTTTGGCAGCGGTGCTAGGATTGCTCTGCCTAATCGCCCCAGCAGCTGCGTCCGCGCTGTTCTCTCTTGCCGTCGCTGGCAACAATCTTGCATGGGGAACGCCGATTTTCTGCCGTGTCTTCTGGGGCCAGAAGAAATTCAGTCCGGGACCGTTTTATACTGGTAAAGCGTCGACATTCATCGCGTATCTGGCTGTAACATTCCTCGTTTTCGGGACGTTGCTTGCCATGTTCCCGGTCGGCGGACCGAATCCGACTGCGGACACCATGAATTATACATGCGTCATCAACTCGGCGATTTGGGGCGGTGCCTTGCTGTACTACTTCATCGACGCGCGCAAGTGGTTTAAAGGGCCTCAGATCACGATCGATCTCGATGAACTCACAGAAGGCCAGGAGGCGGCTTTGCGAGAGGAAGGGCTCAAGGTGGAAGAGAGGAATGGAAAGGCTGTGGTGGGTGGAGAGAGTGGGAGCGCCAGCAAAGCTGCCGACGAGTCAACGTGAACACCGAGACAGTTGCAGGGCAAGTCAAGATGACATCCTGGTGCTTTGAGACTGTGTGCAGCAAGATTTAGCAAGGCCGAGTGAGGTCCTCGGGCGCTGCGGGCAAGATCCCTCGTTCGCATGCATAGTATAACATCTTGCTTGCCCGGTTTCGCAAGAGAGGCTGCTGAAGAGCTTGTGAGCATCATCACCCTTCACGTTCAGTCAAGATCTTTGAATACCTTGACTCATCGTGTCCAAAGATGGCCCAGGTTTGCTGGACGTTGACCAAAGGGCACTAAGACGTGTACGGTAGATGAACCATGGTCTAGGCATTCGTTGTAAATGGGAAAGTCTATTCAGCCCATTCTTTCGTCGCCATTTCCTGACCGTGGAGAATGGACTCCGTTGGACGTGAATCCTTGGCCTGATCATGCTCTGCAATGTCGAGAGTTGTTCTCCTCGCTTCATCAAGCCTCCTGGAGACAAGGAACAGCCAGAACAATCCAAATCGACCTCATACGAAATGACGATTTAGCCATTTTAGAAAGTTTAGAAAAGCCAAGATGGAGATCAAGGTCAAGAGTTGCCCAACACCGGAACGGACCTTGTGCACGTTGCTTGTTTGAAGACGGAAAAGGCAGAGTGTGGGGAATCCTGGTTCGTCGTTCGTGACGTAGAAGGGCTTTAGCGAACAAGATCGATCTCAATTTTCGAGAACGATGACGCCAATGTTTGGACCTTCGCCTGTGCCTGGTCACGAACGCTCACACGCTCTTCGGGTGAGTGACCCCATGGTCATAGGGTGGAAACCTGCAAGGGCAAGGGTTGTCACCATGTATATATATGGCTCCCAATACCTTGTTCGCGGAAGACCTGCATATATACCCCAACCCGACATTCTGATAACAAGCACATTCGTTGTCAAACACTCAAATCATTTAGCAATAAATCAACATGTCCGAACAATACTCAACAGGGGGCTCCCGTCAGCCCGCGACGTATGACGCAGTGACTGGCTCCGGTGTGCCTGAGACTGATTCGAGTCACCCAATCGCGCATGGCTCTGGTCTTCAGGGTGGCTCGACCAACCGAGGACTTCAGTCTGGCTCGAACAAATATTCCGACAACTATAACCAGGGCTCGTCCGGTGTCTCTCAAAATGACGGACTCCAAGGCCAAACCTCGAGCCATCTTCCTCAGACCGACTCATCTTACCGAACGACCGAGTACGACAACAACAATTATTCCAACAAGGATTCTTATGGCTCGACAGGTTTGGGCCGGGAACATGGAACTCATGGTCAAACCTCGACCCTCTCTGGCAACCAGACCGGTGGCCTCCCTGAGACTGGTTCAACTTACCCAACCACGCACGGCGAGTCGATCAGCTATTCCAACAACTCCGGCCTAGGCCAGAACGACGGCAACCAAGGTCGCATCTCGTCGATTGCAGCCAATCCAACCAACCATTCAGACGAGTCCAACCCATTGAACGCGCATCACCGTCAATCGGTGGGCATGGGCGGTCAACAAGGCGTTGACGCATTGGAGGGTGAGACCAACATCCGCCGTGCCGGTGACTCTCAGAACGCTCCAGGTAAACTGGGCGAGACCGGCGAGGCCGCTGTTGGTGCCCTGGGTTTTGGAGGTTCTCAGGTTGGAAGACCAAAGGAGGACCAGGGCATTGGAGAGAAGATTGCCAACTTTTTGGGCGTTTGAACTGTTGATACCCCGTACGTCGCAAAGTGAATGTAAATGACATTGTACAGAATATAGCTGCCGGACCTTGTCCCGTCTTCACAGCAAGATCAGCTCAAGCTTGCATTGTTGTCTTTGTGGCGCTATCTCCACATTCCTTGCCATTAATCAAGTACTCCATTCCATTACAGCCATACCTAACGACCAAGCCCAATCATATTTGCTCATGTAACTTCCAAACGCTGAACCACAGCAAGACCCATCACTCCTTAGGCCATGCGCTCTTCAATGCCTCAGACGTAACTTCAACAACGATCTTGCCCCTGGCCCGCTGAGTCTTTAACCTCTCAATGGCCTTGGGTGCTTGGTCGAATGGGAATTTCTGGTCGACAACCGTCCTGATCTTACCCTCCTTCATCCATGCAACCACCTGTTCCAACTCCCTGGGTCTAGCCTGTGCAAAGAAGCCTCTCGCCTGGCGCTTCCCACCACCAAGGAAGCCAGGCCAAAGTTTCCGCTTGATTGTCTCCCAGATCCGGGGTAAAGATAGTTCACCAGCCACGAATATGTAGATAGCACTCGGCTTGGTGTACTCGTGGCACCTCCAGTACAGGTCCATATTGTGGCAGACATTGTCCACGACGTGGTCGTAACTGTGACCCGTGGCTTTCAGGGCATCTACAACGTTCTGTTTGCGGTAGTCAATGACCTCGTCTGCTCCAAGACTTTTGCATAGCTCGGCGTTGGCACCGGAGCAGGTGGTGGCCACGTAGCAGCCGATAGCTTTTGCGATTTGAATTCCAAAGATGCCGGTGCCGCCGCTTCCTCCATTGATAAACACCTTGTCGCCTTTCTTGACGTGCGGTACTATGGTCTGGAAAGCTGTAAGGCTGGCCACGCCGAGTGTTGCAGCTGATGTTGTATCAAGATGATCCGGAAGTGCGATGATTTGATTCTTCTGGGTGATGGCGAATTCAGACAGAGCGCCTCCTGCCATTGGACTGGTGCCTGTTACGCCATAGACTAGTTGGCCGGGTTTCAGCGTCGATCCTGCGGGCGCTTTCACCAGATATCCAGCGAAGTCGAGGCCAGGCGTAGCCGGCTTGCGGATCAAGAGTCGGTTTACCAACGCGGTTTCGGCTGGCTTGTAGTCGATAGGGTTGAGTGCAGTGGCGAGCACCTGCACCAAGTATTGTTCGGGACCTGGTTGAGGGATAGGAGCAGAAGTATTGAGGTGGAGGTTTTTCTCAAGCCCGCCCTTGGTGCTGGAGTATTGCCAGACTCTCATGGTTGAAGGGGCCTTGCCGGGCATCTTTTCTGAGACGGCCGTCATTGGTAAGTCGGGTTGTCAACTGCTACAATATATGTGAAGAATCTCAAAGGCGAAGTATGAGACAAGTCCATGATTCTGGCTCTTTTTAAGAGACCTATATACTCATACTGGTATGTGTACTTCCTTATCGGATGGTCGGACGGTGCGCCAGGTCATGTCCGCCTACAAGATTTGAAACGGGGGAATATCGTGCCGCCTAATGAGCCCCTGGCCAGGTAAGGTGTCACAGCTTCCCTTATTCTGCCACTTACATTGTTTTATCTATGCCCCTGTTGTCTCGGAGGCACATTTGAAGAAGTCATGATGTCGTTGAGAAAGAAGTTGGAAAGAAGTTGTGCCGAACACTGATGCTTGAGTTTTCAACAACTTTGTCTAACCTGACAGATGTGGGCGCAATGCGCATAGGATTACCTAAGCTGTCAGCTTAGCCTGCACATGCCTGTGGCAGAGTCCTTCCTCCGCCAAGGTGAAAGAGCATTTGTATGCAGGCTGATTTCTTTGTGGTGTGCATGTTCTCTAATCTCATATCGTTGAAGTTGGCTATCGTGTCACAGAAAGACCAAAGCGATGCGTAGAGGTCAACAGAGCTCAACTCCGTACATGCCTGAGTGGTCAAACCTTCAGCCAGATGGACGTCCTCGATAACAAGCGAAACTGCTACTTAAAGTTGACCCAGAGTCTCCTGATCTTGCCGCCTTCAATAAAAGTGATGTCTGTTCCGCTGAGCACTGGCTCCCCTCCAGTCGTACCAAAAGTCCAATCCGCAAGTACCAACCCGTGGTTCTCGACCGGCTTCCCAGCTGCCTGAAAGCCGAAGTCGTTACCAGCAATCAATTCCTGCATGCGTGCCTCCAATCCGTCATACCCGGTGTTCACGCGATCGGCCTCGTACATGACTATGTCTGGGTGGAAGATCTCCTTCGTGGTCTTGACTCGCTCCGCGTCATCACGAACGGCGAAGACGAAGAGGCATTTGTTTGCGATTTTGAGGTTTTCGGCTTGACTTGATGCCATTTTGGGTAGGTGTCAATCGTGGATGAAATATGCAATACGAAAGGTGAGGCTGTGAATGACGGACCTGAGCAAGTGGGATGCTTGTTCAGCTTTATATGCGCAGTCAACTTGACTTTGCGGTTCGAGACTTTGTTGTTCATGTCCTGATAAGACGCGGATGTAAGCACGGCATATGACAAGCAGCCATTCCACATTCCTCTTTGACTTAGTTTCAGCCACTTCAGCGACCTACCGTTATCACTGAATCCGAGGGAAGAGCAACAGATTTGTTGTAAATGCTCGTGTTCCTTCATCTCAAACGAGGGCCAAGGCAAGCAAACCAGCCTTAAGCTTGGCGATTTGGCGGGACCGGGTCCGTTACGAGACTCGGCAAGTGCACGATCTTTGCCTAGAGCAAGAGGACTTCGACGTTGACACGAAAGACATGTCGAAGACCTCACTTGGTAGAATGTAAGGTCCAATGGTCAAGCCCGAAGCATGAAGCCGCACATTGGTAAATGCGTGACCTGGCATATTGCTTGGCAAGATTGACTTTTCGAAGCTGACATGCTTCAGCTCGTGTATTTTTGTTTTAGGAGACTCTTCAGACCGGTTTAGGCTTGGATGGGCACTGTTCTGCCATGCAGTAAGTAAGCAAAGAAGAGAGAAATGAGTCTTTAGCTTCTTACTTAGTTGCGTCAAAGAGTGGATTGTCGATAAAGGCATATATTGTGGAGATGTAATCGTCTTCGTCCTTAATAAGCAATGACAGTACATTTTTAGGCGTTAGACCGTCTATGGCTGAATGAAGTATCGTTTACGACACACTCGGTCAATGGGACAGTATCTTACTGACCATGCGACCAGAACAAACCCCACAGCTACTTGATTTCTTGAAGAACATGAACCTCGTGGAATTCAACACTTACTGCGCAGCTAGCGGGACGAAATACGAAAGAGCGGCAGAGCCAGACCTTTGATACCTGAACGAGGGACTAATGCTTCGTTTCTGTACTTCAAATGTAACAGCTTGGCATTTGTGGGATTCCGATGTTGTTTCGTGCAAGCTGTTCCAGCACTCGTGCTCGTTCGGAGGAAATAGGGATGTTTCCCTCGATCGAAGAAGTAAAAAGCTCAAATATTCTGGCCTTGTTGATATCGCCGCTCAATAAGAATTCGTATACTGCGCAGACATTGTGTTCGTATATTATTTCTGAGCACTGCTGCCGCATGATGGCTGGCCTCTCTTTCGCACCAGTTCGCCTTGCCAAAGGTACAGCGACATTCTTCGGAATTCTTGAAGTCATCTTCGGTGCAAGGGCAATGATATGGCCATCAAGTTTTGCAACAGCCCATGGCTTTATCCATCTGAACACCAATTTCAACCGTGGCACATCTGAGGATTTCAGCCCGCTGGTCAAGGTCTCTGGCGCACAACATATTGCGTCCGGTCTCAGCTTTCTGGCTTTGTGCTACATCAACGACATGAAGGCGTTAGGAGTGTGCATGTGTGTTGGCTCAATCGCTGGATTCTTGGACGGGATCGTGGTCCTGAATAGCTTGTCAACGAACGGGCAATCTCAGAAGACCACAGAACAGGCTGGAGACACGGAAGCAGAGGCACGGAAGTCTGGTTGGGCTCATTGCGTTGCTGCTGCGCTATGTGGTGCAATAGGGGCATATCTTTTGTCTTCGAATTGAGCAGCACTTGCGAGGAAGACCTGGCGGAAGGCGCGAGTCGTGTCCCCCAAGTCGAGACTCGATTCTGCAAACTATCAAGGTCCACGCAAGTCGTCGACATTGCTCTGACCCCATTCCGTGTTGCTCGACTGCGTTCTTAACATCAATGTTCTGACGCAAGTGGTGATGTCGCCGGCGGTTTAGGAACAAATCATGTTTGTGCAAGTGATCAAGTGCACAAAAGGGTTGGGGGGCCACGATCGCCTTCAGGCCACCGAGTCGACTGAAATGCATCTCCTGGAAAAGCAATAGGTTAGCGATCAACATTTGGGCAAATCCCCCCAATTATGTATTAATTGGCTGTCGCCTTATAATGCTACTGTAAGGACCCTAAAGCCACAATTACGGGCGTAGTTAGGGGTTTCGGTTACGCATTTTTTTCTCCGCTTTTCCGGGCTCGCAACTTCAGTCCCAAGTAGGGCTTGGGCCATGATCGCTCAGCCTTCGAGCGAACGACCTTTGTGGCGTTCATTTTGGACCAAACATGTCACTGGGAAGGGATGGTAAGGGATGGTAAGGGATACATGAGGGAGGCTGTGAAAGGACTTAACTTCGATACTTCCTATGGATGGACAGTGGGAGCAATGCTCTGAAGGTATTCAAGGGCATCTTTTGCGCCTTTCAGGCTTCTGGTGACCACAGGATCTCCCGCAATACTTCTGTCCAGAAACAACTATGGTCGGTATACCAGGAAGATCGCAAGGCTGCACTACATGCAGGCGGAGGAAAGTGCGGGTAAGGAATTCCATTCAAAGCGGCACTTGGCACATGAATACTAAGCCATCTTCAGTGTGATCTTGCGAAACCCTCATGTCAAAGATGCACTACTTCAGGAAGACAGTGCGAAGGCTACGAGAAGTACCCAGTCTTTATCAACCGTGGCCAGCAAGGGCTGCAGAAGCGCAAGCGTCTAGAAGAAGCAAGACCGGCACAGTCCGAGCACACCGATCGTGTGGTGCCTGCCGTATTATTCCACAGCAAACGATCTCCAATCGTGTCTTCGCCTCCATGCAGGTACCTCCTCGAAGACCAGTGTATCTCAGTATTCTGGGAGGGTTTCTCGGCCAAATCAGTCACCGATCCGAGACCGGCATCTGATCCAGCCTGGTTGCACCATATCCTCAACATATCGTCTCCAGCAGACAGATTGCGACAAGCACTACTATCCTTGGCATACACTCGCATTGGTAGGCTCAACAATGACCCAGTAGCCGTCATTCGGGGCCAGCAAGTATATGGCCAGGCCCTGCAGGCAATACAGCAGGCTCTCTACGATCCGCATTGGACTCGGCACGACGAGACACTGGCGGCCGCACGATGCATGGTATTGTACGAGTCCTTCGAGTCGACCTCGGAGAGCATGACTTCTTGGTTCAACCATATCGGCGGAGTCGCGCGGATCATCCAACTTCGCGGCCCACGGAGTCATCGCAAACCACTTCAGCGGACCATTCTCGAGTCAATGAGGTACAATGCAATGATTGCCTGCATGATGCGAAGACAAGACTCCTTCTTCGCCCAGCACCAATGGTTGACGGAACCTTGGATGGATGACACTAAGAGTCTTGAACAAAGATACATCGATCAGGGGTTCGTGCTGTCAAGCATGTACGGGAAATCAGACGCCCTAATGCAACTGAATGTTTACAATGAAATGTCTATACGACAGGAAATCCTTGAGATACTGCGCCGGCTCTTGGACGGTCTTTCCAATCTGCGAGACCTGAGTCAAGAGCTTGCAGAAGTCGAAGCTCAGTGTGCACGCTCGAAGCCAGCAGGATACAATGTGAAAGAGTTGTGTACTCCTCAGACTGGAGAGGTTAGTATTGCCGTGGCATCTGCAACGATCATAGCGCTCGAGTTGTCCTACGCCATGCTTGCGGCGGCTTTAGTAAACGGCTACACTGACCGGCTACACTTCGACGACGATGACAGCGGCATCTTGGCTGATATCAGTTCATACATGGACCAGTGTCGTAGATTGACCTTGTCGAGGCAACTTCTCCAAGATTTGCAGACCTGCTTGGAAGGGAATTTCGACTGCACAAGAGCTAGGTTGATATTCCCTTTGAATGTCGTCCGGTGGGAGCTTAGAGAGTCCCCGGAGGACAGTGCTAAAGTCAGGGAACTTTTCGACTTTGCGGCGGCCAAGGGCAAATATCGAATTGTTCGCAGTATTCAGAAGGCTGGTAGATCATCAGTGCCGAGCATTGTACTCAATGCAGGGAAGTAGATCTCAAAGGAAGCAGATAGAAAAGGTCCTGTAAGCCAAATCTATAGAATTTTCGTCGTACTTTGGCATGTCTGTGCTTCCTCGCAGGTTCAGTCTTGTGCTCTTCATGCTCAGCAGTCGGCAGATTGCGCTGTAACGAGCATAAATAAAAGGGACAGCCATAAAATTGTAAGGAATCAGCAGAGGGTTTGTAAGGAATCCAAGAGGAGTCACTAAAGGATCACTAAAGACTAAGAAAGGAACAGTAAGGAGTTAGTAGAGACTTAAGAGAGTTGAAGGGACTGACACAATGCTTGTGACAGCAAAAGAAGAGGCAGGTGGGAATATATCAAGCGGCACCAATTCACAAGGTCTTAATAACGTAGTAATGATAAATTAAGGTGCTCTATACGTAACAGTACTCCCAGCTCTATCAAAAGTCTCCAGTCGAGGTGCCCATAAATATTATCATCAGACTCTTCGTCTTCGCTCAAAAACAAACACAACTATTGTTATCATGTAAATTATAATGCCTTAAGCCAATACAATAGCCTCGTGCAGATCATACAGTCGTCGACTCGGAGCCACGAACGTCCTTTTCGTCGTAGGTCAAGTGCTTTTGGTCGGCCTTGAAGACAGGACCAGGATGAGCGACGATCAAGCAGTAAGCGGCGACGATGATCAGAATAGTCTCGAGACCAATGAATAGAGGCTGGTCTCTCAGAGCAGTGCTGGTTCGCGAATAACCCTCATTGAGTTCGTAGACACGGTAGCAGCATCTGGCCAAAATCAAAAGTGTCGCAAGCGAGAGGAAGCTGACAAAAATCTTGAACCGGGTCGGGATGCTGGCTGCCTTCCAGACGGCGCGAGACCGAATGAGATAGTCGATTGTCACAATGCTGAAGATTGTCAGGGTGGCAACTTGGAACGCGAGACCGGCTAGAGCGACGTTGACACCCACGGACGATTTTCCGTTGGAGGTGGAAGACATGGCGCCGCCCACAGCCTGCAAGATCAAGCTGACTAGATCGCAGGGCACGAAGATCCAGTAGAACAAGCTGGGTTGGAAGCGTGAGTGTTTGACTGAGATGTAGTTGACAATCTGGGAGAGCATGACATAGATTGCTGCCGAGAAGAAAACTGGCCCAATGGTGATTAAGACTGTGTTATCGCGTTAGTATACATGTGGTGGGGAAGTGGATATGGAGGAGCTTACCGATCTGAATGATGAAGCCTGAGTGTTCGAAAGGGTTGTTGTACATCAGGATTCTGCCGATGTAGCCGATGATCTCGTCGACAGCGCCTAGAATCATGATTGTCATGAAGCCCCAGGTTTTGTAGCGGAAACCCAGGAAGGCTTGGATGATGATGCTGAGGACATAGAGAGCGATGATCACACTGCTGAGTGGGAGTGATGGACGGTAGCCATAGACACTGAGCTCCACTGGACAGACGGATACGGTGCAATTGTTGTCCTGGCCGCCTGCAATGTACGTGGTACCATTAAAGGTGTAGGTTGGCGCGTTCGACATGGTGATGGTGCTGAGGAGGCTGGGAAGTGTATGAGAAGGACAAAGGGGTTATTGTGAAGAATCTGAGTGGGGCTTTTTGGAACTTCGAAGGAAGTGTTGGTTGGGTGGCTGTTGCTGAGGTTCTTGTTTGTCTGTGATGTGAGTGAGAGCACAACCTACCATAGTGGAGGGCACAGTGCCCTTCTTATACCAAGACCTCTGGAGCTATGTTATAGATGCCCTTGTACGGGTATACAACGTGCCGCACTTCAAGCCGTCATGCGCATGGGGGTATAGCGTCGATCGCAGTTGAACCCAGGTGGCCTCACTCCAAAGTACATGGGCCATGGGGATATTGCGCACGTAGAGCATAGATTATGGACCCAACAGCCGACACGTGGATGATCTTGCTGAAAAAGGAGTCGAAGCTTTCGCATAAAACTGCATCGCAATTCGTTGACTGGTTGAGTCCAGCTGTGACAGCGGTCTGAGGTTGCCGCAATAGCCTGATCAAAGTCTGCCCAAACAAGAGGTTATATTGCGAAAGGACAAATTGTTAGGCCGATAGTCACACAAACTCAATATATCCATGACGACGTTTCGCAGAATACGAACCCAAACCCCTGGGGAAGACTTATCGGTTCGTATCCGCGTTAGAGCCGCGGAGGGGAGTTGATCCACTGCAACGTGCGAAAGACTCAACGGTCGGAGGATTTCAGGTCCGCTCTCGCTAATTTCAGGTAGTACGAGGCTGAAGATCTCGCAACATGAGCCCCCGATCAGGAAATAGATACGATTGATAAGTCATGCATATGAGGAAGATACCTTCTGCTGTTTCATGTATGAGTCAAGCGGGTTCGCTTGCTGACATTGAATGATTGAGCCGCAATGCAATAAAACTGTAAACAAAGGTTGTCACTTAGAACCAGTTTCTTAATGGACCATATCAATGACCTGTTTTATCTGCCCACAACGACAGCAGCTATGAAAATGAGATATTGAGATGCCATTGCGATCATCAAACTTGGCCCTCCGATTTTCTGCCTGGTGAACTCCCCTTATAAGGACAATGACAAAGAAGGGCATACAATACAAAGATGGTGCGCAGAGGTGTTGCCGCTGGAGAGTGTTTGCGGGGAACAATGTGGTTGATGTCATTGTGATAATTCCACCCATTAAAAGACATACGCAATCGAGACTTCCCTATCAACATGGGACCTCCTCTGTAAACGGTACATATCGTTCCTGCTTATTACACCAGCCCCCTTCAACCTCAGTTGACTGCTCGCAACGAACAAAATGGTTCTCAAACTGATTTCAGCAACGCCGTAAGTCGGAACCAGACTTTTCTCGTCGGCCATTGACTAACCTGCAAGGTCCCCTTACGCTCGAAAGGTTCGTATTGCATTGGCCGAGAAATCGATCCCTTTTGAACTTGTCACCGAAGTGCCCTGGGACAAGACAACCCAGACACCAGAATATAACCCCTTGGAAAAGCTCCCCGTCCTCATCGACACGGAAACCAAAGACCCCGAGAACGACGCTGTATATGAGTCGCACTTCATACTAGACTGGATCGAATATAAGTATCAACCGCCGCAATATGTGACCTTGAACCCGAACACCAGGGACGGCGAACTGTTTGCAAAGAAAGTCCAAGGTATGCCCATCCTCTTTCTCCTTCTCAGTCGTTGTGAAGGCTGATCCTGTGTGGCTGCAGTCATTGCCGATGGGGTATGTGACGCCTGCGTGTTGATGTTCTTCGAGAAGCAGCGGCCATCACCCTCAGAGGAATGGACAAGTCGACAACGTCGCAAAGTTGATGGTGGGTTGAAGCAACTTGCGAAATGGGTCGGAGACAAGGACTTCCTTCTCGACGACAAGTTCACAATGGCCGATGTTGCCGCGGGTTGTGTGTTGGGATATCTGCGAGTGCGGTTCGCAGAGCACCCGTGGCAAGAGACCTATCCCAATCTGAAGAGGTATAGTAATCGCTTGGAGGCGAGGAAGTCTTTCGAGGACACTGTCCCGACGCCGCAGAACATAAGCGACAAAATCGTTTGATCAGTCGAAGACGGGCCTCCTGACAAGCTGGGCTATTTTTGGCTGATCTGAAATAATGATATAGATCGACCGAGGAGACTGCCCATCTGGGTGGCGGCGTGGGATGGATCTAGGGTCATTCTCGCCCTATTGCCAAACCCACTGCCTCCCTGTAAGCTGTGTTGCAAGATGTATAACAAAAGTCATGTGGCGCCTTCTCTTTTCGACGTCAACGCCAGCCAGCCGTGACTGCTCTTTCCATCACTTCTTTTGTCAGATAAGCTATTTCCTCACGTCCTGGGCCAATACAGCGGTGGTTCTTCATGTTTCGACGCGGACTGCATATTGTCTCCACCCATGAGCATTGATGGATGATTCGATATGATTGGCACACTCTTACTCCTCCCATGGTATGCCATAACAATATCATCTCGGTCGGCCTCGACGTCGGGTTGCCTCTGACTGGGCCGCTGCCTCTTCTTCATCCTGACTCTCTCTCGGGCGAACTTCAACTCATCAAGAGCGATCTTCTCTTCATGCGTGTGCCCATCCTGAGGCAGCTTAGCCAGTTTCTCTTCATCCTCTGCAATCAGTGCGCCCAGCTCTTTCTCTTCGGCGTCCAGTTTCCGCAGGCGCTGACATTCTTCCTCCCACCAGAAGAGCATGTTGACCAGCTCCCTTTGGCGGTAGGTATTCAACACAGCTAGCTGATGTATGAACTTGGGCCCAATCTTGTATGTATTCACCGTACCATCTTCTTGGCTCAGGATGTCGCACTTTTTCAATGACTTGTATGCCCGTCTGCTAACGCTCTCGGAATCGACGACTCCGGCCACGTAGAAGGCATGCTCATCGAGAGCATATGGGTTTGTAGAGGCAATCTGGTGCATGTAGCACATATCCCGGCGGTACTGGCTCAGGGTATCTGTCCGTATCTTGGTCTCGTCCGCAAAGAAGTTGGGCACAGCGGCATGGGCGAAGCGGGTGAATGAGAAGCCTATAGAGCCATTGCGTTTGCGGTACATGATGGGTGGCGGTCGTCGGGATCACCAAGTGACAATTTGGTCGATAGTGAGTGCCCCGACCTCAAAGCCGACGAGAAGCTGAAAATGAAGCTGGCTCAAAATTCCTGTACCAGCACTCTCAACAGCACAGTACCAACAACCAAATAAAAAGTCAATCTAGGTGTTTTAGGGGTCCGATCTGCCCTTACACTTAGCGGACCGAGGGCCTAGACAGGTGAGATGAGGGGAACAAATGACTGGTTGTGTAGAAGACCCAAAAGAGGTCTAGACAATCAGCTTTGCGGCACATTGGCATCATGACAAGCCACCCAACTCACACACATGGCGAAAATCCTCAATCAGTATACATCATGATGATCCGTAAGATCCGATCTCTGGGCATCAGACGCCACGTTGATGTGCTGGTTGCAGCCATTGGCCGCTATTAGCATCCAAGAAATAAGAAGAAACCATTGTTCTGGGCATGACCATTTATCGAGATTTCGGAAATCAATACTCCGTACCAAGACGAAATGCTTGTCCGATGAAGATGCTGAACTCTTATGTCAAGAAGTCGAGCGAGCTGCCACAATTGCCATCAAAGTCCAGTCTTGCGAGTGTATGTGATTGGCGAATCACGAAGTGCTTTAGCAGGTACTAACAAGGCTGTGGGATATCTCATCGGTTGTATCACTTCTAGGCGTGAGGTGTAAGCATCGAAAGCCCATCACTGCATTGCCGTCTTGTATGATACTGGTCTTCTCGCCCTACCCGTTCTTATCTTTTCTACCATTCATGTCTCTTTTAGGTCATATCTCTCTTTGAACGCTGAAATATTGAGACTTCCCACGGCGACTTGGAACAGCAACCTATGTGATCAATCAGGTCGAAAGGTGTCTAGGCAGACGTGGTTCACCGTCTTTATATGGCTCGTTCGCCGCTTCGCGAGCCAGATCGTTGATCCACCTCTCGTTCGGCTGGAGCGACTTCCCACCAGCCACAGACGAAGCCAGGAACATCCAACTGAGGGCGTTGCCGACCGTGTGCACCTCATCGCTGACATGGTGCTTGGCATAGTCGCTCATCTTCTGGTACAGATCGGTATCAGTGACGAGATCGTACAGATGCTTTGCCACGGCTTCATGGTCGCCTCTCTCGACCAAGTATCCGCTCTTGCCATCCTCGACTTGAAGTGGGATACCTCCAGCGAGTGTCGCAATGATAGGTTTGCCCTATTCCAAATAGTCAGTAGGTTATCGCCTTACGAGCAGGATGTCTCTCACCTTATGCAGGGCCTCTGAAACCTTGACCTCGAACCCTTCACGTGTGGAAAGCTGGAGTGCTACAGTGCACAAAGACATAATGGCGTTCAGAATCTGATCGCTGGGTCCCAGTCGAACAACCACAATGTCGTCCGCAATGTCCGAGTGATGCTCCTTGATCGTATCCATGGTCTGATCGTAGATTGCGCTTCCGTCGGGATCATCGATCGAGCTGTGGCCGCAAATGACGAGTTGGTGAGTCTGTTCCGTGGGTTTGTTCTTGTGGAGCTCACGGTATCGTGCATAGCCTTTGATGACATCTGGAATACCCTTGGATGGATCAAAGCGGGCGACTTGAGTGAAGTATCCTCGCTCAGGGTACGCGAGTTGAGGCAGATTCTGCGACATACATGCTTGTCTCAGCACGTGGAAGTAGTATTGCAGATCCCACTTATCCATGGGTTTGTTCAAACCATCAAGCCTGATACATCGGTTAGTCAACATACCAGGGGGTGTGCACAGAAAAGTCTTACCAGTCTGTGGTTGCGGGAAGCCAACCCAAAGTCTCCTTCCTCACATCAGGTGGCACAAATGAACGGACAGGATGGCTCAGGAAGATGTCTGCCTGCTTGATGCTGGACCACATATTGCGCCAGACGTGCTGTGCTGCGCTGCCGTCTTTCAGTACCAGATCGTCGCGGACCTCAATGTGACATCGGAAAATGATAGGACGGTTGGGAGCCTCCCTCTTCGCAATGGGAATAAGTTCGGGCATTTGGGGGTCGTCAATGATGATCACGTCGGCGCCTCCATCCTCGGGCTTGTTCAATGGGCCATCGCCGGACAACCAAAAGCGAACCGCATTCTCGGTGATCCAGTCCTTGATCTTACCGAGCTGTTCGTCCGTGGCATGGACGTCAGGAGGAACAGCACCTTGAAGGATGTTGTGGTTGGTCTTTGTGATGCGAAAGACGTCGGGTCTTGGTTTTGGCACGAACCTGAGATGTTTTAGCACAAGTCTACATGGAAAGGATGTGAGCACCGAGGCTTACCACTCGACATTCACGCCTTGTTGAGTCAGAAATCTGAGCAGCGCATGACGCATGAGCGCAACACCTCCGCCCTGTGGTGTGGCACTGAAGAAGGCAACTCGAAGGTTACGATCCTTAACATCCTTAATGTGTTTTTGCACAGCTCTCCATGTTGGCTCTCGGACGGACTTTTCGTATTGTTCAAGGGTGGTCAATTGTATCATACCAGCCAGATCGACCTCGACTTGATTTTGATAGTTGATGGACAGTCGTGGTTGCTTGGTTGGCGCGAAGTACCTGTAGTGCTGGAGTCAGCCAGTGCCTGAAGAAGAGTGGTAAATTTACGTACGTCAAGCATTTTCTTGCAGCAGAGTCGGCGATCTCGTCCACGGCGATCGGTCTCTTATGTGCCTGGGCCTGCTTGATGGGTAGAAGTGGGTTCGATTCGAGAACGAATGGGACGATATCCAGTTCTGACCAGAGTCTGGAGCAAAGGGTCGGACTCTTCTTGAATAGATCTAGAGTGACACCAGCTCCTAAGATCTTGCAGAGGTGCTCCTTTCTGTAGGCGAAAAATTCAGAGATGATGTGGTCGGCGATCCAGTCGTTGCCATTTCCTGCTTTGTCGTCCAGGGATATGCGATGGACGGCAAAGTCGATGCTGTATGTGCCATCGTGGATCGCTACGCCAACTTTGAGGGAGTTGTCGGATTCTTCTTGAATGGCTACGCCGGCCCAGAATTCCTAGAGCCTTGTTAGACTTGCTGAATGCCACCGGTTACGCCTGTATAGTTTGCTTCTGGAAACGGCAGCAGCAACACCAGGGGATCAATAGACCTACACTCAAGCTTATACTAGCGTCGACACCATCAGGCTGTTTGTTGACACTGATGCTCTGTCTTCGATGATACTCGGGGACTTGTGCCGCGAAGTCCCGGTGGACTTCAGTTGAATGTCTTCGGTGCTTTTTCAGTGATGCTGCGTCTGGACCTGCCATGGTTCAGATAGGCTATGCACCTAGAAGGATTTCTTAGAACTTGGCGACGATGGATGTGATTCTCTTTCGTATGGTGAATGGAAGTGTGAATGGCAACGTGTGTACCCGTAGTACCAGGTATGAATTATATGCGCCTTCAGGATCGTCAACGTCCAAGGCAGAGGTTGATCTCGGAATCGTCGGCCTCCGCCTGACTTTTTGTCACTCTATCTAAGCTTTAAAACGGGCAGGGTAGAGGTTGGCGACGGGTGAGGTGACTTGACATCACTAACGAAGAGATGAGGGATCCACGCATCAGTCGATACTCGCTGATTCCAATGCAGGGTTCGGATGAGGCGGTAGGGTGGGATCTGTATGGATAGATCCAGCTCGCTTCTGACGTAGGCGCCGGATTTCCAGGGACGACCGTGCTTCTGGCGACGTCAAAAGCTCCAACAGCTTCTCCACTGATCCCAGATTATGCAATAAACAATAGCCTAGGATGTCTCTGTATGCGGATACAGTAGGTCTAGACAATGCAATTAAGGCGACTGATCTCCAGTCGCACTGCCTGACAGAAGGAGCTGGTCGAAGTGCACACCTGATACTCGCATAACTAGCCTCAAGATAGTCACAGCCAGAGCCCCCGATGCTTATCTATTCAATATGCCTCAATCCTCCATGGACTTGGCGTTACGCGACTGATGAATTGCTTTGGTTGGTACGGTACACCGTGGTCAGCTGTCCTAAATCTCGTGCAGCTATCATCCAGTTCACAGCGTCGCTACACTTCTTGTTGAGACCTTTTGCAGGGAAAACTCAAAGTTAGGAATGCAAATGGCTGAGTGAGCAGATTAATCCGCAACTATCGACGCCTTCTTTTCAGGGTGCTTGGAATTATCGTCCAATAGTCATGATTTCATTCATGGTCACGAGTTATCTCGACCACCAGGCCACTCAACTATTCACATCTTGGTAGTGAGACTTCCTTTAGCCAATCCTTTCATCTGTTCCATTTCAGCATTGCTCAACCCCTGTGGCGCCTTTACTTCCTCATCCGTCCGTTCTTGCCATGGTATGCCCTTGGAAGGTCCTTTCACCACGGTTGTGAAATCAACGGCCTCGATCTTGAAGCTCGGGAACCTCTTACTGACATGCTGAGACGCAGAATCTCCACCACCCTCTGCCCATTCCTTCATCAGGTTGGAAACCACCTGGAGCGACGTCTTGTACAAGTGGAAATTCTTCGACTGCTTGCGTGCTGGTTTGCGCTTCTCATGGTCGTAAATTTCCAGATCTTTAAAGACTCGGGCAAGCGCGGTGTACATGTCGACATTGCCGTTTTGCGTCAGAAAAGAGATCTTGGAGATCTTTCTGTCCATTGCTTCTTCGAATGAACGTGCAAGATCGGAGCAGCGACAGGCGAGAACAGAGTAGTCGAAATAGATCTCAGGCACCAGATCTTCCACAGCGGAGCTCAGGTCCGTGAGCAGGGCTATTGGTCCTAACTTGCGTTCTTTGGCAAGCAGCTTTCGCAAGTCTACAGCGTTGATCGAGAGGTCGTTTGGATTGAACAGGAGATGCTTTGTTCCATGGCCATATTTCTTGGTGACGGAAAGGATTAGCTGAAGATGTTCCACTCGCTCATCCCGGTCCTTCAAAGACCGACGACTTAACACCAACAGCAAATCCAGTAGGTCCGTGAGATGCCTACATAAAAAGCGACATCTCCCCACGTCGGAATTCTGTGAGACAACTGTGCCACCGGAAGCCAACAGGAAGTTCTTGAAGTATTGAGAGCCTGATCTCGGAAAGTCGCCCAAGAACAGGTATTCGGCGGTGTGCCTCGATATCACAAAGTCCAGGTCGGGTATGGAGAGTCCCAATGCGCCTTCCTGTCGTGCAGCATTATAGCAGTGCATCGTCTCCAAAACTCCAAGAGAATCCGCAAAATCGCAGCCCCAGCTATAGTAATTATGAACGAGGTGAAAAACGGCAAGCCCAGCCATGACGGGGTTTCTGGAAACAATGCGTTTGTGACTTTCGTCCCGGCACACATCCAACAAGTCCGCTAAGTGAAGCTGTCTTGTCTCGAGGACCTTGAGAGCCGTTTGCGCATCCGTCTTCCCAAGGTGAACGTTGTTCTTGGTCCAGTTGATGGTCGTTTCACTGGTCGACTTCAATGCTTTGATGGTAGCAAATACTTCAATCGCAGCTTGCGCCAGCCCTTCGTCGCAGAGAAGCCGTTGTATGTCAACCAGAATCTGAGCAGCGAAGATTGTCGAGAAGGAGAGGACACCATCGAATCCAAAAGGTATGTACTCTGCATCATCGAGCGCGACGTCCGTAGGATTCTCCTTCACCATGGACTGAAAACTCCCTGTTATGCTGTCTAGCCATGTCAAGCCTTTGATACGAAGCGGGAATGAGACAGCCAATGAGAGATGTTCTGACAATGCACCTGTCTCGGATGGAAACTGAGAAGAGACTGGACCACGTTTGAAAGTGGTGGGGAAAGCGTGTTGTCTGTCCACAGGTGGGTGCTTGGCCAGGTTGAGTAGTGCCTCGTGAAGAGAGAGGAAGGTATCCAGAAATATCCAGTCGACCACGTCCGCCATTTGATCAAGGTCCAGCACGATTCCGTTGGCAAGTCGCTCTGTCCGGGAACCCTTCATCTCTGTCTTGGTCGTCTCTGTCAGGGAACCTTCCAGCTCTGTCTTGGTCTCCGACTGGCGCATACGGCAAGCCAGATCAAGGAAAAACGTGGCGAACATCTTGTGGTAGGAACATTCTTCTCCATTCGCGGCGTTTTCGAAATCCTCAATGAATTTCCGAGCGATGCCTAAAGCTTGATCCGTCACCAGTGCGGCTGCAATCAAAGGTTTCTTTCCTTGTTTGTAATCAAGCCATTGTGCTTTGATAAACGTCCGCAGTCTGTTTAGATCCTCCAGGATGCAGAAACACTTGAAGACTTTGTCTTCTTCTGGAGACACAAGCTCGACCTCATATTCCATGGTTCCGCTGCCACTCTGTTCGTTGATATTTTCTGTGACGGTGTCCACATCATGGTCAGGGTCATTTTCGGTGTGAGCTGGCAGAACATCATAGGGATTCAGGTTCATATTGCTGAGATGTGCTCCTGCCTTTGTCACGTCTTCGGACTCATCAATCACGTAGGATTGATAACGTCGTTTGGCTGCAGACTTGATCGAGGCAACGGCGAAGGTTTCGGAGAAAGGGCCGACGGGCGAGGCTGGTGATAACGTCTCGAGGATCTTTTCGAGGGTTTCGATGTAGAATTGGTGTGTTTCATTCGACACCGTATCGGCAGCTGACTCTGCCCTTGAGTTGAACCAGTCAGAACAACGCCGTCTCATCCACAGGACCGACCGCAATTTTTCGAAAATTCTGTTCGGAACCTCAATCCTGCAGGATCGTATGTCCATGGCCATAGAGAGCAGTTCTCTTGGTGGAATTCCTTGACACGAGCTTGTGCCCTGACCGGTCTCGTTGGACTCGCAATATCTGCTCGAAGCTTCCACCAGCCACTTGACAAGGGCGCTGTTGTCGTTTTTGTATTGTCGATAGGTGCTTCGAAGGCTAAAGGGGAGGCGATGAGACTCCGAAGAACTCATGTTGGACGACATTATGGTTGTCAAGGGTGCTCTTGCTGCTGCTGCTGATGATACACCTGCTTACTCTGGTCCTGAGAGGATACAAGAAAGCCTGCGCAGCCAGGTCCCAGTCATGATGGGCGACATACCGCACCCAAGCGGAAAACACGCCATCAACCGGTGCCAACCGAGTTGATCCGCTCACTGCCTGAGCTGTCTGATAATATGTATATATATCACTTGACGAAGTGATCGTAAGAGTGCATCTCGTGACTTGCAGGGTGAATACCGGTGTTGTTCAGTGCTTGGTGGTTGGCGAACTCCCGTACCACCCTGCTGAGATCCTATGTGAAGACCAAGAGGATGCTGACCGACTTTATCTAGTTTTGTTAGACACAGATCATGCGACGGTCATGGTTGTGAGAAGATGCATAGCAATCCCTCGCACAATGGAAAGTCCCATCAATAGTGAGTAAGTATCTTCGCAAACCGATTGCTTCTTTATGAATAGCACAAGGGGTGTTGTCGCAGCGTTCATGCGACCTCAATGTCACTGTCCTCCTGGGCAGCGTTATGCCTCTCTTGCTCTTTACGGCCCTGATCCAGCACTTTCTTTCTTTCTTCCCTCAACTTTCTTTGCGTCACCACAAAGGCTCCAAGCGGACTATCCTGCCACTGAACGTCTTTCAGGAATCCTTCTACCGCTGCACGGTCTTTCGGCGAGAAATTGACCTTGTTGCGTCTCTCTTCAATCCATCTCGCATTTGCCTCAGACTTTTGCACGAGCAAAAGTAGGGCTTGATTCAACTTTCCATTTCTATTCCCAGTTGACTTCGATGCCGTCCTCAGCCACCGCTTGAGCATGACCATGGCAGGAAGTTGAAGCTCGGGGTATGCAATGCTCTTGGTCCACAGAACGAGAAATTCCGAGAATAGCTCGACGACCTGCTCCCCGACTCCTTCTTGATACACCTTCGTCTTGAGATAGGAGGTAGGCGCTCTGATGTTAGACGCAAAGTCTATTGGCCTTAATGTGGCAGCTTTTGCGGGCTTTTTCATCTCGGCGGAGTTCAGTACTTCCAAGAGAGCTGCAGACAATGGAATATAGGTCTCGGTGGCTTGAGAAACACGCAGCAAGGATCGCATAAGCTGGAATCTTAGAGGAAAGTATGTCGAGGTGGGAATTAGCCTCATGACACCAAGGGTAATCTGAACAAGTGGATAGATCAGTGGTCGCAGCTGTGACTGCTTGCCATTTTGTGCCTCAAGCAAGGAGTTGCAGTGAGTGGACAGGACACGTGACCAAAAATCCAGAGAGTGTACAAATTGCCAGTTGTAGATCGTCTTGTAGGAGTCTTTGGTAGGCTTGGTGATATTTCCGCGAAGGTGGACAGCGAGTTGGCGAATGAATGAGAATCCGGTTGTGTAACTGACTTTTTGATCGATGCCCCAAATCTCTGCAGCGGAGTTCTTCATCAAGTTGATACCAGCAAGCGTATGGACCGTTGTACTCCGGCTTCCCTTGACAACTCCTTCATAAGTCGCCTTTAAGACAGCTTCACGGATTCCAGCATCACCAATGACCATGAGTCGGCGGATCACCAGAAAGGCCGTGATACGTGTTGCTTCATCAGAAGAGTTGTCGGACCATATTGAAGCGACAGACTTGATGATGACCTTTAGGAACTTGCGAAACTGCAATAAGTATGGAAGTAATGGCTCGAAGGATTGCAAGGTTAGCCTCAACGTGTTTGTGTCTGACAAACGGCCAAGCAGATAATGTAACGACGAGGCGTGAGACTTGATCAAAGGCGCTAGGGTCTTGAATTTGGGTGAGTCTGTGGGAACCCGCACTTTGCCACCAGCTGACTCTTTGATCGGTAGATGATGTGCCAGCACAACAGGCACTTGCTTCAGCGCCGTCATCAAGACCTCGTGATACACCTCAGGGCTGGCAATAGTGTACTTGTATTCTTTGTCCTCCTCATCGTCCGCATGGGCAGCCGCCCGAAACGCTAGCACGACTTGACGCAATGCTCTGATCGAGAACTCTTTAGCAAGAGACGTTTTCCATCTCTCAATCATATCCGAAGTGACGTCGGCTGAGGCGTCGTCCCCAGTGCCTTTTGTCTTTTGCTTTTTGGCTGGGCGCTCTTCATCGCTGAGATCATCAACTTCGGCCAGGTCATTGTCCTCGTCGAAGTCCAACAGGTCTGCGTCGTTCTCTTGCAGATACTTGTAGAACTCGGGATCTTTGGCGGCCAACGAGGCCAATTGACCCTTATGGTCCACATCGTCGTCATCCGAGCCTTCAATATCCAGTCCCGACTCTTCTAAGTGATTTTCCTCCTGGGTATTCCTCTTGCGCTTGCCGTCACTCTTAGACTGTGTTTCCGCACGGTCTTCTGGTATGTCTAGGGCCTCCTGAAAAAACTCGTCTTCGTTCATGTCAATGGCCCCGGGCTGGTCATCTTCGACATCTGAGTCGGCTTCATCGTCGGTGGTCTTAGTTCGTAGCGCCGCTCTCTGTTTCTTTTTCTCTTTCACCTGATGTCTTTGCTTGATTTTGGCAAAGTCCTTCCGTCGTTCTATTGTGGACTTGAGACTATTCTTCTCGAATTTCTTGGTCGCCTTGGCCTGTTTCCCCATCTTGAATAGCCAGGGAATATCTTCCCGTACTGCAAGTGTTCTGTGGTAGCGAAGGTGGAAACGTGCCGGTGTAGTGCAGGGCACTGTAGGGAAGTTTCAAACACTTAAAAGGAAAAAATAATGCGTAACCCGGAGATTAGCCGCATCGCGTCTCCGCATGAGGCTTTGGCCGCAGGTTTGTTTGTCCCCCTCACCACCAGAAACGTTGACAGCCTTGCTGGTGTACATACAAGTGATCCAGCACTGTTTCCATCGAGCGCAGCACCTGCTGCTGTCGCGCTGCTGACCATGTACGGTACAGCGTCACCGCGGCCACTATCCTACGCCCCTACGCCATACTCATACACCCCCACCAATACTCTCTCCGCACGCATCAACCTCGACGAGGAAGTCAAACTTGCTGATTCCGCAGCGGAGCGAGACCTGATCGATTCCCTGGCCGAAATCTACAGCATTATTCGTACGATTGATGGTCTCGAAAAAGCATACATCAAAGACGCGCTTCCCGAGAATGAGTACTCAGACATGTGTTCGAAGCTGCTGAAGCAATACCGCTCCATCCTGAACGATGAGAACGTATCCCGGGAATTCGTCGACCTGGACACCTTTACGCGCAAATGGGACATTGAATGCCCTCGAGCAAAAGAAAGGTTAAGAGTTGGTCTTACAGCCGACGAGGTGCTCACCGTACAAAAAGCAACACCCGGGTCCACGGCACCAACGACGATCGCTTCAGGAAGTTTCATTCTTGCCGCCACGGAAAACTTCATCACCTTCCTGGATGCTTTACGACTGAACATGGTATCCAAGAGTGCCTTACATCCACTGCTCTCGGACGTCATCCAGTCTGTGAACAAGGTGACGGACCAAGATTTCGAGCACCGTGGCAAGATCATACAATGGCTCATCACGCTCAATCAGATGAAAACGTCGGAAGAGCTGAGCGATGAACAAGCACATGACCTGGCGTTTGATATGGAACAGGCATATAATGGTTTCAAATCAATAATACACTGAAGTCGGGTCAGTGTCCGCACACCTGTAAGAGGTCTGCACACACAGGGTCCCGAATCCTGTGCGCCTTCCCATTCCATTGTTGCGGCCAACGCTTCGCTGGCAAGAGCTTCAATAACCACCGAGTCCCTTCTATCACGACTGGAGACTTCGAACAACGACAGCGCTACAATCAAGACAGGAAGATTTACCAAAATCGACTGGCTCCAGTTGCTTACTTACAATGCAGTGGGTGCAAAACTTTCTCAGGCCTATTCAAATGTCTGACCGAGTGAAGACATACCCTCTCATATTGGCCACTCTATACAAAGCTCTAGAGCGCTCTTAAGTGCTGGACAGCCACTGATAGCATCGACGATTACAAAGTCCAGTGCCCAATGCACGCACCCACCGCCGATCCTCTATTGTCGATCCCCCTTCAATGCTCCTACAAGCTCTTCCAGGCAGTGGAGGTATAGGCCAAGACCCATCTGCTATCAAAAGTCTGATCAGACCACCACTGCACGACACAAATAGCTCAAACGGCTACATCAATGGTCCTACCACTATCAGATCGCACGTCGCACCTCGGCAATGTCACGTTACCCGCACAACTATGACCGTCTCACGACTTCAAAGCGTGAGCAGGAACCCGGCACACCGAGTAACAAAGAACAAAGAGTCTTGAAACACAGCAGCTCAATATGTGTGAACCGAATGAGACTTTGTGCACCTCCTACAGGCCAATCCGGGCAGAGTTAAAAGAGGAGCCTATCACGCACTCAGGCACGACTAGGTTTTCTTGGACAGTGTCGCCATACCATAGGCCATCATTGAATTACGTTCCTGCATTCGTATCACGTTACCTATGCGCACTTCTCGCATGTAACTTCGAAATACTGCAGGACGCACAAAGGACATAGGAAATTTAAACCACGTCTGGTGGGATGGTTCAATGATATTATCATCATGCGAGCAACAGTAGTTCCGTCGCCATCTAGAGTTTTCGAGCCTGACCTCTGCTCAAGTTCATTCACTGCCATCAAGTCGCGTACATGCCATGAGACATTGCTGAAAATTCACTGCGTCAACGACATGTCGACCTCCTGTATTCTTGCAGAGGCAGCCCGGTTTTTCGTCTCGGTGCCGTACACCCGAGAACGCCATGCCATGATTGAAGTAAGAAAAGAAATATTATATTTTGCTAAGTAGCACTGCGCGGCGGTGTACCAGAGGTCCTGACTGATACACGCCTTCCGACCTGTGCCTCTCGTATACTGCCTGCTTCCGAGGGTGCTCCATCTTCGGTATTGACACTCCGATATAATGATGAGCCTCGACTTATGGCAGGTCTTCGCCCGTCCTCCTCGGGTGGATCATTGAAGGGAGAGCCTTCAATGGGACTGACGGGTGCGGAGTCTGCGAATGGATTTCCTGAGACGGGAGTAAGTGGGGATCTTGCGTCTCCGACCACCGAGCGGTATGGCGGAGGTGCCGTGGCAGTCGAAGTTGAGCGAGGAATAGGATCAATAGGATCAGCTGCTGATGCTACTGCCGCTCCCGCCGCGACAGGCCCAGCGATGCCAGTCTGTATCGAGGTTGGTACTTGGGCATGCGATATAGCGTCTCGGTAAGGAGGAGCGACTTCTTCGATGCTGTGCAAGCTCGGCTCAGCGCTGGCGGCGCCCGTACGAGAGATGGTGCCTGCACTCCGGACGCTCGGATCTCGACTGCGCAAACTGTTGCTGCCGGAGAAACGACCACCCATGAGTAGTTCTGCATCGAAAGAGAAGGCGCGCAAGTGTCTGGACCAACCCCCTTTGCCTGCCTTTTTGGGTTTCTTCTCCGATACCACTGCACCGTCCTTCCTTCTCCTCCTTCTGGCGAAAAAGAACAGCAGGAACAGTCCCGCGAGAGCTGCAATAACAATCGGTACAGCAATGGCGGCTTTCAGCCCCGGGTGGCAGGAGAGGCTGCTACATGACTTTTCGGATACAGTCACTGCGCCGGTAGTACTGCTCGCAGCATTCGAGGCGGTGCTGGTAATGCTTTGCGGCAAAGTTGAGGTAGCCTCGGTGGTCGCGGTTGTAGAGGTAGAGAATGTGGTCTGTGAAGTTATAGGCGTAGAATCTGTCGTAGCGGTGGCAGCGTTGGAATTCGTTGCCGTGGCTGAAGTCTGGTCTGATGTTTGGGTTGCGGTACTGGTGCCGCTGGCGGTCGCAGTGAATTGACTGGCGAGGGATGCGGCAATACTGCTCATTTCAGCAGTACCGATGGTACCACTCACACCAGTGAAGGTGCCCTGAGGCCCGCTCATTGTTGTTGGAAGTGAGATACCAGAGGCAAAGGGAGGAGACGAGCCGGGTGGAAGCGACGAGCCGGGTGGAATTTCTATACTTCTTCGGGCAATCTGAGGCCTCGAGAGGAAGACGGGGAAATAGTTGTAATCCAGGTTGACTTCGACCCCGTCAGAGGGTGACAGCCCGACATGTAAAGGCAAGCAGGATTCGTGGGAAGGGTGGCAGGGCAGCCCCGTTGAGCGTCGGTGTCAGCGGACAAGGCTTATCGTAGGAGTGCTACCCAGGTAGGTCTTCAGGCCGACGATTGGAATAATCCGTAACGGGCCAAATTAAGCGTAGGATCTGATGATAGTCCGCAGCAAGGTTTGCAATACAAGAAGAAGATGGAATCAGCGAGGCGAAGCAAGCATGAGTTACAAAAGGGTCCCAGTTGGTATAAGTCCTATGGTAGGAAGAACGAGCCAAACGCATGCAGAAAGAAGGGATGGGGCATTGGTATGTGCTTGCTTTAACGAAGCACAGAAGCGGTGGTTAACTAAGAGCGCAAAAGGCAGGCAGGTGTAGACGAGCGAACAAGGTCCTGCAACCAAGGAACAGGATGCAGGAGCGCCTGGGGATTGACGATCGTGACTCGTTCGAGGATAAGAGGGGGTGATGCGGCAGGTAGTTTGTACCTGCCGCCGACGGGTGTGTGGTCTGTTCGCTCTGTTCAGACCAACAAATTCCAGGCTAGCAGAATTGACTAGGACATATGCGATGTTAGTACACTTCTAAAGCCTATTACTATCGTACCTCAAGACACTAGGCTTCCCACGGCTTCCTCCCAAGAAAGGACCCAGGCGGACCTCCGACGCCATTTCCATGTCGGTCTCTATCTTGGTCACAGGCTTCCCAAGGCTGGCGGCAGGCGACCAACCCCTATGGCGTACTGCGGTACTTTGCTCATTCTGCAACATCGCATACAATAATGACGAGCGGACGAGCGATGTGAATCGTTGCGCTCGCTTACATGACCTCTCCGACATCACCTGCATATCAACTCGGCTCAAATCTCCCTCCACATCACGGTATTCGTAAGCACGAAGAAGCACTGTCTGTACCTAATCTACTGCCCGTCTCTTATCCAACATCTGTAATGAAGGCCACAGCAGACACTTGATATATTGTGACGCTTCGATGCTGGGCGACTCCGTGCGCTATCTGTCGTTGATGCACATGGCGATGGTCATTGGGCAATAGTGGAAAAGCAATTGCAGACCGGACACCAGCAGCAGAAAATCTAAAAATGGTGCCCAGAAGCGCATGTCCGGAGCACCCACTTGCAACCCACGTGCCTAGACACCTATTGGGCCGGCGTCAATATCACGGAGAGTCAAGCCCCGATGTACCGAGATTCCATGAGACAAAAGGCGACCGCCTTCAAAATGCACCATTCTTCTTCCATTCCAGATCCTTTTCATCTTTCCGGCATCAAAGGAAAAGCAATCTCGTTTATCCGTTGTTTCAGCACCCGGCATCATCGTCGCCTCGCCTACTCTTACCCCGCAAGCTATTGCAACTCATGACGTCTTCGCTGTTAGCGAAGAGTAGCGTCTCTTGTCATAGACATATCCTTCAACCAAAGCGAAGCCTGTGACCACGTTATGCAATCACCCATCCTGTGGTCTTACCGTGATGAAAGGTCTGTACATAGTAAACGTTTGATATGCTTGAGCAATCTCTCTCTGGCCCCGGGCCTGCGTCTGCTAGGATAAGCTCATGCGAGGCTCATCCGGCTGGACACTGCCCACACCGGACTTCTTTCAGCCAACACTGCATTCAGCGTAGCCCGAACGGTACTCGGTTCCCATCTGGGCATCTGGACTTGTAGGTAAGATTGCTGCCGCTGAATGCGGCTGGGGCAAGCAAAAGGTACAGGACTTTTGGCCTTTGACCATCACGGGGTGGCTCTCAGTGTTTCCTGGTGTGATCCCGTAAGCCGCCTGGACAACCACCGGAGTGTTGTATCCGGTATATTTGCTTTGCTTCCCGTGATATCGCTATCCACTGCGAAAGGCAACAGGCTTGATCAGGAAAAAGCATGGCATACTCTTGCGCATTCCGTAGTCTACTACGCTCCGTACAGAACATGTGAGACACCCTTGGGACAGTAGCCACCAAATTGACCAAGACTAATCGATGTAATGGTCATGGACAATCGTGATGCTAGGAGACGGGAGTAACACAAATGTATCTAGCCCGCTATGTACCAGGTAGCCAACAAAAACCGACATTTGACGAGGCGACCAATGGGAAACGATAAGGCTGACCTTTGGTCGGGGAGAGCGCTAGTACAATCCCGGTAACGATCTGGACTTTCCTCTTGGCACTGCAGTGGGCTGCAACTGCAGGGCGACGTCAGTGCAACACGTCCCTCGCAATTGTCTACAATGCAACAAGTTCATCAAGAAGAAGCTAATGCTCTTGATTGCTCATATACTTCTGTCCCGTCGAAGCGCCAATTCTTGACAGAATCTGTATAGCCGACGTCGGCCTACTTGACTGCTTCGGTTCGACGACTTATCTTCCAAGCACACGACCTGATCCCTTCATCATGAGCTTTCGCAGCCTTGCGAAAGAAGGATGGCACCCAAAGGGCAGAGAAGGAGGTAAAGAGTCATGGAGAGGTGATTTTAAGGGCATAAATCAAGTGGTCAGTATTCACACGCGCACAATGCCCATTTTCGTAGTAGCTAGTTGTGACTAAACACATTGAGAACAGGCAGGATGGATGGGTAAAGGCAAAGATTCAAGCAAGAGCGAAGCTTCCGAACATGTATCCCGTCCGCTCGCGACTCTCAAAGATCCGTCCTTGTTCGGCCCACCTCCTAAGAACGTCAATTACCACGGCGGCGCCGCCCTTCCGAACGAAATCACCCCGCATACTGGAGGATTGGGAGCACCTGTAAGATTGGACCAGACCATGAGTGCAAACCGCGCAACAGAGAGTCCGACCAGAGAAGAAGTCGTGGAAGAACAAAGACCAGCAGGTCCGCCTCTACCGTACAGAGCAGATAGGACAGGATTAAGGACAGACCACCTCCCGCCGCCACCAATACACCGCGAAGTAGAACGCAATTCTGGCGGTGTCGAAACGCAACCTCCAAGACCCAAACCCGGTCTGCCTCCCAGACTACCTTCTCGACAGAATACTATGCCTAGCCCGAGCCCTCCTCCAGTTGTATCCTCTCCGCCGCCTCAAGCAGCTCCTCCGGCATACGAAGCAGTGGTAACCCGTCAACCAAGTCACCAAGCAAGCACAAATTATGGTATCAATCAAGGTGCCGTCAACAGATTAGCCAACGCCGGAGTCTCCGTGCCAGCCCTGGGCATTGGGTCTAACAACGCCTCAAATCCCTGGCAGAATGAACAGAGCCGAACAAACGTGGCTAAAAGCCCCTCCCCGCAACCACAACCGGCCACGAGCCAACTCTCCGAAATCCAAGCACGCTTCGCACGTATGAACTCAAACATGGGCGCAAACGGTGTTTCTCAAAATTCGACATCATCTTCTCATGGCGGGCCTGCACAATCACCGCCTCCAGTCTCAACGCCAAACACGGGTCAACAACAGCCACAAGCAAACACCTGGGCTGAAAAGCAAGCCACTTTCCGCACTGCGCAGAACCTGCATAAGGATCCGTCAAGCGTGTCCGTGGCAGACGCTCAATCTGCAGCGAAATCAGTGAACTCTTTCCGCAACAGGCACCAAGACTCAATCAACGCCGCCGGAGCGAAGGCCACTGAATTGAACAAGAAATACAACGTGGCAGGACGACTTAATTCCTTCCTCGAGAAGCACTCATCGCCTACATCCGAGACCCCTCCGTCTGTCAACGCTGTCGTTACGAACCCTCCCCCTCAGCCTCAACAGCCGCAGATTCCCGAGATAGCAGCTTCACTATCTCGCAAGCCGCCTCCTCCCCCACCACCAAAGAAGCCGTCTACACTGGCAGGTGCAACATCTCCCCCTCCGGTGCCCCTGGGGACGAAACCCAGCTTCGGATAATAGCTGGCAGCTGGATTTGTTGTTTTTGATCGTACATACTCCATCCATATCCACGGGGCCCTAACGATGTTATGTTCACAGAGTCCTGGTTGACGATTTGCTTGAATATACTGGTGAAACCATCCGCAGACTTGAGTGATTTGATGGTCTTGCAATTCATTTGGGGATAAGCACGTTACCAGGTTTGCAAGCGAAGGGGGCTGTCCTGGATTTGCAATGTACCCTACTACATAGTATCTTGAGTCCATCGCCAAACCGATATGAAACAATTCACCCATCTACGCGATAAGAGCCTATTGAGCATGCCATGCAGCACAAATGGCATTTAGGACGTTGCAACGAGCGTCAAGGGGCAAAGGAGTAAAGCGATAGGCGAGTAGGGCGGGCAAATGCCCGCAAGAAATCTATCATTTCCAAGCTCCGAATTACTTTCCACAGCTCCCGCAGGAGCCTGCACTACTGCGTCTTCGTTTCACCCGGATGCCAACATACCAGAGCAAGCCAAATCGTTCAGGACATATCCATGTATTAGTCCGTTTGAAACCAAGTGGTCTTGGAAAGCCCACGGTCTTCCTGCCAAGCGTACGCCTCGAATGATGACGGTGTAAAATGCACTCTGCCATGCCAATGCCGTTGAGTGACCACCATACGGTCACATATCCCAAGCGCCGAACACCTTACTTTCAACAGAGTCATGATATGAAATGATGCAACATGGACGTGCTTTTGCTTAAATGTACATAGGGTCGACCTTCAAATGCCGCCCAGACTGTTGTCGTGCCGATTATCAGGGACGAAAATATGCTCGCTGCACATGCATTGCTAGAGTCGTCGACATCGTGATCAAGTCAAGGATCTGGTCCACCCATACTTTCGGAGCGGGCAAATCGAGACGAGATCTGTCCCACGATATCCAAAATGAGATCGTGGTACTAGAAGAAATGCGTGTAGACCTTGGATGACTCGTGAACCTCCATTTCCTGCATTTGTCAGCCTAAATTGTTGGCAGATTGTTAACACAAGCTTACCATTTTGAAGGTGTTAAGTTCCTCTTTAATTTGCTGGGCGAGCATCGGAGTCAAGCGGTTGCAGGTCGCAATCTCACCACGACGGTCGTATTCTCCGCTTGGCCAGGTGTCATGGAATTGGAGTCGGGGGCTGAAAGTTATGTTTCGAATGAGGCCTTGGGGGGTCATGGGGTTACCCTTTGAGTCTAGGCTGGCAAATTGAGTCATGGCAGTAAAATAGTCGTCATGGTCGTTATTTTCGATCGTGATAGAGTCGGTGCGGCGGTGACCAGATCTGGGGGTTTCATCGGCAGGAGTGCTCGGAGCACTAGATTTTGGCGAATCGTTGACATGAGGGATTTGTGGTAGATTGAAATCGGGAACTTTGAAGTCGTAGGCTTTCAGTTTCGGAGATGCCTGGTTTGAATCGTTTCTCTTCAAGATGCCCTTCTTCACTGCAGCGAGTACTTCGGCACGTTCCTTTTCTCCTCCAACAATGCTTCGGCGAGATCGCGTATCGCTGGATACAGTGCCGCTATCGGTGGAAAATTTGGTCTCGATAGAGTTGCGTTCGAGCTTGGGAAAGCCTGTACCACCTCCATTCTGATCATGAGGATTGACGTTGATGTTCACCTTTTCCCGCTCGGCTTCGACCGTAACCATTGAAACCTGGGCGAGACTCACCTGATTGACAGGACCATCGGCGGCAGGCACACCAACCACAGACTTGGGACGGAATAATCCTACGAGCGATCGAGTTCCTTTTTTGACACCTTTGCCCATTTTACGGAGCATGATCGAGGCGGAAGATGCCGTTGACGAGATAGACAGGTTATCTGTCGAACCGGTGAAGAATTGGCCCTGACCTGAATAGATGCTCTCGCCCAATCCCGCCGCCTCTTGCTGCTCAGCAATTTTCGCTTGCTCAGGCTCCAGTTCGTCTTCGTACTTTGAATTCCTCTTCGACACGTTTGTAGCCGCGTTGCCCACGGTTCTCTCGTGATTTCCCTGAGCTGCGGCTCTCCGAAGTTCTGCAGCACTGCCAAAGGAAAATGCTCGCCGCAATTTCGACTTTGACTTCGGCACACTTTTCTGGTTCAGGGCGGCGAGCTGTTCGGCTGCTGGGCTAGTTCTGACCGGTTGCGGTGCCTGCGGTGAAGCGAGCGTCGACATGGACGGTCTATATGATTTCTCTTGCATGTCCTCTACTTGCGACTGTGCTGAGCGAGACAGTGGCGAGGGTTGACGATTGCTCGGGTCTACGGTTCGAGGGGAACGTGCTGCAGGTCTTGGTTCGGGACTGGGTCCGGTGATCGGGTTGGGCTTTGAGTTCGATGTCGACATGATGGAGTGGTGCGCTCGAGCCTGTTGCAAAGTTAGACAAGTTCCATTCATCCACGAAAAGAATACTGACAGAGCTGGGTCGCGAAGATCCAGTTGACCTGGACGAGGCAACGCTATCCGAGCTCGTCGTATGCTTATGATAAGAGGGGCGGTCCACTGCGTTTCCAGCAGCCGGGTTCAATGGTGCCGACACAGGTGTTGGAATAAAGACATTCGGGTGGGGAGAGGATGTATCATGGGTATCTGAGGAGTGATTGACACCGGCTGTTTCGATGCTGACAAGACTGCGCCTGCGATACCTGGCAGCGAGCTCCGACTGTTGAGCTCGACCCAATTGGAGGTCATCTGCACTCGAGTTTTGCTGGACAGTTGCAGTTCCAGGATACTGACCATGAAAAGATTGTTGGGAGTTTAGTGATGGTGTACTGCTGGATTGGTTTGGGTGGCTGTAGATTGAACCAACTACAGTCGTCACAGAGGTTGGAGTTGATGCTGAGCCAGCGCTGACGCTCTTCTGAGAGCCTTCTGGTTCTGCACGCCGAACAGGTCTTCGATACCTATCGGGAGACGGTTTCGCAGTGGTTGCAGCCGCAGGCGGTGAAAGTGTTGGGCTGGGATCCATTAACGATCCTGTAGAAGGAATGTCGGGTAGGCCGAGAGACAGTGGCCGATTTCCAGCATCGACTTGTGGGAGACTACTCGGTGAGGCGGGTTGAGATCTGGAAAAGGTGCCGGATTGCGTCTGAGGGACTTTAGGGGCAGAGGCAGATCGTCCTGACTCAACGGTAAATTGGCGGGGGTTGACACTGGTGTTGGTCAATTGCGGTGTCTGAGTAAAAGCATAAGGAGCTACTGGTCCACCACTAGATACGCCTCGATACCCAGTAGCCGACATATTGTTGTAACGACTGGGCTGATGAGTACGCATCTGTCCCTGGGGATTTTGCGAGGAATAACCCCCAGAGGATGACGGACGCCCGGTCATTGTGACAGAGGTAGTCTGAACAGGGAGTGTCTGAACCAAAGCAGCCATCTTTTTCTTACTTGTTCTTCCAAAGTGTTTCAATCGAGTGAACCGGGCAAGGGGGCCAGCTCGTGTCTTATAGCCTCGATCAAGGCCGCAGAAAGACTCCCAGGACAACGGATTCAACAGGTTCAGACTATTGCCTACACGTCAGTCTGGACGGAAGGAACATTTCACTTGCTTGAGTAGCTACAGTATGCGTACCTCTGTCAAAACTTGTGTTGCGAGACTCAATGCAGATGCATGTAAGTGGTAGAATGCATGGGTCAGGGAGACGAGCAATCCGTCAAGTTAAGGTTGAGAAGTCTGTGAGTCAAACGAGGGTCGATTAAAGTATATGTTGATCAAGGTGAATCCAGGAAACGAAGGGAAAAGCTCTAAGCAGGCGAGAAGCTCACGAAACGAATGTGACAGCCGCGGGTGCGCTTTCGAGATAGGAGGCGGCTGTGTAGGGCGGAGACGGAGGTTTTGTGAGTGAGAAAAGGTGACAACGACGACAACAAGAACGACGAAGAAATGGTGTGGAAGTGGTGAACGTAAAAGTAAGAACTGGTCGAATAAAATGAGGAGTCGTGTCGATGGCGGAGGGGATGGTGGTGGTGATGGCAGCAGAACTGAAAGATTGGAAAGGAAGGAAGTCGGTTTGGGAAGCTGTACAATCGCAGCCAGTTGGTGCTGTAGCGGATCAGGAGACGCGAGAGTGGCACCTGCAAGAGACGGGTTCACTAAGCGTTAGTGAACCTAGCGCAGGCAAATCCAGGTGCGAAGTGGGAAATAAATTTCATGGGGGGCACCATGAATGGGCGTGAGTCGCGAGTGTCGGTGCGCACCTGCGCTGGTCTTAGCCTTGCATCCCCAAGGAATGTACCGTACCTTCTTTACCTGGGACGGTTTACTTGCTGGCTGCATTATTTCATTTTATCCCACTCCAGATCGGTCATCGTTCATCAATCTACAGGGGATTGCTCGCTCAAGTCTCATGACCTCTACTCCGTGTGCCTGATTTTACGGTACGAGATCTTGATTCTTGGCCGGTCCATGGTCTATTAGCCAGACGTCTTGTACAGGAGATCGGCGGATCGTTCGCAATCAATACCTTAACATCTGTGCACACCAGATCGCTAAGTTTCTGCATTGCTAGGAGGTTTTTAGGCTCTCTGCCAGGCGTAGCGCGCCACATTCCACAAGTCTGTGCCCATGCCGAAAGGACTATTCCCTTGGGTCCTTTTGGCACCCGTATCTGTCGGGCCGCGCCCACTGTCCGTCCTACTGTGGAAGATGATTGGGCTTGGAGAGATACATGTTGATAAGCTGCAGAGCAGCTGCACAGGCATCACCATCGGTGACAGGGACGGGGGCGTATCAAGTTATGCAATTCCTCCGTCGAGTAACCGAACCACCGAAACAAAGAAGTTGCGGATCACCGGGATCAAGGACTCACAGACACGAGCCAAGGGGCCCGCAGCTATGCCACCTCGAGCCATGGCTCCCGTCTTCGCTGCTTATCCTCCTAAATTGACCCTCCGGATTAAGGTGGTCAGCATCATTTCTAGAGATCAAGAAGATGAGATCACATTTTCGGGGAGAGTCACCAAACATCATGACTTGCAGGGACCCGTCAGCGCGTCTGCGCGTGTCCTACAAAGTCTTACAAGCACAAACAAAGTCCCTGTCACCAGTTTGTTTTCCTCCGGGTCGACACGAACACGGCCCCCAGAATAGGGATCCATTGTTAAACCCGAGGCTCCAAATGTTGCCCTGCAATGTTGCGTCACCGCTGTTAGGTTCACATACCATCTTTTTCCCTGACACGCAATCCCTGTCCTCGTATCCACGACGCGAATAAAAGAAGAATCGAGAACACACGACATTGCTGTGGGCCTACATTCCGGAGTATGAACCTTCATTCACTTACTGGTGTATCACGATATTTTCGGTCCTGAACATAACCATGCTCGCGGCTCTGCCACATCAGCAGTTTATCTGGTTGGTAGGTGAGTGACATTCAAAGCACGAAAACCGTCCAATTAGGCTTCTCAGTACGCATTCGCCTGACCCCGACGGTGAGCCCACAGGAGCCACATGCTTATGCTCTTTGGCGAGTCCGTGGACTTCAACGCCTCTTTCTCTCACATGCCTAGATGGATCAACAGTAATGGAAGGCGAGCTGCATGCAGTGTGTCTACAAGGTGCAGATAACATGTTTCAAAGTACAAATAAGCCGTCCAGTTAGGCGAGAGAAAAACTTTATACAACGCGCTTTGACATGCCTGATTCCCCACTTGACTCAGACTTTGGACCTTTAAACGGCCCCGAAGTTCTACCAAACCCCTCCAACATCACGGTGGTGGTGGAAGTTTTGTGGACAAACAGTGGGATGTTATGATGCACTACTCAGTGAAGTCATCAAAGCGCGCTTGGAATATCCTCCTTGGAAAAGCCCCTATTCATAGCGAAAGGGGTGTTGAATCATGGCCGTAGGGCATGAGAGAGCATACTCCAAATCGCCATTGTGCTAGACAAGGATTAATAATTAAGTCCTTCGAGGCGGACGAAGCATTGGAGAGGTTGTTATCCTTGGTATTTCTATCCCTGGTCCTGATGGACGGAAGACACAAGTCCTACTCGATCGATGCAGTGATGACAGGTCAGATTCCAAGGCTATCCTCGCCAAAGGCAGCAAGATGCAAATGTTTCCGATCTCCGCAATATAGCTTCCTCTTATGTTGTTGACAGTGGCTTAATGGATCCAAACATGATGAACATTGCGGGGTGAAAATTGTTGGGATACCGCCGTCAAGGCGTCAAAGGTCAGGGGTTGTATGCAGATCGCGAGAAGCCTGGAAAAAGTGCCTTCCGTGCCGACATGATCCAAGTACGTTTTCGCCTCATTATCACATCGAAATCCTCCTTGGTCCTTTGCGAACGAGGCGGGCTGGTTAAAGACTTCTAGCTCCGGATCTTATTAGTCGGTGGTTCGAGTCACTGCATGACACTGGAGGCACTTCATAAACTTGTGCCAATCTCTACTTGCGAGGACAGGAGCTCCAGGACTGGTGGAGTAGAGTCTTCCATCACAGTCCCCACGGTTTCATTATTGACAACCATATATGGCGAGATGGGTACGTTTACCCTACTTATTGGTATGGCTTCTCTAGCGCCACCCGACACTGGCGCGGGGAAGGACGCCCGGGGTAAGGAGTTCCCAGCCAGACTGCCCTGCTCGACATTATCTTTGTCTTGTGGGTGGATGGCCGGCCAGCCGCTCTTCTCACTACCACCTAATGATGTTTGGGCATTTGCCCTTCTTGCATGATGGGTTCTATAAGACATATATGTGTGGGTGCCGTGAAGAAGATGCAGCCTGCTCCCCTCACATATACTGTACACCTTTTACTAGCCTACTGTGGTGAGAGTTATCGCTAACGCCTCGTAATCCAGCGAGGTTTGATCTGGACTATCCGCTGCGCTCCCGATCTAAGTGACCGATCTAAGTGTGATCCCAGTGTGCTTGGCGAGAGGTATCTTACCTAAGCCTGTCCAGGTTCTCACACCATGGGAACGTTGTTAAGCCATGATGTTGATATTATGATCTTAAGAACCAGAAATACTGTGACCATGCAGAGAAGCTCGCTTCCTCGAGCAGCAATGCGCCGGGCCTGGAACAATGTCGTATGGTGCTGATGTGTGTCGCAAGCAGGCAACAAGGCACCCTTACGGTCTCACGACGTTCTGACAGCTTGGTGATACTTGCACAGTTTTGGGCAGTTGTCCGTATGTAGGTTTGCTGGCGGGCTCACTTTGCGGTTTACGTGGAACATGCACCAAGTCATGCTGGTCTGGGATATTCTGCTGCTGTGTCTCCCGAAGAGCCCAGAAATGTAGCCTCACTCGAACAAAACATGTCGTACAGCATTGTTCGACCGGGCCCAGCTGGAATCTGCACGGCTTACGGAACCTCCTCTGTGAATCACCTCTGATATTGTGGTTGGATGGAGCATTCGTCCCCGATAGCAAGGTCTTGAGGATGATGAACGTGTCTCTGCAGACCGACACCGACGAAGGAGTTTTGACATACATGCTGTACAATCTCACTCATATATTTCGGGATTACCGTGCCAGGCGACGGAAAACTATCAAGCTGTAAGAACACTAACGTGTTGATCAAAATCCATGATACCGACAACGGATTAAGACGTAGAAAGATGGGTTCAATTGGACATGAAGGACGATCAATCGCTTTATCACCAAGTGAGTGCCCCTCAGCCCCAAGGACGTTATCACTCGTATCAGTTTGACCAAGCTTCGGAGCATCGCTTTCGAGCTTACACGTGGGCTGTCCACTACTTGCTGTCCAACCAGTGGATAGTGATGGGGTCAGGGATTTGGGCATCACGTGTAAGTTCAGGGTCTAGGCTAATCTTTTTCTGGGGCATGGCACGAAAGTCAATTATTAAGTCATCCCTAAAGCGGTAGTCAGGGCGAACGAGAATTGAAGATCATGTTTAACTCAGCTGTGCTCAGCCTCGGAACTCGCGCTTCGACCTTGAAACGACTTGATATCGTCGTCTTTCGTGCGAATGCCTTCGCGGCGCAGAACATATACGTATCCCTATATAATCACCATCTTTCAAGACTTCAGAAGATCTATAACCACCAGAACTAAACAACTTCCAACACAGCACAACATTTAACTCATTCCATCTTCATCGACCCCTCACCCCAACCCATTTACCCCGCCATCATGCCCATCGTCAGTCGGTTAGTCAAGGGCGTAAGCTCAACCATCGGTCTAGCTACAGAAGCGGTCGCCAGCCATAAAGAGGGCAAGGCTACGAAAGAACGCGGCGTGTCGCCCAATCCACAGACTCAAATCGAAGCTGGTGAAGGGTCCAGGTCCACAGGAGCTCCTCCTCAATACATCGACAACGGCAGAGGATATCCCTCGGACGAGAAGCGCCACGGGGACGAAGAGGACGATGAAGACGACAGCGAGGACGATCTCGGCACCGACAGAGCCGAATGGGCTCTGGACGACGCCGCCGAGGAGTTAGCGCCTCCAACCTACGACGAGGCCTCAACAGGCACACCAGCCTCAGCCGAAGAAGTCGCCAACGCCTTCGTCCGATCCCACCACCTCGCGCCAACGCCCTCGCAAAACTTCCAACCTCTCCCTTGCCCGGTCATTCTCCCCCAGCGCCGACCCAAGGACAAAATGCGAGGTTTCGTGCGAGCCTACGCGCCAGTCCTAGGCGAATGTTCCGGTATCGACCAGCAAACATTCCTCGACTTCCTCAAGGAATTCGACCGCTCATCCCGCGCCAGCCCCGTCTTCGATGTCATCAACATCGCAGCCATGGCCGTAGGCAACGTCCCCAGCGGCATCGCCATCGGCGTCTCGATCGCCGTCCAAGTCATTAGCCGGACAGGCCAGGAACTTCAATCCCGCCACCGTCGCAACACGTACCTCGACCAGATCAACGAAACACTCTTCAAGCCTCGCGGCCTGTACTGCATGATCATGACCTTCAAGCCAGAAAGCAATCAACAAGTGATGAGCATGGACGTCAATACCGGCGCAAGCGCAACAGACCAAGCCCTCGCCAAAGCCATGTCCAACCCCGACTCAAGTATGTCCCAGAAGATGAAGAAACTACGTCTCACTTCCGGCACGGCGACAGGTGAATGGTCCCTTCCCGAATCCGCGCCACTGGTATACCCAGCTCTCGACGCCGCCGCGGTCGCTGCAGCAGACGGCACCCCAGTGCCTGCAAAGAAACAATCCGCCCTGAAATCCTCCTCGAAATTTATCGCCGACTACATGGACCGTCGCGCGCAAGCTACCTACGCTGGTATGAATCCAGATAGTCAGTTGGCAGCGGCAGCTCCGCCACCACAAAAGCAATTCGCATCCCGCTTCTCCGACCCCAATCACCCTGTTAACTCGGGCTCGATCGTATCTTTGTTGACGGGAGGACACGTCGATCCGCGAAAGGGTTTGCGCGCAAAGAGAGCCCAGCGCAAAGCGTCGAGGCGTGGTCAGAACTTGACGGAGCAGGAAATCAAGGATGCGCAGATGGGTCGTTCGAACAAGAAACGCGGTCTGATCGGCCGTGTCTTGCAGCAGGATGTCCTATACCTTACTATCGTGAATATGCCGAGCGAGAGTGAGATGAGGGAGATTATGCAGGAGTTGGAGAGGACAAAGAACCAGAAACAGCAGTCAAATTACTAGGACTCGTAGGACCATCGGCAATGTATGTTTTCTTAGCGGTTTGTCACTGAAATAGACTTTATTAATGGATGAAGGGAGATACCTATTCCTGCGATTTTGTATTGATTGCCTCCTGGACTCCATTAGCACTTAATACAACACATGTTCCAAGCAGCTCTAATCTGGAGATTTCCTCCCAATTGACCCATGTATGTAGCCCTGATGATCCTTAGCACCTAGCAAAGTCTGACATGAAGCCACTCATCATTGATGCCGGCATGTGCGCGCACTGAAGTCCCCCCTATTCCAATTACTCCGTCCAGCACGGATATCCAAGTGATAACGCCTGGACGTAAGCCATCCCCCTTCGTACCTTGTTGCCACACTTTTCAATGCAATCCCGTCCTGGCATAACCTTAGCAACCTTTCTCTCCGCTCTCAGACATGTTCACCTGACCCATGGTCGTCGTTCGCCGGGAAAGAGCTCGAAGTCTCCTGCGCAGTTGTATGTGCCGCGCTGGACAATCGGATCCGGCCCACAGTCGCTCGGACCTGGAAACTTCCCTGACCTTGGGACAATGAACTCAAAGGTCATCAGTTCTCCCTCCAATATCAACTTGACCTCATATTCGATGTGGTAGTAGAAGTCGGTTCTGTCTCTTGCCCGGGCTCTTCTGAATCCACGAGTGTCGTCCTCATTAATTTTGAAGGATAATGGCGACAATTCATCAAAGCTCAGTCCTGGCTGGCCGATCCATACTCCATCTTCCTCGATACTCGAGGTACGGTAAAAGTCTTCTTTGACGGTCCAACCCGTACCGTCATCATCCATCTCTTGGAACAACAGTATGCGCTCGCCTCGTATCGAAGACTCATGGAGCTGCGTCGATACCGACTCATTCGGACGTAACAGAAACTTTGTGACACATACGCGTCCCCTATTGTCGTGCCCGCTCACATGGAACGCGTCCCGTGGATACTCTCGTTCTGGAGATGGCTCCTCGTGTTGGACGACGAAGTATCCTTCCCGAATGATTCGCGATTTGATGATATTGTTTTCCTCAAGCAGCAATAGTGCGCCCTGTGCTACTGTGGTATCGAGAAGTAGTTCGGGGCTAGAAGTTTTGACCTGTAGCCCGCGTCCTTCGTATTCGGCCATGATCTGAGATTGAATGTATGGACTGTTACTGGCGCCGCCCGCCAGTATCAATTCGTGAATTCTTCCTTTCCCAGAATCACTGGGTCCGAACTTATTGACAATAGGATTCAAAAATTCGAACAATCGTTGTAGTTGACTGTCATGGATGATTCGCAGATCGTTCACATTTAGTGTTAGGAAACCACGATCAATGAGTCCAACGGTAGGAATTTGAGGGAGACCTGGGATCTCGAGCTTTTTGTTCTGGGAACCATCGAAGCTCTTCTTCACCTCTTCGAACTTTGACTCGATCACCATGCCCAGCCGTTCCCACGTCCATGTATTTGGTTGATAGTCATTGAGCGTCTGTAATATAGTATTCTTATGCTGCTCCCATTTCTCGAAGACATGGGTTCTGCATTCCGTGTTCAGAATCCTCCCACCACACCAAGCGGTACCAGACCTGACAACCTGCACAAGTTCCAGTGGTGAAGAACTGACAACTGTATCGACTTCAAGGTCGGCCGTGGATGCCCCAATATCGACAATCGCCAGTGTTTTGTGTAGGGACGGTTTTCCGGTTGTCGCGACATGAAATGCCAGTGCCGCAGCTGCTTCGGATACAGGATATGGATTTGGGATGCCCGCAGCTTCAGCAGCTGAACGGTACAGTCGGGTCTTTGCAGCTGTAGTTGCAGCAGGGACAGGCAAAGCAACACGAATACGGAAATTTCCGGCTTTCCAACGCCGGAATTCCTCCAAGTTTCTCGGCAAACCAAGATTTGGGGCCTCAGCATCGCGGCTGATGGAGATGATTGTGGTTTGGTAGAGATATCGAAGCAGATCCACCAAGAGATCGAAACCCCCGAACTCTCGTTGGGTATTCAGCGTGCCCGTCGAATGTTGTAGCTCTTGGAATTTCCGCGACAATTTTGTAACTTGGTCCGATGCTCGATCTTTTCCTCCCATGTCCTCGTCAAAGATCAGGGGCTTGAAGAACTCAATTACATCCTCTTCCAGTCGGGCGTCGTCCTCAATAGCGTCTTCGAGCTCGCGGCCATACAATGGACGTAGCTTTGGGGTTTCGGAAGTATCATCCAGTATGTATAGTACTCTTGACCGCATTCGAGTACTGTGATTGTCAAAAACAATGGATCTGCGCTTGACCAATGACGCGGATTGCTGGTCTCTTGTTCGTGGTCGATCACTGTAGAGAAAGAGGTATGCTGCTTTGAGATACTGCTGACCAGTATCCAAGGCGAGATGTAATACAGGGTCTTCAACTTCAGGCGCCGATGCAGCTTTGCGCTTAGAAGGTGTTGATGGCGGCGAAAACGCATCTTGGTCGTTGACGCGCTTAGCTCGTTTCTTTGGAGCCATCGTGGTGGTCTTGATTTTGACTCAGGCTGGTCAATGTCTGAGAAGAGTTTGAAGTGTAGACACGCGAAAGTATTGAGAGGATTTAGCTGAATGGATCTCAACCGGAGTTCTGGTAGAATAGTAGAGACTTTGTTAGAAGGATGTATTCGTATCTTTTGTTAGAGAGGATGCAAAAGATACCTTGCCGTCAGCAGTTCGAACGAGAGTGAGGTGTGTTGGTAGGAGGAGAAGGTGGTAAACAGAGTATCTTGATATACCTTTTAGAGCATCCTCTCACGTGTCTTCACATGCTTCTGTTTAGGGTTCTTGGAACGGCGGGGTGCGAACTGAAGTGAATCTGAGGTGAGGATGAGGTCGCAGGTGAGGTGAGTAGATCTCCTCCTCAACTGCCATTGAATAGAAGTGAAGACCGTTCCGAGATAAGTCATTGAGAAATGAGTTGAATGTACCCATTTTTCTTTCCCTGAGATCCAAGTGGCCACAATGATCAATAGTTATCGCATCAATCCGAGTGAGTCTTCCTCTATTGTTCTCAATCAGTGCTTGCGGAAGTCTTGAAAGGTGTGATGTGAGACAAGAACTTACTATACATCTTTTTTTCATCCTCCCATTCTTCTTCGTGACAGTGGCAGCCACCACATCTTTCACTCGATCGCTCCTGACTCATTGATTCGGGACGTCTACTGTGCCATCTCTTGACCTGGACATTGGCAACTGAATAGCTACTCTTGTCAACAACAGCCAGAATGACGGACCACCAGCTTCGGAAACGCCAGGAGCGGGCGTACCTATGCATTGCACTAGACAAAGCCGCCGATCAGTTCACTGGAAACAAATTCAAAAACATTTCCCATGCATGCAAGGCGACACTTGAGTTCTACCCCAAGGACGTGGACATTGGACAGCATTCGTTGGAGGAGCACGTGTGGCAAAAGATTCAATATGCGGCCAAGAAAGAGAATATCAAGGTCTCGGCTTTCTTGAAAGACTGGAATTCGCTGAAGTCGGAACTCGGCATCTATCATCAATTTGTGGCAGAGCAAGCACGGCAGGGTGACGCTGATACTCAACCAGTTGCGGCGACAGGCAAAAAGTTGAAGATTGTCTTGGGCCAAACGAGTACTGAGAACTCGGCACCGAACAGCACTCAGGATGATGACGAGGACGACGGGGAGTCCATTCCCTCGACGACCGGGGAAGAGTCCGATCCGGAAGATGGAACATACACTGAGCCGAAGGTGGACCGTCCCCGTACCACAGTGTCAGAGAAAAAGACACCTCGACAAAACCTGGCAAGATTGCACCAGCAGAGTCGAAAGCTAGATCAACTGCCAGCACTTTGCAGGCATCGAATCCACACCACGCACCACCAGATTCGAAAGCCAGGTCAACCGCTAGCACCTTGCCCCCAACGACCCCTCACATTACACCACCAACTGAGAAATCCCGTCTCAGCTATGGCGATCCTCCAAACCACAAAGACATCGCCAGAGAGCTGAATAGCGTTCTGGAGAGGCTGGACCAAGGAATTCGACACTTTCGAGAAGTCCATTCGCTTGTTAAGCTGACTGCCACAACACTTATAAACAATTCCGTGGCCCTAAGCAAGGAGCTGCTGAAACCGTCGGCAGAGCAAACCCACCAGGTTGTCCAGAACTTGGCTGCTTTATTCGCCAACAAGTCTATCACGATCGATCTTGTCTTCCGCAGCTATGCCGCAGCAGCCGTGAACAAGTGGATATTCAACGACTTCAACGACTTCGTCGAGTTCCCTGAGAGCCAGATACTCAGTAGTGTACGTCAATTAAACCGTGGTACGTTATTCAGACCGACCTGAATCCTTTATGCTGACAACGTAGGTATCTATGACCAACTCAAGATCTTGGAACGGATGAAACGACTCGACAACGTGAAGGCAACAATACCGCAACAAGCAGTGGATGCTGAAGGCAAGTTGCTTGATATCCTCGAAAGTCTAGGAGTTTCTGCGGCCAGTGTTTCTATCGCTATGACAGAACTCACGGCCACGACTTACGCTCAGAGCGATGTCGAACATCGAGCTCAGCGACACGCGCTTTGGCAGGATGAAGTGAGGTCTGCGTTCTCACAGGCTCTGAATCTCAGGATCAAACTAGCTCGAAGCCCTTTGGAGTACCTGTACCGTTGGCCCTGTATCGGATATTATTTCGACCATAAGTGGATGCAGTCTGTACATGACGATCATCCACAGGCCGAAATAGAAGGTCGAGCCTCGGTCCTCCTCTGTCTGCGTCCAGCACTCTACAGCTCCTTCAATAAAGACCTCGTCTTGATTGTGCCAGCCTTGGTAATGCTCCACGGCTTTGGCAATCCAGCGGCTGGAAAGATTCCATTTCTGAACGGGCCCTTGTAAGACGGTACGAGGCGGTGGAGAAGCAAAGATGTGGAGCTTGGTGATGGTGAAACCTGCAGGGCCGGCAGCGCGGTGACGGTTGTTGGCCATGGAAAAGGGCTGAGGTGGTGCTCGGAGAGATTCACCGCTGGGCGGTTGGACCGAACTCGCGCAACGGAAGTTGGGATATCTACTTCCATAGGTTGGACAGGCTTCACACCACTTTTAATAAGTGGTTGGAACAGCCTGGTCGTTGCTGCAGGATGATTGAAGAGGTACGCCATGGATTCAGGAGAATGGCACCCAGAGCAGATGTGGAGCACATAGCTGTGATATGTTGAGCAGTCGGCACTCATTGGCAGCAGCATGTAATTACTCAACTCTCCAGCTCCGAATCTCTCGAGGACATTGAAGACAGCTATTGACGAAGCTTTGATACTAGTTCAGGTGCTGCTCGACTCGTGTGGTCCAGTTCGATGGCTCTTGTGGGTGTCGCACAAGTGAGATCGATTCGTACATGTCCATGGCCCCAGGTGTGGAGTGCTGATACCCCCTGTTCCGATCAGCCCTTTCGTCGCCTTATCTCCCACCCATAAATTCCGGTCTGTAAGCTTGAATACCGCCCTTGGACAACTGTCGCAGTGCCATCGTCGCATATTGACTCGAGCCCAGCTGGAATTTGAGGACGACCGCCAATTTGGGTTGCTGACCACCGCTTTCGCCCACACCATCGCCATTTTGTGCATTGTTCAAAGAGGCTTCTCCCGACGTTTCGCCCTGTTTACTCTTCTTGATCCTGTCCATGTCCGTCTCAACGAACTGCTGATCGTCATCCGAGTACTCGTGCACCTGGACATCAAAGTCCTCCCCAATTCTCGCAAGCACTTTTCTGTAGCCACCACTAAGGCTAAAGTCCTTCTGCTTGCGACGCATGTCGTATGGATCAAGACCACCACCAGCTTCTGTCGCCATGAACGTTTTGTACCATTCACCACTCGCATTTGCGGGGTAGAGGACATCGTAACCCGGTAATGGCAGCACAACGTCGAAGATGGAGTATTGCCCGCTTGCCGCCTCGGTCGCCGTCAAAGCCCTTGCTCGCTCGTAAACGTCATCGGGATCGTACGCTCTGTCTTCGCCTTCGGGATTGATGATAACTTCGCCGTCAGCGTCTACCATCTCTTTCTCTTCCTTCTGGGCTTCTTTGTCTTTGTGCTCATGGATCAAAACGAGGTCGCCTTCGACGACGGCATCTCCGAACAATCGCCAACGTTCGCCTACAGCCAGGTTCCAGATCAATGACTGGTAAGCGTGGACGTACATGAGTCTCAGGTTGCGCTGGATGGACATCAGAGCTCCGAGGTAGTCATCCCAACGCTTACTGAGGTGTCGGATCAGCGCGGTTTCAGCGCTGAACTTCCGGGGAATCTTGTCCAAGGCGTCGCCCATTCTGTTGTTCTTTCTCCACATGTCGATAGCTTCAGCGCGGGCCCTATCATCCTGGCCCACCAATGTTCCGGATGAGTCTGACTGCTGTAACGCGACTGGCGAGAAGCTCAAGATATCATCGCAAGCGCCCTTGAAGTCCCCCTTGAGGCATTTCAGACCAACGACATCCGTGCGTGTGGCGAAAGTCCCGAAACGCTGTAGGCCATAGTAGTTCAAATACCCTTTTTCGCGAAGTCCACGTAATGACTCGGACAAATAGGTCTGAGCGGTGGACACTCTGGTGGCGGCATCGACGTCATCCGAACCAGACAGTTTGCAGTCTCTCAAGGTAATCACGAACTCGTTCCCTTTGAGGTCGCCGAGTTCCAAGCCATGTGGCTGATGCTGAAAATCGCCAATCCCGGCAAATCGCAGAGTTCTGTTCAATCCGGCAAGTCGCTCTGCTTCAATACGATAAGCACTGACCCTCTGAGTTGTCACGGCTCGTCGATCTTTGGTTCCCGCAAATTGGAAAGTCCTGTTCGTCGTCCTGAGCTGTCTGGTGAGTCCGGATATGATCTCCAACGTGTCCTTGTTCTCCTTGTACAGTGTAAAGTGCACGTACTCGCCCCCTCGGTCCAACCAGCCTAGCTTGCCTGGTCTTTGTCCTTTGTCATTCGGCTTGCCTCCCCACTTTCGGGCAGGAGCATTTGGCGGTGCCGCTGTCAAGACCAGGACCCCTTCCTTATCTGTTGAGGACTCGATTTTGCGGGAAAATATGCGACGAATGTCTTCGTGGATCAGTGGACGAATGCTCCGGTCCGTTGTGAACGCAGTGCGTACTGTAGGATGGTCCCGCGGCTTCCACTTTGGGTTGCGACGGATTGATTCGTACAGCGCTATTAATTGGTTCACAGCCTCTTCATTGAAATAGCCCACCAATTTTGCGCGGTCTTCGTCAGAGACCTACACGGATCAGCTAATGAAAGAAGGAAGCAGAAAGATACTCACATCTGCAAGTTCTGACTCTTTTTGAGCTTCCGATGGATCCTTGTTGGTCGTCTCTTCCTCATTCTGATTAGAGTCCTGTACCATCTCTTCCGCCACAGCTGGTGCCTCTTCCCTAGTAACACTTCGCTCGCCTCCTGAGGACATACTCTGACCGGTGTTTTGCTCGCCTCTCCTTGATGAGGACTTGGCGTTCATTTGCTGCAAATGCAAGACGGTTCCATCGGGCAAAATTTCATTTACCAGGAAATCTGTGTACCTCTTCTTGAGAATACCTTGGAATCGCTTTCGAGATGCATCAATGAAGGCAGTGATACCTACCTCAAGCTCTTTCGCACCATCGTCGGTCCCTACGTTGTCAGCCATCGTACTGACCCCCAAGTCGTGCTGAGCGGCGGAAATGGTGCTTGGAGGTTCGAGGGTCGCTCCGTTGCTGTCGTTATCCAACCTCGCACGCTTAAGAGGTCGTACATCGGAAGCCGAGTCTTCCATGGCTCTAGAATGACCGCAGGCAGGAGGCACCGTCTTGGCAGAGCGATTCACTGTTGTCTCTCAATCTGAAATCATTAACGTGAAAAACTGAACTTCGAGATATGCCAAGTCAATTCCAGCACTAGGACCATTACGGATTAGCGTAGCCCCTTTTCATCGTCGCCTTGTGAGACTACTTGTATCACCTGGCATTCAATACCTCAACTATTCGTACAGTGGCAGTATGTTCTGAGTGTCCAAAAAGCGCTGACATGCTCTAAAGGTCACACGGCAAACAACGCCTGCTAAATCTGCCTGACACACGCAATTCACCCACCTGACCTCCAGGTTCGGTAGTAAATGCTCACCTTGAGCTACTGGAATCGTAAATCCAGGTTCAAGCAGACACGCTTCTCTTACCGAGAGTCAAGCGCAGTCTCACAATGGCAGGACTATCACTTGATCCAAGGCTCTTCCCGTTGCCATCCTCCTCGGTTTGCTCACTCGCTTGCATGTTCTTCTCTACCACTGTCCATGGCCGCTCAAACCCTGCAAACTCCTGCTCCAGAATTTCCCGAGTTTCCTTCCAAGGCACACCAAATGCCCCGCTATTGAATTTCACGCTCCAGATCTCTCCGGGCTTTTCATCATCCGTTTTCCAGCTCGTGCGCTCATCGAAATTGGATGGTCCAAGAGTTTCAAGGCGGGTTCTGAGTTCCTCCAGAGCGTATCTCGTGTTGATCAATATGGTCTCTTTTGGAGCCTTTCCAGGATTGTTTATTGCCATGTTCGATTTCCCGTACCCAATGCTTGTGAACAGGCAAGCGATCCAGCGTCTTTTGTCGAAAACAACACTCTCAGGCGGAAAAGTTGCCTTGGAGTCATCGCCGTCTTTAATCTTGTCTTTCTTGTGTGCATAGTCCTGCCTTTGAGGAGGTATCAAGAGACATGTTCCAAGCAAATCGTAAGGCTTTTTTGCTCGCTTGCAGTGTGCCCGGTAGATACTGTATGCTTGGGGAACCTATGAAATGAGTCAGAACAGCGGTGGCCTCAAGCTCTTTTGGTACTCACTGCCTTTCTAAGTGCTGCGGCAATGCCGGATCCCCAGACACCTTGACAATTGACTGAGTCTGATGGATTCAGGTCAGACAAGGTATTTGTAGTAAAGAGGTGGGTCACTTACGGACAATCACTGCTCGATCTGGAACTTCAAAGATGTCCCCTTCAATTTCCTCCACCTCGAATCCGGGTGCTATTACAGTTTCGTCATCGTTGTAGTCCGATCCTGGGGAACGCGGTTCTGGTGACGGCGAAGTTTCTGGTAGTGGTGGGTGCCAATGATCAGCAATGGTCGTGGGCGGTATCTCCATGCGATCTTGAGCTGTCTGAAGCGCCCTCATTGTCATAGGCTCTTTGACGAATTCGACATCGTCTTCACCCAAAGGGATGATTGGCAGGAGAGCGGCATATGCTTTGTCGAGATATTGTAGCTGTTCTTGTACCTCCTCTTTGGTTGCGTACATCAAGGCATGCTTCGAAGTCAAGTCTAGAGTTAGGTCTAGGTATCTCGTGTCAAGGTCTTCGAGGGTCGAATCGAGTGGTAGCTGGAGAAAGGCGTAGTATTGTAAGATGTCTGCGCCCTCCATTGTCGATACGGGTAGTAGGGCCAGCTAATGAATGTTTGTGTGAACAGATACGAAGGTGAATCTATATTGCTGACACGGCAGTGAGATGTTGGTTGAAACAGTCGTAGGCGTGTGAGGATATTCAGAGGCAGTTCATTGAAGCAACGGGCTCCTTCCCGAACCTGCCGACCGACACTTGACATCTTGAAGGCAATGTAGGGTTTTTGGGAAGGTGAGGCAGTAGTGAGAGCTTCCAAAGCAGAGCGCCACCGATTGTGAGCAAGGACACATGCATAAACCCTTTCTAATCTTTATGTCTCTGCTTAATGTCCGCTCGATACCCAATAACGTTTTGTCGTACCTATATCGAGAGCTTCAATCCCGTTAATTATGCAGCCAGTCATAACTGTAACTGAGAATGTACTGTAAAATGACCATGTCAAAGCATCGTCACCTCTTGAAGAACGCCATAATACTCTGCCTCTTTTTCACGCGTTTTTTACCTAGTCCGCTTGTTCCTGTTGACTTTGTCTCTGCTGCACCAACCGTGTTGAAAACCTGCTGTGAAGGAGTGGTCGCCCGAAGTGAAGGAATACTAGCCCTGAGCCTTTCCGTTAAAGCTGGTGCAGTTGACTTCTTGCTTCTTTTGCTCTGTCGACTGAGCGCTCTCAAGCGGCCATCCATGTCGCCCGACTCCCTTTCAAGATGTTCGATCTCTTGCAACGTTGTAATTCCATTGGTGGCGAGGTTCTCCTCCGCAACTGCCTCAAACTGCACAATGCCTCGTCGTGGGGGAATCTGCACCAAATCAAGCATGAAATCTTGAATCAGATGTGTGTTTCGCTTGTTCTTTGTGGCCGCGATCTCAGGAGACAATGCGATGATGGTGAAGTGGTACGCTGGTTCGGAATTACCACCAAGAAGCATTGAAACTTGTGCTGTGACGGAGACCATGATGCAAGAGGCTGGACGATGGTAGATCTCGGATAGCCTCCATGAGACATCGATCAAAAAGTCATTCTCGGATTCAAGCTGGAAAAGCCGTCAGTTACCATGCACGAGGGAACGAGAGATGCGTACACAGCAGTTCAACTTGATCTCGGCCTGAATCACTGCGTCCTTCGCCACCCGCTCTTTCGCGGTGTTATTCGGTTCACGATAGGCAAATGCATCGTTATAGTATTGACTTCGCTTTCGTGACAGATTCAATCGCTGCCATGAGCTCTCCAGGCTCGCCACATCCGACAACTGTCCCGCTGTGCTCCTGGTCAAGATCCCGAATTGGTTGGAATGGGTTGTTTCGGGAGGAGTTGATTGGGCGCGCTCCAGTGCCATTAATCTCCTGGGTGGGGGTGAAAGTGTGCCTTTTAGTCGAAACAAAGTGTCGTTGGCATTCTGAGCCATGGGAGGAGTAGGAAAGGCGTTTTCAATGGTCACTCCATTGATGTGGCTAGTAGAAGATTGTGTTGAAGTCATCTGGCAGCTGGTGGCAGTCATTGAAGGGAGACTCAAGGTGTTGCATATGCTGATGAGTTGCTGCAGGTCATTATAGCTGTGATTGTGAAGGTAGACCTTTTATTTCAGACGCCGATATTCACAAAAGGGGGCAATTAACAATGAGCAGCCAAAACTTGGTTTGTGCTTTTCAAAGATCCAAAAATCCAACGAGAGAAAGGCCTCTGTGCCGTCAATGGTAACTATCACGCATTGAGTTCAGGTTGTCTGGACAAACGTGAGTAAAGGGAACAGGTGAAATGGCAGAGGCGCAGGTGCAGTTGCAGGAGTGCATGCAGGTATCCGTCGTTCTTCCTCTCCCAGCCTCCGCCGGCGTTTTGAGGAGTATCAAGAGCCATCGGCATAGTAAGGACTTGCGAAGTCGAATGGTACGGTACCTTGCATTGCGGTTTCTCTAACTCTGGTACTCTTGCAGCGATGCTAAATTTGCGAGATTGGGCAGGATTAGCAGCGATAGGCATCTCCCACCTCCATGTCCATCGTGTTTCATTGTAAACCCCACACGCCTCTGTATTGCAGACTTCTACTCGTTGAGGTTTATTGAGGCTGGTTACAACGGTCATGTTTCTTAAGGTCACTTTAGTAGAAACGAGATAGTAATATTAACCTCGCCAGGTGAATTAGACCTGCCCGCCCCCCATCCATTGGGACGTCATGATTTGGCGCGGGAGGTGTTGCCGCCAATCCACCAATCAGTGTCTGTGCCCTGGCAAGGATGAGGGTATTGAAGCTCCCATTCGAAGGCTCGTTGTAGCGCGATATGCCAATGACGTTTTGGTCGTTTAAGCACCTCAAATTATCTGGATGATCCAGCCAAAGTACAAGCCCTCGGCAAGAAACGTCTTCAGAACAATAGATTGCGTATTCGCGGGAGCAATTAGTGACAGTTGTTTGTTTCACAGTAAGGTAAGTCAGATCCCCATTCAAAGCTGGCGTTGACGTCAGGACATGACGCGAGAAGCGGCTGATGATGTCGTTCACTCACTCCCAATGCACAGCTGCGTCCGGACTATGAAACTAACATCTTTCCCAGAGATCGAGGCCTAATCAATATCTCACCAGCAATCCCCAACATGCTTCGTCTATCCCGTTCGATCAAGCAGACTCAGTCACTTATCTCCCTACAACCCTCAAGATCTCTATCAATCTCCGCAATCAGTTAGTTCTGCGAGCATCGTGCCCCAATCCCAACGACTCACGTTTTGCAGGAATGTCTGACAAGATCCCTCTTGATGCCGACCATGGCTCAGTTGGCAAACAATTCCAACCCGACGGCAAGGTCGGTAGCACTGCCCAGCAAGTTGGTACGTGAACAAATGCCTTCTGGTTTGGAAACAATTCAGTTGACCGTGACCTTCGTGCAGGTGGCCCCTTCGACAAGGAAGGTGCTGTAGGCAAACAATTCACAAAGGATGGTGCAATCGGTGGCACTGGCCAAGCTGCTGCTGAGCAGATCCAGGGCGACAAGAAACGTGAGTAACATCGGCTTCCAAGAAGCTCAATCAGACAGAAGCTAACCTAGCGATCAAAGCTTTGTTTGACAAGGATGGAGCTATTGGCAAGCAATTCAAAGGCAAGCAGAAGCACATCCCACCTGTTGGCTCGCGACTGACAAAGAACACAGCTGATGGAGCGATCGGAAGCGTCGGACAGGCCGTCGGTGGTCCCTTCGCAGCTGATGGAGCGGTCGGCAAGAACTTCAACCCCGAGGGAGCTGTGGGAGGTACCATCCACGAGAACTTGGGCACAGGAAAGAAATAAGCTGGTTCAAATCCAAGCATAAATGGTGTGTCAAGGGCGAAGGATGGCAATACCCAGCCAACCAAGCAGTGGAAGATGAGATAAACGCATGAAAGATCTTTCAGATTCCCGCAGCTGAGGTTCTTGTGACAACCACGACAGTACAGCATTCTAAATGAGCGCAGCCAGGTCATGAGACAAATGGGTGTATCCGCGGTTCATTTCCTGCTGCTATATGGCATAAGATTTGAACACCCTATCTTAATCGCGTCGTTGCTCAAGCAGAACATGGCCGATGAAAGAAAACCCTATCCTATCGCGTCGGATACCTCATCCCACTACTCGACTATCCTGGTAATCAACTTGCCAGTGTTTGCGCCCTCGAACAGTTTCAACCAGGTCCTAGGCACGTCCTCGAAGTTGGTCGCCACCACCTGCTCGTTCTCATCCGAAATCTTGAGCTTCCCATCTCGCAAGGCTTCCACGAAGAGTTCACCGATCTCCTGAGCCTTTGACAAATAGTCCGATGCTATGAATCCGCGAATAGAAAGCCGCATGCTGATGAGCTGAAAATAATCTGCAACATTGTCAAATCACAGGGGGAGTATGCGGCAGGAAGAGAGGACTGACTCTTCAGGACTGTAGGTTTACCGGAATTATACCCTGATATGGAGCCACAGCGATCACCACGCCATTCTTGGCCATCCTCGCAAGCATCAAATCCAATATGCTGCCCTGTTCAGGTATGTCAATATGATCGATGGCAGTACCGTCTCGTGACCACCTACGCCGACATTATCAAAGTAAACATGAATGAAACCCTCCGTGGCCTTGATCAGGTCGTCCTCGAATGTTGGACTCTTGTAGTTCAGACACTTGTCGGCACCAAGATTCTCGACCCAGCGACATTTCTCGTCTGACCCGGCGATGCCAATGACTTCAGAGCATCCAACAATCTAAACAGGTAAGTCACAAAATAATCAAGCACAAGGTCGCTCACATTCTTCGCAATCTGCACGACCATATTACCCACTGCGCCCGCAGCTCCAGAAACGACGACTTTCTGTCCGGCCTTCGCTCCACCAACGACCACCAATCCATAGTATGCCGTAAGGCCGGGGATGCCAAAAGCACCCATATAATGTGTCAGACTCAGACCGTTGGGCAGAGGCTGTCGTGGCGTGCAGTCCGCTTCACCGAGCACAGCGTACTCGGTCCAGCCGACGGGCCCCTGCACGATCGTTCCGACAGGTAGTTTGTCAGATGTCGATGCAACAACTTCAGCTAGGCCACGCGCCGCCATCGAAGCCTTGAGTTCCACTGGCTTGATGTACAGTCTCTCGGCGGGAATCGAAGGGTCGATCCAGCCCCTCTGGGCCGGGTCGTTGGATAAAAAGAGGACTTTTACTAGTACCTGGTTGGGCTTCCGGTCGGGCAGAGCTTGCTCGACCAGTTTGAACGTTGAACTGTCATCGGCGGTCGAAAACGTTGGAACACCATGAGGATAGTTTGCTAGGATCCAGGATCGGGTTGAGGTTGGCGTGGGTGCCATGTTGATGCAAATGCCAGCTCGTCTTGGAATAAAAGCTAGCAAACGAAAGTGATGCCATCGTTGGAACTGGGACCGTCTGAAGATTATATCTTTGAAAAGAGCAGACAATACAGTAAGAACAGATGGACAGTGCAGTATATGTGATTGGCACAAAGTAGTTGTACTCGATACTATAAGCCTATGGATGATTGGCTGGCCTCGCGGCGCAGCTTACTGTGCTACATCCTTTCCACCGGAACAGTCTGAATATATTGGAGACTTGGGTATAGGGAGCATCTCGAATTTGTCAGCAGCAGTCCTCTGATCTTATGTCAGGTCGGCCTCCGTGCCAGATCTCAATCGCAATGAGCCTGGAGGCGTTTGTATCGATACTGCAATTCGCCAGGTGGGTGGGATGCAGTTGTGCGACAGTCGTTAAAGCCGCAGGAGTTATAATCAGGAAAGGCTCATTTGGTCTGACTATTGGTGACAGTCCATCTGCTCCTCCCTTTCGATGACGCTCTTGCGGCATTTGGATGAATCCACGAATATAGCAGGGAGCCCGTGGTGTCATTGTAATGCTGAGCATGCATGTTCCCAAACCTTGCTCTTCACAGCCCGGCGTCTCATACATCTGATGAGTGGCAGGGCCCGTGATGAGTTTACCGCACTGCCCAAAAATGCGCTTCGTAACGACGGTTTCGGTGGTAGGTCGTGTGCGAGATATGAGGACGAATCTTTGTGGAGAGCCCGGCTAAAAATGCAAACAGCTGGGTGATGCCGAGATACATGCAGGTCCATCGGCCACTGGCGCTTTCTATCCGTACAAGCCATCCCACTCCTCTTCTTCGTCTTCAGGTGCAGCATTCTTTCTGATATCTTCCAGATGCTTTTGTTTCCGATCCCGTTCGCGTTGCGCAAGGTCAGCTCTGTCCAGCGGGCATGTACCATTCAGCAAGAGCCAGGGCCTGATACACTCCAGATCGAAGATGTGACTTGTATGGCACGGCAGCCTCACCAAAAGCGGGTGAGGATCTTCCACAAATGCGTTTCCGCATATTGGACAGTCGGCATCTTTCTTGACCTTCTTGATATCAACCCGATCTAGTCCTGCAATGTATTCCTCATCCACGCCTTTGACTTCACGAGGAGGACGTTCGGCAGAGCTCATCAGAGTCTCGATCATGTTCTCAAGCAGGTCCGAATCGGCGTTGTCATTGTCTCTTTGCATGAATTGGAATGCCTCTGCTAGGGAGCGAAAGGCCGCCGAGACATCGCCTGGGACTGGAACAGCATGCTCTCGAGCTCGATCCTCGGGTCGATCTGGGGTGATCTCGTGGAGAAGACTCATGAATGAAGAGAGGTCGGGCCTGCGAGGCTGATGCTGCGTAGGATTAGGCGCATCAGAAGCATGTTCGGCTAATGACAGTCAGCCACAGCAGAAGTAGAGGATCGTGCGGCTTCTCACTCTCGTAGCTTGCCATTATGGTAGACACACAACTCAGCTGTTCTGTTCGGTCTAGCGGGAGGGTTCGCAAGATGGTGTGAGGAGTGAAGACAGCAGGCACAGCCGGTGAAGTCGCAGAAGACGCACGAATAAGTAGGGTCCGGTCGATTCAGGCACAAGGTGATGGCGTGGCACGCAGATTGCAGGCTGTACGTTGGCAGTGAAAACGCCGTGAATGTGTGTTATCTGGTCCAGCTATGACTCCAAGGTACTCGATGACATGATCACCCTGCGGATTCGTTCTCAAAATGTTTCAATGAAGCTCAATAGGCAAACAGTCACTATTCAGTAAACGGTAATGGCAATTATGAGGTAGACGGAACGCAGCCAATAGAGAGTCGGCATGAGCGGAAGAGCCACAGCTTTCAGCCACGATCCGCGGATCACAACTTCAATCATTGTCAACTTCGACCACCATCTTCACTCTTGCTGCTCAAACAGACCACAAGACAAAATATGAAAGTCCGATCTTGGACTGTCGAATGCCGGACTATAAGTAATGCAGCGTCCTCCGGATCCATGATCGCTGGAAAAGACTCTGTGCGCGCCCATGGAGGCCGATTGGGATGAAATCACACGCATCGCGGTGCCCTCGTCGGGTCTGCATGCAATCCCTACCCCAGCCAGCGCCCTAGCATTCGACGATCTACAAGAATTACTATGGGTCGGCAATGATCAGGGACGAGTCACTTCATTCTATGGCCTGGAGTTGCAACGATATGTCTCCGTCAAGGCTCACCTGGGCGAAGGACCTGTCAAACAACTACTCGTCCACGAGAAGGGCATCGTATCCATCTCGACATCCAGTGTACATTTTGTTACCCGCAGGGGTCTGACTCAATGGCACCTTTCGCATCGACTCATGACCGACCTGCGATGCATGGCTTTCACATCTAGCAACAATCTCATCATAGTCGCCGGATGTCAGTCTACCTTTTTCATCATAGACGTCGACAAAGGTCAGATTGTGTCCGAGCATGCCGCACAAGCTAGATACACCATCATAAAGAAGAGCCGACATATCTGTGCCGCAACCGACGACGGCAATGTCCACATTATCAGCTTGAATGATTTCTCCGTGCTCAAGAAATGGAGAGCTCACTCAAACGCCGTAAACGACATGGATGCACGCAATGACTTTCTAGTAACGTGTGGTTTTTCCGTGCGACAGCTAGGTGTACCCATCGTGGATCCTTTGGCCAACGTGTACGACCTGAAATCTCTCACCTCATTTCCACCAATTCCCTTCCATGCGGGTGCGGCTTATGTACGCATGCACCCGAAATTACAAACAACAAGCTTTGTTGCCTCGCAAACCGGTCAAATGCAGGTGGTAGATCTGATGAATCCAGTCAATGTTATGCTTAAGCAAGCAAACGTCCAATTCATGCTGGGCATGGAAATAGCTTCCTCTGGCGATGCTTTGGCCATTACAGACACAAATGGCCTCATATACCTTTGGGGCTCCCCATCAAAAGCACGGTTCAACAATATCAGCAAAGAAACAGAGTTTGCTGATCCACCTCCACAACAGATTCCTCATGTTGACTGGAATGACACGCCGCTAAACACCATAGGTATGCCGTACTATTCCGAACCGCTCCTATCGGCATGGCCTAGTCATATGGTCTTCGAGGTTGGATCGCCGCCGGTCCCCGTAGAGCCTACCCTACTCTTTCACATGCAAACGGCGGAAATGGGCCACTATGCTCCGAATCTCAATCCCCGAAAACTGCTCCGTTACCAAGTGGAAGATACCAGATCAGGTCATGCACCGGCTTCGATCGCTGTACCCAAGTTTTTGAGTGAAAAGGCCAAAGGAACGCCGACCAGTATGGATGGGCAAAAGCTCTCTGACGCCGTCGAGTCGTTGGCCGGAGTGGCTTTGAACGGTCGAGCCCAGACTGACGAGGAAAGAATGCTCAAGTACAGCAACGTGGAAATCAAGTATAGCAGGTTCGGAGTTGATGATTTCGATTTTCGGTATTACAACAAAACTCCTCATTCCGGTTTGGAGACTCACATCGCAAATTCCTTCATCAACTCCCTTCTGCAGCTTTACAGATTCATCCCATTGATCCGCAACGTCGCGATACAGCATGCGGCAACTTCATGCATCGCAGGCAACTGTCTCCTTTGCGAGTTCGGATTCTTGTTTGACATGCTGGAAAAGGCTCAAGGTCAAAACTGCCAGGCAACCAATCTGCTGCGGGCATTTGGAGCATCTAGGGAAGCTGCCAGTCTCGGCCTGTTTGAGCATCTGTCAATGGCTAACGGCACTCCTTTATCCACCACTATACAAGCAGTCAACCGCTTTTTCTTGAAGCAAATAGCACATGAATACAACACAATCGCTGGGAGCAGTGATGGCATTGACGAGATCCTTGCATGTAACGCATTCGAGTCGATTCGATGCATGTACTGCAATAATGAAACCACGAAACCCGCCAGTACTTACGTGCATGACCTGGTCTACCCGCAGGTCGATCCCAAACACTCGGTGAGGTATCTGAAGTTCTCATCAATACTGAAGACGACTATAGAACGAGAAGCCAAAAATCGAGGCTGGTGCAGTCGATGTCGGAGATATCAACAACTTGCTATCCGAAAAACTATCCGACAGTTACCGTTCGTGTTGATGATCAACGCGGCCCTTGGTGGCAATGCCACGATGCGAGCTCTCTGGGAGACACCTGGGTGGCTACCATCCGAGGTTGGGATTATCGTGCAGGATAGAAACGTATACTGTTTCGAAGGGTCTGATCTTGCTTTGCACCTAAGAAACAAGTCGCCGAATCTCGTGGTTTATAAGCTTGTTGGCTTCGTGGCTGAGATTGATGCCAGCGAAAGACATCAACCTCACCTCGTCAGCATGGTCAATGTCGAGGTGTCCGGTACCGGATCTGAGGCCACGCATAATCACAAAGTGTTCCCAAATTGGCACCTGTTCAACGATTTTCTCGTCACTCCGGTCGACCCTAGAGAGGCCCTGCATTTTAGCGAGAAATGGAAAACGCCCAGCGTGATCGCTTACCAGGTCAAGAGCGCACATGGGAAGCTTGACGAAACATGGAAGCAGAATATGGACACTACCCTCCTTTATCACCACTATAGTATCAACGGACTTTATCCCGTCGATGAATGCAAGATCTTGAGGCCCGACGAGCACCCACATGAGGATACTCCCGTCGCACTGGATACTGAATTTGTGGAGTTGGAGAAGGCTGAAATCGATGTCAAAGCCGACGGGACACAGGAGACTATTCGGCCAGCCAAATCGGGACTTGCCCGGGTCAGCGTGATACGTGGCCAAGGTGACGAGGAAGGAGTACCCTTCATCGACGATTATATCACAATATATGAACCAATCGTGGACTACAAGACACAGTACTCTGGTATCAAACCCGGCGATCTTGACCCGCAGCAGTCTCAACACAATCTTGTTCCGCTCAAAGTGGCGTACAAGAAACTGTGGATTCTGCTCAACCTGGGATGCATTTTCGTCGGACATGGATTGGCATCGGATTTTCGCAAAGCCAATATTCATGTGCCTAAGTCCCAGACGGTCGACACACAATTTCTGTACTTGGCACCTGGCAGGAATCGAAGATTTTCTCTGCGGTATCTGGCTTGGGCTGTGTTTAAGGAGTACATCCAAGAAGAGATGTTGGATGATGCGCAGGGTGATGGACACGACAGTATTGAAGATGCACGCATGGCGTTGAGACTATGGCGAAAGTATCAGGAATACGACGATGCAGGAATCGTGGACCAAATGATTGAAGACATCTATCGAAAAGGCACAAAGTATGGGTGGAAGCCTCCTCCAAGGAGTATTGGAGGGACTTTGTTGCCCGAGGGCGTGGGCACCGGCGCAGCTAACAGCGCTGTGCCGAGTGGAAGAAATACACCTGAGCTGATGCCGTCGCTTTTACCGACCTCACCACCCGGGTCGAAGAGTGGTGGCAGTACAGGAGCGTTCAAGCTGAATGCGTCAGGGATGCAGAGTTTTGTGCCAGGCAATGGAATCGTGAGAGAAAGTCCTCTACGCTGACCAGGGCTGATGGGAGACGATGGGAGTCGGTCAAAGCGGAGTATAAGTAGACGAGCAGACGAGCAGAATCGACTTCGGAGTTTGTTTTGCCGTAGTTGTCTGTGGTTGAGTATAAATACTTTGCAGGTCACAGTTGTCTCTAATGATTTTCACATGGTGCCATAATCATTAATCACGTACGACGTAGTACCTAGCCATCAAAATCAGCCTCCTCTGTGGTTAGATATGCCTCTTTGTGGTTTAGCTCGGTGTGGCTACCTGGGGAAGAAGCCGTGAGAGACCAGGTTAGTGGCCTAATTGCCTTTCGGGCGTCGGAAGACCCCTGTGGAAGCGTATCCATTAGGCGCATTAGGTCCTTGGAAAAGTCAAATGATTGGTGTTGCAAACGTGACTCGCAGATCCAAAGAAACCCCGAAATTCTATTTTGAGATACGCAAAGACCCTCTTCAACGCCTCATGAGCCTCTCCTTTACGATGCTACCAAGACCTGAAAATGGTTTCACCAAGAGCAATCTTGCTCTATCTTCTCTAACGATTGCTTTCCTTTCTTCTTCTCTGTCACTCATTGAATTATAACGACTTCATTAACCGGTCCATCGTCGTTATAAACCACTTCCAAGTGCTACAAGGATTGTCTCAGAAACACCCAACCACTCTCCTTTTCTGCCGCGAAACACCTTAGCAAGCGACTCCACCAACTTACGACGCTCGACGTGTCTGAGCTTTTGGTTGCGCAGCAGTGAACAGCCACACACGGCCAACCTCCTTACGCAGCGAAAAAAGATACCATATACCTACAATCATTTGTTCTTCGTTCTTCCTCCTCCATCATGCCCACTACCAAAATGAGAAGCCGACCACAAGTCTACCCACGGCTGGCATTCCACGTCGTTCGGGCTATTGCATTCATCAGCGCATCTATCGTTACAGGCATCCTAGTGTACTTCTGCATTCAACTCAAGCATGACGGCTACAAACTTCCTTGGACATTCATCATCGTACGTTCATTCCCCATTACAACGTCGCAAGACCAGAACGCACCAGCTAATAATGTATCTAGATCCTCGCCTCAAGCCTCCTATCCCTTTTCACCCTCCTCATCTCCAGCATGATCTACGCATGCGCCTTCCTCAACCCACTCTTGAACATGCTAGTCAACATCCCCATCGCGCTGATCTGGACGGCTGGCCTCGCCCTCCTCACATACAACATGTACGGCACCCTAGGCCACACCTGCTCAAGCGCCAACTGGGCCTCGTCCGACGGTATGATGATCTGCCGCACCTACAAGGCGCTCTACTCGTTCGCCGTGTTCGGCTGGCTCGCTCAGATCGCACTCATCGTGCTCGACGTCCGCAGCCGTCGCGCCCAGACCGCGCTCGGCAAGTACAACAAGATGGATCTGGACGCCAACGCCAACGCAAACGCGAAGGACGTCAAGTTGGACAACCTCGAGCGGACGAGCACGCTCCCGCACTCGCACTCGAACTCGCAGGACATACCGTATGGGATCCCTGAGTACCGTGAGAACGGGTATTCGAGACCTGCACCGCAGCAACATCAACAGTGGACAAGTGACCGTTTCAGGATGGCCGATTTCAACGACAATCATGACATGTTCGCCCCGCAGACCGGGCATGCGAACAACGGCTACGGGTATGAACCACAGCGGTGAGCATTGCCCAAGTTGCAGCCATGTCGCTATCTGGTCATGATTCCTTCATTTTACGACTTTTACGACAAAAGATGTACATTGGGTATACCTCACGGGTGGGGGAGCACAGTTTCCTAGTAGAGGAATGTACGGAGTAGGATCAATAGCAAGCGCCTGCATTGGACATACCGGAAATCAAAGCTGGCTAGCTTATGAATTTGATAACTATGTAGTATTATATCTACCTGGTATGCAGGCTACGTATGTAGTTTTACTCGATAGTGAGCAAATACAGAAAAAAGCGAAATGAACGAATACCTACAAACCCCATAGCATCTGCTTCGTACAGCGTCTCTAGTACGTCGTGGTGCCATTCACGTCGACTGTCGGTTTTTCAGGAGAGACACACGAACCAAGACCACACATGGGACGTGGGGGTGATAACCATGGAATTCGCAAAGCGCTCAGTACAGTATAATATCAACACAAAAATCCCGCCCTGACCATTATACAAACGCCAGTCCAGTCTTGTTTGACTCCAAGGTGCCCGCTTGCTTCAAAACCGTGAGCCGCTCCAGGTATACCCGTACAGCCGTGCGCTTGCGCCAGGTCACGCTCAGCAGCTCCATGCTACAATGACAGTAGTCGTTATATCTCATTCAAAAAACCCTGCTGGATACAAATCAATGCCCGTTCCCACCAACACCGGCGCCAGAACCAGCTTGATCAGCCTTCCCACTTCCAGCGTTGTGAAAGTCGCTTTTTTCCATGGCAAAAGGCAGAAACTCGTCTTCGTCTTGAAACCGGTTCTCAGGTCGGCTTACACTTCGTCTGCCACCTCTTCCCCATGACCCGCTAGTACTACTGTCCACCTGCTCCACGCTGGCTCCAGTCCCGCCGAAGCTCGAGCTCGAGCCTTGAGTGGGCGTCACACCTCTACCAAGGCCTCCTCTGGTCGGCCTGTTGCGGTAGACATTGGGTGAAGCGCGATCCGAAGTGGATTCGGAGCCTCCACCGTCCGTGGTCATTGTGGCAAGGCCGGAATGGCGATGCACTTGAGACCCGGTACGGATGGGCTCGTTCGCTCGGGGAGAGTTCGTCCCCTGCCTTGGCCGATCACTCACAGGTTCATCATCATCGTCCTGCCTTGCTGCCTCACGTCGGTGACCTCGGCGATCGGCGCCCATACTGTGGCTTCGCATACCGTACAAATCACCAATGTCCTCATCTGAACTTAGAGGTCTCCGTTGTGCTGAACTAGATCGCTGATAGCTGGGTAAGAAGAGTCTGGGAGAGTTCGGGATATCAATTGCCGGGACGTTAGCCGTCGACTGGGCTTGCGCAGTCTCCTCCGTGGGAGCTTCTGATGGAGACCGTGGTTCTTGGCCACCAAGATGGTGTGTTTGTTCCGTATCGTCATGGCTGTACGCAGCACTTAATCGAGACGGAGCGAACGGGGTGTGTGGAGTGTGAGGTGAGATGGGTTTGCCAGGAGATGACGAAGTCGACATGGACGTTCCAGCGACCATTGGAGGGACACCGGACAATTGCCGACTAGAGGAACCTGATGACCTCTGTAACATCATTGATGAGGACATGGAATCAGACAAGGCAGTGTTTGAGTCTCGCATTCGATGGAAACGATGTAACGCTGCGGCCGTTCTTCTAGTATTTGCTTCAGCGGCAGCCGAAGACGCAGGTGATAACAGGTCTTTTTGTAGTTCCAACATCTTGAGGAAACCCGAGATATTTTCTCCATCATCTTCTGCTACCGAGCCCGAACTCCCACCACCAGTGGCTGCCTCAGTCATCAACCCAGAACCTGGCTGGGCTGAAGATGTAGCACTTGCTCTGCCGCTGCTGGTCTGATCATCGTCTGTCTTGGTAGTGGTGCCTCCTGATGACAGTCGAGCTCGTCTGTGACTAAAACTGCTGCTGTACCTCGTTGGAGCAGGTTTAGGAGAGCTCGAAGTGGTCGAAGCAACAGCGATATCGGATGTGAGTGATCCTGTCCTTCGCGGGGCCGTATAAGCGGCAGAAGGAGGTGGAATTCCTTCTTCCGTAAGCGATCCAAGAGTAGGTGCTCGTGCGGTATGTGTTCGGGGAGAGGCTGCCAGAGGAGAAGAGCCGAGAGGTGATGCTGATAATGTCGGGGTCTTGAACGGTTGCACAGAGAAAGAGCTTCGCCGAGTAGCTGCTACGGCGCGGAGGGAGCTGCGTGTGGTTTGGGAAGCAGCCTGTGGTTGGATCGACGGTCTGGTCTGTTCTGGTGTTGGTGGAGAACTAGCATTGAATTCTTGAGCATTTCGAAGTGCCGAGATCGGACTCGTTCCCGTCCCAATTCCTGCTTGGTGAAAGGTTGACAAGCTGCCGTATGCAAGGCCCAGCTCCGGTCGTTCGAGCAAGTTTTGTCGCCGGTCATTGGGAAGAGATCCAATCTCCGCTCGAGAGCTTTTGTCAGTGGGCAAGGAAGGCCGGAATAGCTCGTCATCGGCGCCTAGGAATCGCGAGCTTAAAAGCTCCTCAGAGTCGTCTATCCGGAAATCGCAGTTTTGTCGATATTCAACTTTGACAGAAAAAGGTCCCGCCGGTGAATCTGTCAGGCCGAAGTCGTAGGATGACAGGACGTCGGCGTGACTATCAAACAGTCTAAGGCTGAGGTTGTCTGATCGAGAAAGACCACTCAATCGCGTCCCGTCAATCAGACGATAATCCAACCTCATTGCCATGTGGGAACGACCTTTGCCCACCTTTCTCGACAATTTCCAAGCTGGTAGGAAATTGCTGTACGTATAGAGAGCCCGGAAGGATACGATACTCTTCTTGTAGACCAACGGCAGAAGGGTGGCCAAATCCGAGGGTATTGGGGTCCTAGCATCACCGAGCTCTATCGTCCATCTTTCCAGTAGGACCTCATTCGCATCTGACGTACGTCGTTGACCGGTGCGAGAAGTGCTGTAAGCCGAAGACACCGTATTCATAACATCCCATCTTTTGCCGTCATCATCGATGATGACCAGTCTTTGACCTTGCTGTAGAGGTTCGGTTGTGAGAAAGATCTCGATCACCAGTGGGGGAGGACGATTGTGTTCGACATCACAAGTCTTCCACCTCCTTATATCATCCTTGTATTCGTCCGTCTCGTCAATGTCGAGGTTGAACCACCGATTCACCCTCTTCGTGTCTGTCTTCTGAGAGTACGCTGGTGCCAATTCAATTCTCGACTGCAATATGATCAAAGCTGCCTTGGAGTGGTAATTCTGGATGACCTGATTTAGCCTCTGCATCTGGCCAGCGGTATTGTCCGCAGGTTGATCTTGTCGAGCAGCCGCGAAGTCCTCCGATGAACCGGAGCCCTGGGTAAAGGGCGAATCTGTTCTTAACGCATGGGAGTCTCGATCTCTGGGGTTGTTCGTGCGGGTAGGGTTCGTCTGTTCCGAGTTTGCGGGAGACGCAGTGACTGGTGGTGGACGAGGATGTTGATGCATGTTGGCGGGTTGGATGGGGTATGAAAGGTCTTGGTCATCGATTTCCTGGCTTAGCGTTCCGAAGGTGAGTGTGGTCCGGCAAGTATCCTAAAGCCATCCATGCTTTTTCACTGATCTCCAACAAGAGTGCAATAGTAGTATCAATGGCCGTGGATCAGGGCGGTCAACGCCGGTTTATGCCATGGGATGTTTGAACGGTATCGTTGTAACTTTCGGGGGACAGTGGAGCAGATGCAGTCTAGATGGAGGGAGGAGTCATTGTTGCGGCGCAGTGGGAGGATGATGAGAAAGGTGTCGAGAGGTGTGAGGTTGTTGATGGTCTCGAGTCGCAGGCATATGACGGAAGTTGCATGTGATTGGCGGTGTTGGACTTCAGGTCAGGTCAATTCGGAGTCGGATAGGTACAGATGTAAAGGTGGAGAGAGGTGGTCAGGCGAGTAGAAGATTATTCTGGTCGGGTGAACCGGTGAAGGACCTCGCCAGGCAGCGATGGCAACGGGGTTAGTCTGATGGAGAAAGATAAGTAAGTTATGGAAGAGTCATTCAATGGAGTGATGCAGGTGGGAAATGATATCGAAACGTCGGATACAAGCAGCTTTGCCTGTGGACGATCATTCTTGTGCAAGGGCCTCCTCCGAACTCCACCGCAGACAGAGTGCGGGTGCAGTGTGCAAAGGTGCAGTACTCCGTTATCGTATGGTTGTTTGTTGGTCATTTCAAGTGATATGATATGCTTGGTCGCATGCAGCATCCCTGGTCCTCAGTTTCATTGCAGAGAATGACCTGGCCTGCTCTGCTCTGCTCTGCATGGACTTTGCATCATGGGCGCAGGCACCAAAAGGTGGGAGAAGAAGGTGGTGGATCGAGATACTGCATACAGTTTTCAATTGGTTGCCTCAATCAGCTTCCCTTGCTCCCTTCCCGAAGCAAAAAGATGTCTTGCTTGAAGTTTCCTCTAGGGACTACTGCATACAGTACTGTTATATAGCCAATACCTCAATGCCAGCAATGTCAACCAAGGTATGCAGTTGATTGTTCGACTCCCGTCTATTGTATTTTCAGCCAACAACTGGCACCTTACCTTTTGGATAACTTAATCGTCACCAACATGAAAAGACTCTAGTATATCGGCTTCTCTGCCTTGCGCCTACGAGACGACCCCACGCCAGGCTGCCCTGCGCTACTCTCAAGCTGGCCGCAAAGCTCTCGCCTCCACCATCGAAATCGATCCGTCTCGCCCGGGTGCTGAACCAAATCTCCCTTCCGTCGCCCGCCCGTCTAGCCGCTCCCGCTAACTGATCCTCGCTTCTGTGGTTGTGACTTTTAGCAGACATGAAAAAGAGGACTTGCCTTAATAGTGACAGGGCTCTTTGGCATCCAGGCACCAGTCCAGTGGTGGATTTTTGTTGCAGAGCACTTTTGTGCAAGTACCACTATGTAGTAGGAACGAACACTATCAGCCTACTCGGCTGCCTACCTGCAACGACGTCCACGCACCGACAGACTGAACTTATTACAAAGGAAAATGCTGGCAGTCTCCACAACCCTTAGTGGCACTTTTCAATATCTTGAGAAAAGAGTCTCGATACATTATGTAAGTGTCAATCATATGTACAATTCTATACATCGAAAATTGTACTGTTCTATCATTACTGCCGTGCTCCTCGTTGCTGCTGTGCATTACCCCGGCCACGCCCTCGACCGCTACCTCGTTGCGAGTCATGCCCACCACGACCAGAATCTTCCCGCTGTCTCGGGTTCGCCGTGGAAGGCACCCCACCAGGCGTATCTGTTGCCGATGTCGCTTTTCCCCTGCCACTGACACGACGATTTCCGCCCCGTCCACGGCTCCCTTTGCCACCTTGGGCTGCCGGCGCACTGGCTTGCGCCTCTTCCTCTTGTACTCGCCGGCTCTCATTCTCCCACCACTCTTGGAATTCTTGTTCCTGTTGGATTTCCTGCAATGACCTCTTCGCAACCGCCTCCTTGACCGCTTTCTTTTCGGTTTGCTGTTGTGCCAGTATCTCGGCCATCGATGTACGTGCGTCAATGGCTGATGGTGTCCTAGAAGGAATCGGACTGTGACGGATAGACTGAATCTGCGGTGTCGCTGGTTTGGAAGCAGGTGCGAGGCCCGAAGGGGCTGCACGAATGGCGTCTTTTGTAGGCGTAGAAGCGCTCGGCGATCCTCCTGCGACTGTCTGACGCATCGTCATGCTCTGCTTCCCGGGCAGTTGCTTACCGACTTGTGGGGTCTCTTGCATGGGCGTGACCGGTGAGGCGTCACGTTTTGGTGGCCTGGCCACATTGTGCCAAGGAGAAGAGGCTCCTTTTGCAACAGGTTCCGTGGGCACACTAGAAGACTGTACTGCCTTGGCTTCTTGCTCCTTCACCAGCTGCTGCTGACGTTTTCGCTCCTTCTGTGACATCTTGTTGTTGCCTTGCAATGGACTCGAAGCGGTACGCATGGCTTGCGTCAAGTTGGACACACGCGTTGCCGAAGCTTGCTCCATGATGTCCTTCAGATCACTCTTTCGGCGAGTCTCGGTGGGAATCTGCCATGCTGCTCTTGACGTTTCGAAGCCTGTCACAGGCACCGTTGGACTATGCGCCATAAGTACGTTGTCGGATTGTGACCTGTACGAATTTGCAAACCCGGCACGAGGTGTTCTGGGACTCTCGATTGATCCAGATACAGTAGTATTGGGCATTGTTGATGGTACAGATCTCTCACGGAGGGGTGGTGATCTGTCCGTTGGACGTCTGACTTCACTGGCCGGTCCCGGAAGAGCATCGTCGTCCATTTCGAATGGCAAATCATCGCCGGCGTCGTTCGGCACAATTGCTGGGCTGGCACTTGGAGTACTGGCAGGCGAGTCGCCCACCGGTGTTGGTATTTGTCCTCTGATCGTAGGGGAAGACGCGTGTCTTTCCAGGCTACCTACACGAAGTTTGGCGGCCGCGGAAGCGTGACGTTCTTCATCCTCGACAAGCCTCGACCTCAGCCTCATGGAATCGATCCTTCGCTGCCTGCATATTTCCATCCTGCTGAGCAGATCGGGGTGATGTTCGACCAATTCAGTCTCTGCGAGTTGACTGCGAGCGAATGGCAAAAACGCCAGCTGGTTAGCTTGGACGACCGCATCAAGCTGAGAAAAGAGGTCTTCGTCCAACTCATCTAGCAGCTTCATTTCTAGCGTGCTTTCCAGATTCAGACAAATGTATTCCAAAGCCGCTCGTTTGAAATCGTCCACCGAGCACTCGGCAACAGTGTTCAGTAAAGAGCAGACATTTCTCACATTGACGAATCGGCCCAGAACTTGTTGACAAATCTGCTCGAGTCGATCCAGCATGAGTTCATTGGCAGCAGACATGAGTTCAATGACGGTATCGATGAACTCCTCGAAGCTTTCCGTAACCACATCGTCAAACAGCTCATCTCCAGTATCGGCGTAAAGATATCGTAGAAGCATGCTGAAGATACGCTCGTCAATATGTTTGAGATCCACTCTTACAAGCTCGGACTCCTCAGCTGCTGCCGTGCGCCGCGAACGCATCCACATTCCGCCTGCTCGTCCATTAAACAAGCCATCGAAAAATGGACAGCGCTTGCACAGCAGGACACTGTGAGCGGGAAGCTCGGCTTCATTGGCCAGTTCAATAAGCACATCAGCGTCGGAGAAGAAATCGGGGTCGACAATGGCAAGCTCCATGTCGTTGTCAAGATGCCAAGCAGGATCAGCCATAACTCTCGCTGCTCGTTCAAGTTCCCGCATTTCCAGGTGTGTGGCGATTTTCATGAGTTCAATTCGAACAGCACGATAACGTGCGGCAAACTGCAATGCCTTGGATGTGTAGTGCCAGACATCAGCCAAGTTCTCAGTATACAGATATAACACCAGGTTGACAATGGTCAAGAAATCGGCACCGTTAAACATTATTTGAATCTGCCCATCTGCTCCATATTCGATCGACAGAACATCGGGAACGGAATAGTAATATGACTCCTGAAACTCTGTCAAAGCACTTCGCATGACCTTGCTCCTTGCCTTGAGCACAAAAGCGTGGATGGGAATGCGAACATCGGTGACATTGGAGGTAACCCAAAGATCGTACTGGCTGTCCGATAATGGCTCGTAGCGTTTGCAGATATCCATTATGTCTTGCTCCGCAGAATGTTTAGTAATGATGGCGCGACAAACGCTGGCCGAGTCGACACCTTGCTGAGAGTCGTCGCTTGACTTCCCATAGTTGGCGAAAGGAAGCAAGAGTCCAACATCGTTCCACAATGATTGCGGGTCCGGAACTATCTGATCGCGAGTGACGGTGCAGTCTTTTCGTACGGCTGTAAACGATCCAAAGGCATTGCTTCGAACTGCTATTGCTCGAGTCAGGTTAGGAACCCGGACAAACTTGTAATCTTTGACTCGGGCCATGCCTGCCTGCTTGTCCCGCACGGTCTTGATGTTTGCACGCTTCTCTTTTCGCCAGACGGATCCTGATGCGGTACACAGGACGATCGAGCCATCTTGCCCAACGGCCACGTCGATAGCAGACATGTGAGCTTTCCGGATCGACCAGAGCCGAACCGGTGGTGGTAGTGCATTACGGGCCTTTGTCGGGTTGGTGGTAGACATATGCGCGGGAACGCTCTCCGACACTTTCGGAACCTCGACGGAGTAGACTTCACCAAATGAAGACATCGCACAGATCGTGTTGCCACCGCTTGTGATCTGTTTGACATAGTTGGACTCCATGTTGTACCTTGTCGAGAGACTGTCTGATATGTAGTAATTGGTGAACGTTTCCATCGGGAAAAGTATCTTGGTCCAGCCATAATGTGTGAAAACAATGACATCGTGATTTTCGAGTAACACAGTGGTAGCGCGGTCTATCGCGCTGACCGACAGAACCGAAGATTGCAAGACTGAGACTCCCACGCGGCGGGGGAGCTCTTGAATTCCCAATGAACGGGCATCTGCATCCATCAAACCAAGCTGGCCTTCGTTCTTACCAAAGGTATAGAGTGCCGAAGACGTGTACAGTGCTGAATGAATTGCGGAAGCCGCAGCACCGATAACAACCTCTTTCTTGATGTACCCATAGAGCTGGCGTGGCGTTAATTGAGTAGGAACCTCGTTTTTGGGTACTTCAGGCAACGAATAACCCAACTGGCCAAATCGATTGCTGCCCCAAGTATAGACTTCACCTTGCGAGCAGACCGCCACGGTGTGATCTTGGCCAAGGGCTACGGCGGAAATGTGTCTCTTCGCAAGTCCACCGCCTTGGATGCACCGATAAGTGAACGAAGTGTTTTCATCGCCAGTACCAAGACGGCCTCCTTGTCCAAACCCACATATATACAAGTTCGCAATCGGGTCGTCCGTCAGCACAGCAGTATGGAATTTCGACATGACCACGTTTTGGATAGTCATAGGTTTGTAGCGGATGACATCAGGCAGGCCGTCCTGCGCACGGAGGTCCTCAATGCTGCTTGCTACATCTCCACGATGGGCACTTTGCCGTGCCTCCAGATGATCAGCAAACAGACGCTGTAGTAGGTGATCCGGTCTTGTGAATTGAAGGCGTTCTGGATAATGTCGGTCGTCACCATCTCCGACGCCCAAAGACAAATTCTTGTTGCTACCAAAGGCGTATACTTCGTCCCCAACCAGGTCAACCAGCGGCTGGACATGGCGTTTGGAACGCTCAGCGTCATAGTTTTCGTGGTAGTCCATGCCATTGGTGCTTTCGTCGTCTTGTAGACCAGCTGGGAGTGTGGACGAGTCCTGCTGCAGAGATCGCGGGGCAATCGTGAGGCCGAATACCTCAAATGGACTGTTGCCTTCATGGTCTTTGATCTTGACAAGACCGCCGGCGTGGGTGTGTTGGGTGTTTGTCGTATAATCCGTCGCATCCTGGATGTCTCGCACCATTAGAGCATGTGCGACAGAGATGTTGCCAAAGTATAGCGCACGATGCAACGCTGTCCAGCCGCTTTCGAGATCCTGGGCGTACAGATCAATGAAAGGCATCTCCAACAAGGCCTTGACAAACGCCAGGGCGTCTTGTGATATTGATGATGCGGCATGATGCAATAACGTTCTCCCGAAGCTGTCTCTCGCGTTCAATTCAGCGCGTGTCAAGATTAGACCTGCACCCTTGCCATGGCTTGCGCTTGTTGGAATATACCCCGAACTCTTTCTGGTCTTCAAGGGCGTCTTGGGCGAGGCGGATAGACTCCCTGGACTCCCAATTCTGAAAGAGGCATTTCCTGCCTGGCCTACGGCGGCCACCTTGGAAGGTCCGGAGGTGAAGGTGGCGTTCGCCAGGCACTGTCGAAAGCTATCGACATCGTCCTCGAGGAGATAACGCCAGAGACTGTGGCTCATGTGGTATGTAGAAGTGCGGCTGTCTCCGGTGACCGCTGACGCCTCGCTGTGACCTCTGATGGATCACGGCGTGTTTAAAGGCGTGTTCGGCGGACGGAGACGGAGAGGCTTCGGGTGATGATGGTACTGCGCAGGTCAAGCGAATGACATATTCGATTCAATTTTTTCGTCCGCGCAAGAGATCCTAAGTGTTCCAGAGGATTGAGAAGCGTATATGCGTTGGCAGCGAATGTCGCTCAAGGATGCAGTGATCTATGTATGATACTGTATGGAGGGGCAGTGGTCATGTTGGTGGTTCTTGGTACCGATCTGTGTGCGGCACAATGCGATAACCGGCAGCGTTGGAAGGATGCTTCTGCGGCCAATCACATCGCCCCGTGCCTCTTCGAGCCGCGAATGAATGAAAGGCCATTGTTGTCTTGGAGTAAACTCTGACAGCTCACAAGATCTCAACACGCGCAGAGGTGGTAATTAACGGACAATAAGTATACTGAAAAAGCTGGAAACAATCCTACATGACAATGTTAAGTGAGGTTGTAGCTTGAACGCGACGAGAGTCAGCAATGCTCCATACCATTACTACTAGTAACACGCGTATTGAAAAAGCGGTGAACGCGTGGGCCTTCATGATAGCACACGATTTTCGTGGAAAGCGGTCTATTTATGCGATTCTATTGTGAGAGCCCACACTGGGCTGGATGAGGGCGCTGGCGTCAAATACCTCATATTCACATGGCCATATGAATACCAGCAACCAGCCCCATGCCCAGCAGGGCGGCCGTCGGTGCTGCTCCATTTACTGCCCCTCCTGTGGATGTTGCGGTTTTTGTTATCGTGGAAGCACTGTAGCTTGTCACTTGCGACACCCCGAGGTTAAACGTCGGTGTTCCTGCCAAAATCATTGTCTTGCCTGACAGGCTTGCGGTTGGAACGGCCGGCGATGAGGTCGCCGCAGCTCCCTCCAGTGTCGTGCCAGTAGCTGAGGCGGTGAAGGTGGCGCCTGGAAGGTCCGTGCCAGATGATATAACTACGATGCTGCTAGTAGAGGTCTTGTTCTCCGCTGCTTGAGCCAGAGCAGCTACATTGTTGTCGAGATCGTAAACAACATACGCACTTCTGAGAAATGTGTCTCCCAGGATCGCGACGCCGTCAATCGGAGGCCCCAAACCCAGGGAACAGCCACCTGAGGCGTCGTCGAAGTTTGCTGATGTAAAATCTTGCCCTCCAATGAGCTGTGATACAGGAACACTGATGGTGGGCCCGCCGTCGCCGCCAAAGGCATAGTTGACAGTACCATTTACGTTGGCAAAGTCACAAGGCACCAGGAAGTCACCTTGGCCATCGTTGACCGCTCCAAGCCCATTAGCAATCGCCGCGAAGGTGTCGTCGTCAAGGTAAGTTGCGCTCGTACCAGAGTCGAGCAAGGCGGATTGAGCATAGCCATCTGGTGACAATTGTGTTGTTTTGCCGGTCAAATCAGTGTAAGAAACGCCTGTAAGGGTTACATAGAATTCTGAAACATTCCCTCCTTGTCCACCCTATGCGAAATCAGCATCGTCGATCAAGGGAAAACCTGACACATCTTTGAGCTTACCTGTAGAGGCAGGGCAACCAAGTCACCGGTGTATTTGGTAGTATCAATTCCGCCAAAGATGATGGAGCCTTGGGTGGATCGGAGGTCATTCAAGTACAGGCTGTAAGCTTTTCGAGCGATGATGTTGTCCGATACCATGTTGTCCATAACAGACTGGTAAACTCCGTTTGTGGCATCGTTTGCTGCTTCGTTCGTGTCATAGCCTACGCCCATGACACCATGCTGATCTACAAGCTCAAAGGCTACTCCGATCTGCTGTTGCTTGATTTGTGACGATCCTCCGACGGTGATGGTGTCCGTAGCCCAGTCACCGGCATCGCTATCTCCAACTGCCGCATAAGTCTGTAAAGGATCCGTGTTAGCGAATGCTCCGTCCAACAATTGAAATTGTGACTCTGTGACTTACGATATTGAAGCCACCCTGTTCAACGACAGTATAGCTGCTTGATTTAGAAGAGTCGAAGCTTCCCTCGTCGCATTTGCCTTTTTTGCAAAGACTGCTTGAGGATGCGGGAATCCAAAGATCAGATGAACCGGTATCAAGAGTGACGGCCAGGTTTTGCGGAGGAGTTCCGACGGTGATATTGATCAAGTACTCGAGTTTATTTGTGTCTTGGTTAAGAGTGGCATCGACGTCATCAACCCTTCGGACCAGCCTTTGACTGGGAGAACTCCTGCGGACATCAAGTCTGAGGTAACCTGGTGAAGCGAGACAAGAAGAAGCAAATGCTGCCACCACAACTCCGGAGAAAAAGTGCATGGTGAATGTGTCAAGTGCCTATCATCGAGCATTCGGTGATGCAGCTGTAACCGCTGGAACGAATCACCAAAGAAAGAGGAAGAAGGTGAAGAGAGTGCTAAGTAGTGAGCGAAAGGTCAAAGTGCTGTTCGTGTTTCGATCGCCTTTTCCCAGAAGCAAACCTTGGAGTTGTATAAGAAGTGAATCAAAAAGCATGGATTGCTGTTTGAGGAAGGGATGAGGTGAGGTGCCTAATAAAAAGCATCATACAGTAACAAGGGATCCCTCTGCAAACACATGCCTGGACGAAGGGGCAACGGCACTTTAGGTGCTCACCGGGGCTTAGAGTGGCTAATCAGCACTCCCGGGCGGGACGTGGCCGTCGGTCATCCGCAGCAAGACATAATTAGATTTAGTCGTGACGCACTCCGTAAGCTGAAAGATAATAAGTTCACAAATCTGCTGCAGGTGGCCTTCTACCAGGAAATCGCGTACTCAAATTACAGCATGTCTGAACAAGAACTGGAACTTGCCTGGCGACATCAACGCACAGACCACACAAGGCTGCGAGAAGCCATAATCTGTCCACTCGTATCTCCACGACGATCAATCTGAGAACCGCGAAATAACAATCAGTGATCTACGGAGTACGGACCTACATCCTTCGCTAAACCTCCCGTCACGCTAGACTCCGCAGATCTGGGGTTCAATCAATCCATCCTATAAGACTGGCAATCTGCACGAGATGCAAGCCTCAAGATCCTTCCTATATGTACTTTTCATGCAGTCTGGGGACCCATGCAATTCCTCCAAACCTCCCCAATCCCATCCAATTCGAACCAAGCTGGTCCATGATGTATCACACAACATCCCTTTTTCCATTCCAGATTCTTTTCCGCATCGATACAGCACCCTCACAGCCATTGTCCAGTGCAGAGAAGTCGTTGTGCCAGTGTCTGCCTTGCCTTTATCATTTGGGCGTTCCAAATAGACCAGCGGTACCGCTCAACTGGTCCGTTGTTTTGCGAAAACCAGCTCGTCACGAATCCAGAGTGCCACAGCAGCGGCCGCACAAGGACCCAGAGCAATAGCAACTATGCCAAGCTTGATCGCCACGGTAAGGATTTGAAGTGGCGACGACTGTTCATGCTTGGCAGCCACACGCAGTGTCAGACCCCAAAGCAGTGTCGCGGTGACACCTACCAAGATGTCCCACTGCAAGAAAGGAAGAGCACCGTCTGCAAGAGTGGATACCTTGTGTGACCCAAAGGGCACCTGGGGCACGAAAATACGTGTCGGTTGCAGCTGTGGCAGATAGGCCGAGCTGAACAGAACCGGAAAAGCATATGCTGATAGTGACAAACTCCATGCAGCCAAATGTGACCCAGCTGAAGACATGATCGCAAAAGCATATGCTCGACGCAGGTATTTGATGGTTTTGACTCTCTTGTCCGCCTCGGTGAGTATCGATGCCCTTTGGTCCAAGGATAACGCGACGCTAGTCAACAGGAATTGAGCAAGCCCAATCCAAACAGCCCATCCCTGCTGGATGCCAGTCCACGTCTGCTTGGTCCCAAACGATACCATGGTCGGAGCGGGCAGACACATGAGAAGAGATGGCAATCCAAATCCGAGGAGGATGCTGATCGGAGCGATAGCGAGCTTGACAGGCACATTGACGATCAATTGATAGTCTTTCGGATTATTCACTGTAGGGGACAGCCAAAGGTGGAGTGCAAACCATAACGGCGCCACGCATGCATAGCCGACAATGGCCACCCCAACACCGAACAAGGTTGTCCTGCTCAAAATTAGCAAGTGATTGATAAATACAATTTACAAGGTTGGTTTACGCGGTGAGGATGAATTTGCCCTGATTACCAACTCTCAGACTTTCGATCATGACCAGGACCCAGGCTGCAAGTACCTGGCCTCCCAGGTAAAGAAAAGAGAGTGACACGTCCGCTCGGTTTCCATCGATGGCTGTATAGAAGAAACTGACCAGTATCGTCAACTGCTTGTCCACAGGACCGATGCCAGTGTACGTCTGCTTCATTGGCGCGGCCGTGGGGCCTGGGATAACGGCCCCAGGCTCATTTTGCTGGCTCAAGATTTTGAGGAGTCCATTCTGGTAGGGAAACGCCCAAAGGGTCCAAAAGCCAGCGATGGACAAGAGAATCAGTAAGATTTTGGGGACTGTAAGCGCCATGGCGCAAGCTCAGGCGGAGATTGTTGTTGTAAGTTTCCAGGACGTGCGGCAGATGACCACCAAGAAACAGGACAGGTGAAGTGGGAGAGGACAGGACAAGAGTCTTGCCACAGTGATCGAGCGAGGCCTGTCGTAGAAATAGTCGAACTGGTCTGAGAAAGGCAGACGGCTGCCTGGGCGTCTGAAGCTGTGCTCAGCTCTCAGCCTCACTAGCTTGGCTAGCACTGCCAATGAGATGGCATAGATGGACCGAAACTAGAACTGCTCCTGCAAGCTCGCGTATGCTTTTAGTGAGCCACAGCGAGTCAACGACTAGACGACGCTGCACACCTCTGCCCTTTTGTTGTTTCTTCTGCAATAGGTTATAAGGAGGTTGGTGAGCTTTGAGCTTGGATGAGGGAGGAGGAAGAGGAGCCGCCTCGGGCCACTTGCCGTCGCGCAAGGATACGCGATGCCAAATTCGTACTAGCGCGCTTTCGCAGAATCAATGCCAAGACATCGTTTGCCTCGTCAACTGGTACTTGATAGAGTGAAAGTTTCTTAACGGCTGTATTCCATGCTGCATAGTTCATCAAGAACCGAGAAAATCTGCCGTCATGTCGAAGAGGAAGCGTGGAGACGATGAAAGCGACAACGATGTGCCTGCCGAAGAAAAGGCATTTCGAATGGGAGTCCAGCGATTAAAGGCTCAACTCACTCACGGCATCAAAAGCCTTCATGCCGCCTTAAAACTTGCTCGTGGTTTCGAAAGACAGAAGCTAGGTCGCCGTCAAAAGACTGCGAACAACGAACCTCATACGTTGTTGCGACTGCGAGAAGAGGTGATCGTTCTAAAGCAAATAAATGTCGGTCGGACAGCCAGGACTTCCCTTGTCAAACATTTGGTCAAAGCAAAACGGATCAGAGAACATCCGGCATTCATCCAGGTCTACGGGCTAGATCCCAAGCTCGAAGCACCCAAATCCGTTGCTGAAGGGAATGTCATAGGGAGGCTGTTCAATTCTGCTCCGGTCAAGCACGTGATGCCAGGGATCATGAAAAACATATACGAAGTACTGGACATACCACAGGCCAGCTCCAGTAATCCGGTCAAGAAAGAGGGCCACAATCTTGGGAATTCGCGAAAGAGAGGAAGCTTGAAAGATGATGATGATGCATTTGACGGCTTCTCCGCCGATGGCTCTATAGGTGGAAACTCATTATCAGACTCCGAGATGGACGATCTAATCGATGACTACGCCAAGGATCGATTGGCGTTCTCGGACGACGAAACGGACGATGACACTACTTCGGATCGCGCAAATGGGGCAGGGCAGTTGAAAGACTCTCTACGCGCTGCTGCTCGAAATCCATCCATATCACCAAGCCCGAGCCCGAGCCCGAGCCTATCCCCTGACGCAGATGAAAGGCCTCAAAAAGCCCTCAAATCTGTAAAACCTGTGACCACGACGGCCTTCTTACCGTCTTTGAGTCTTGGAGGTTACTATTCTGGCTCTGATCCCGACGAGCCTGAGGTGCATCACCATGGCCCGCCACTACCGAAGCCACGTAAGAATCGTCGAGGACAAAGGGCACGACAGAGGTTGGCAGAAATGAAGCATGGAAAGCATGCCAACCACATTGCTAACCAGAAGGAGCAACTAAGGCGAGATGATGGTTGGGATCCTAAAAGGGGTGCTGTGGGGAACACGGACAATCCCAGAAGTCGATTCGGTGCGCGGAACGGTAAGGGCAGCCAGAAAACCGCGGACGCCGTGGCCGTAAGCGGCGGAAGACCATCAAAACCCAAGTCGAACCGCAGAGACGACCAAGGATCCTTGCATCCATCATGGGAAGCTGCGAAAAAGCGAAAGATGCAGGATCAGCCCCAAGTAAGTTTTACGGGGAAGAAGATTACTTTCGAATAGGTGGACATTCTCCAAGACACCTTACAAACTCCCTGGCGTACTGTCAGACCTCTTTGCCCTACATCCTGCCTGAGTGATCGGTAGAAAGGGAGTCACTGTCTTGCAGCGATTGTCACAAATCCAGACGCCTTGTTCAATGCTCCAAACTCCGTGCTGGCTACAGATTCCTAGGTTTCCGTAATGGACTTCGCATCGTTTTCTGAAGTGATCCGGACAGTGTATCAATCAGTCCTCTTCGGCTTTTCTTCGATCCTCTCCACTTCTCGATGGGCGGTCTCATCCGAAAGCTCGCTCATGCCTCTCATCGCATCCATCTCGACTGGTCTCGGGATCGATGAGACTTCTGTAGGGTACGGCTGCATTGGAAGGGCTGGGGAAGGGGCAAAGTACGTGTGGTATTGCCCTGAACCGGGGGAATAGGTTGGCGCTTGCATTTGTTGATGCTGGAATTGCTGGTACTGCAACTGCTGTTGTTCAATTTGATGTTGAAGAGCTGCCTTTTCACTGGCGCCTTGCTGCAGAGCAGTATCCCGCTCATTTTGAAGACTGATATAGTTGTGTTTCAGCGATCTTCGGCTTCGGAGTATGTACCATAAGGCAAGAAGAGAGGCGATGAGTGCGGCTCCAAGTACGCCTCCAAGAACACCCCCAACGACGGCCGTGTTGTCCTTTGATGGATTTTGGATAACTGCTAGAGGTCAGGACTGGTGTGAGATAGTTCGAGCCAACTCACCTGTGCTATAGGTTGTGTTTACTGTCTCATTAGTACCTGGCAGGAGGATCTGTCCGATCGTCACATCGGCTTGGAAGGAGCTCGCTGTATCATTACAGCAGTTGGTCTCGTCTCCTCCTGCACGACAGCAAAAAGACCCATTGTTGGCATTGCACTGCAGGACGCTGAACGAGTATCCGGTTGGCATAAAGGAGCATGCTTGTGGGCAAGCTTTGGCCTTGCCAGTTGGATCTATAGTTGGGAGTATCAGCATTCAGCAGCAATGGAGCTCGTCAACAGGGCAACCGACCAGTACAACCGTTGGCGTAGAGAAAGGTGCTGTACCAGCCAGACGTCGACATGCACAGACCCGAGTCCATGCAGACGTCGTTCTGTCCGGATGTACCATTGAGCGCACAGCAAGCGCTGAACTCGGCGTCGGGGTTACATGGCTGATATACGCCTGCAACGTTAGCGATGTGACAATTGGGGTTTGAATCGTGTTCAACATACTATCGAGCACCTGGCCGTTCATGCTATAGCATGTCTTCGTGGTCGATGAAGCCGTCTCCGCCATCACGGATGCCATCAAGACTCCCAAGGCCAGAACCGATTCGTACCGCATCTTGGAACTATTAACGAAGTTGTCAAAGAATGGATATGTTACTTGGAAAGAATGGCACTGTCCGCGACGGGTAAAAGGAGGTACCAAGGTAGACTGGCAAGAAAGTTCTGTGGGTCAGGGCGATGGTGGAATAAGAATGAAACGGCACCGCAGGACTCGGACTTGGACAAAAGGCCTCACTAAACGCTATGCCGACAAGGTGTCTGCCGAGGCAGTGGAGAGCGACAGGGTCTTCCGCAATAGCAACGCAGGGCCTGTGGCCTTACATGAAGGATTGCAACTGTCAGTCAAGGTTGTGATTCTGGCCGGCCATCTCGTACACCATGTAGCGCCGTCAAGTTCAACAGCAACCTATCAAATGAATGCGAGCGTTGCTTGAGGGCAAGTAACGAGCCAGTAAGCTGTATCCAACGCAATCCGCAGAACCGCGTGAGTTTGGGAGAGTGGAACATCCTTAGGACGCCTGATGGCGGCTGACTTTGAGAAACCATGCATGGAGGTTCTGGACAGTGTGGAGTGTCTCAGTTGGTAGGCGGTGATAATGTGTGATTGATGCCGTGCAAGAGCCCGCATGTCGAACTTCAGATCGTGGTCGTACACATGGACTGTACTACTAAACGACCAATCGTCAAGACAATAAGGATCAAAAGCACGTTCCAGACTGCCGATGCTGGCTTCAATACGCTCGGGATTCCTGGCCCAAAGGGAGATATATGCATGGGGCCAATATCCGGACTTTACCTAAGGCTGAGTTTTTCCAGTGGGCCTGATACCTGATAGCGAGACCATAATGGAGTCCGATTAACGTTGTGTGACTTCATGACCCTTCTCATCTCACATCGAAATCCATCCCGTCGTCAGACTGTAGACAAGCATCATCTAGCCTCTTCGACATTCAATAAGCATCGGCAAAGGCTTCCCGCCTTGGGTTTGAGACGGACACTGAACTCACGAGGTTGACCGGGATATGAGCGATGGTGCGAAACTGCGCCCTTCCGTGGTCCCGACTTCAGCCCCTTAACTTACTTCAATGGGCACGGCACGATATCAATTTGGCCCGAAAGTCCTGCATGCTTGATCCATGGCATTTCCAGCGCACCATCTTTGCCTGACTCAGTCATTGGCTAGAGAAACACCGACATAGTGTACGTCGAGACATAGCCCCCACAACCTTCTGGACAGGACTGGATATACTTTTACTGCGGACTTCCATGCAACGAGCTGAAGCAAAGTCACCATGACCATGCTCCGCCTTATTAAAGGACTTTTCATGGCAAAGAACATTATTTGGTAGGGTCACACAAGAAGCGCAACCTCCACAGCAATATCGCAGTGATACAACTACCATATTACTACTGTGCTAGGTGGTATTTAACTTCATGAGATTGCAAGGCTCGCCTATCTTCATCTCGAAACACGCCACCCAAGATCGACGTTGCACATGCCCAAGGAATTGACATAGGTACCATGGTACACCTGGTCAACAAGCCTGCAACCTCAATCTCGACGGACCAGAGATCTCATGGCACCCAATATTAGTACGGTCAACAGCCGCATCGTATTCAACAATCGCGATGCAGTAAGAAGCCAATAGCTGCTTACCGCTCACTCACTGTCGCTTTGTCGACAAGCCGCTCATTTGCTTTCAGTCACTCATTTATCAACTTTGGATACCATGCATCTCAATGCCTATGCTTGTGCCGCGGCATGCCTCATTGTAGGATCACAGGCCTGGCTGCCCGGCGAGCACAGGCAAATACTCTCTAAGGATGGAATCGATTTATTCAACCGCAGCAGCCTTCACCAAGCTGGACTTCTGAAGAAAAGGTATCTTCCCACCAGCTATGGCAACGACAAGAATGCTATTCGAGGTGTCAATCTGGGTTCGCTATTCATCATTGAGAACTGGCTGTCGGACGATATCTTCGCGGGCTGGGGTTGCAGCGATAGCTCCGAGTTCGATTGCGTCTCATCGCTGAACGATCAAGCAAAGGCCAACAGCGACTTTCAAAGCCACTGGGGCTCATGGATCACACAAGATGACTTTACTGTACGATACTCTCCTTCCTACCCTGCTTCACTGTCTGATTTTTGCTTGCAGAAAATGGTTTCCTACGGGTTGAACACAGTCCGAATACCTGTCGGGTACTGGTTCCTCGAGAGCATCGTCGACTCGAGCGAGCATTTCGCCCAAGGAGGCGAGCAATACCTCGATCAAGTCGTTGGGTGGGCCAAGGACGCTGGTCTCTACGTTATCATCGACCTCCACGGTGCTCCAGGTGCTCAAGTCAAAGACGCCGACACCGGCCAACTGAATCCCAGCCCGGGCTTCTACGACGACTACAACTACAACCGGTCATATACGTGGCTTGAATGGATGACCAAGAAGGTCCACACTAACTCGGCCTACTCGACAGTCGGCATGTTAGAGATAGTCAATGAGCCCGAGCGGACATGGGATACTGCAACATACCCCAGCGCCGTTGCAAATTCGGACAGCATGAGAGAGGTGAGCCGCTCTACTGTGCAGTGTCTGTTCTGTACTAATTTGTCCAGACGTACTATCCAACCGCATGGTCCACCATCCGCAAGACGGAGTCCTCCCTGAGCGTGGCCTCCGATTCCCAACTTTCAATCATGATGATGGACCAGAAATGGGGTTCGGGCGATCCGAAGCAATACCTTACTGATTTGACCCTCGCTGCCTACGATGATCACGAATACGTCAAGTACGCTGGCGTCGCAGAGACCCAGGACGCTTACCTTTCGTATTCCTGCAACGACAACAGATCAGGCAATTGGCCCGTCTTCGTTGGCGAGTGGTCTCTTTCAGTCGCGGACGATATCCAGTGGACTTCGGGGTGGGATCCTACGGTTAAAGCCAACAAGGCTTTCTACCAGAAATGGTGGGCAGCTCAGGTAATGTCCTATGAAAAGACGGCTCAGGGCTGGGTATTCTGGACGTGGAAGACCTCAGGCAGCCTCAACGACCCCCGCTGGGACTATCAGATGGCCGTTACAGCCGGGCTCATTGACACGGATATTGATAATGCGTATACCTTGGGCGCGTGTAGCTAGGGACACGCGGGCGGCGGATCGCACACAGGAGGTGCGATAAGTATTTCGTTGCTGGTCGTGGTCACTTCGGTGACTGCGCTACATCTCATTTCGAGCTGAGGAGTTTATTCTCCTCGACAACCAAAATTTCTCGAACAAACACTTCGTGTTGAAAAGGACCCAACTGAGATCTTTCGAAGAGGAGATTCTGCTCCATTCTCTCTGTTTCGCGTCGGCTTTCGAATACCTCTCGGGGGCTCTGATGGCCTCAGTCAGGCATCAAGCCGTTGATGTGATGGATAATTGGCTATGCAAGTGCGCTTTGACCGCTGCAATATCTAGCAATGAAGCTACGAGCACACAACGCAGATAGCCTAACAACGACATGAGAGAGACGTGGTGAGTAAGGATGGCGACCGCCGCCCAGCCCAGGGATTTGGGCAATAAGTGCCAAGGATGTTGGCATGCTTGGAGCATCCTGGCAACGCCGAAGATGGTTCCAGAGGATCGTCTTCTTGGTAGCAGGAAGGTTGAGGGAGGACTGTGGGACTATGGGTGGAATCCCAGGTGCAGGCTCAGGTGCAGGGAAGTATGTGCCTGCGACTCCGAGGTTGCTGTTGCACGAATGCATTGAGCAGCACAAACAAAAACAGGGATATAACCATATATCAGAATCCTAATCTGAGATCTCATTCTTTGGGATGCTGAATGACTCTACCCATTTGTAACGTCCATGAGCCTGTAACACGTCGTGTCCTCGACAGCGAGTCTTTCACGCGCACCGCTGACCTTTGCCACGCTGCCTGACCAATCCCGCTTTCCTCCCTGCCGGAATTCCCCAAGCACACTCTCTCAAATTCCAGATCCCGTATCCTCGACTGCCACCACACTCTCCAGACCTCACTGTCAAAGCATAGTCGTGAAAGGCCAGCATCGGAGAATTACGTATCATGGCTCAAGGATACCGCCAAGGTAAGTTGGCAAACCGCCGCTTCTCTCGTCTGGCCGATCACCAGCCGCTGTTTGCGCCTGCCATCCTGGGACATCATAATACACAGGGCTTGACGCCGCGTTTTGCCAAGGATCAGATGGCGTGTACCACTCCCCTGCTCCCTGAAGATGCAATCTTTTTTCGATAGATGGTGGCGGGACTTGTATTTCGCCAACGCCGAAGGGGCCGAGCGGGCCGATGGGGTCTCCTGGAGTCCAAACAGTGGGATCACCCGCGTCAGTTGCGATGGGCGCTCTTTCTTTGATCGATGCTCCCTTTGGTGGGTAGTATTCTGGTGTGCCAATGCCGAAAGGGCCGATTCCTGTGCAACGGATGGGAGCACCTGCGCCATTTTCGACCATGGTTCCCGGCATGCAAGGGACGGGAGCAGCCGTGCCAGTTGCAATGAGCGCAGCGAGGGCGAGGATGATAGCCTCCATCTTCATGTGGATTTGTTGTTGAGACTTGTTTTGGTTGAGGTTGGGGGGATCTGTGAATATAAAGGAAACGACGTCGTATGTCTGTAGAACAAGAGACATGCGTGATACTTATACTCCAGACATCTCGAGGTCCTCAGCGACAAGTGCTTTGCTTTCAAATGGGTCCTCTTGCCTAGCTTTGGTACTTTGCGGGATTCCAAAAAGTACCCAAACTTACCATTTCTACCTAGGTAGGGTAACTGGACTGGAACGCCAATAGAGCAGCAGCCATGCCTCAGGACCTGCAGCGCTGATGGTCTGGTTCCCCTTTGTTTTGATCACATAATATTGACTTGATTGGCAGTCCGCAGCACGCTCTCCCTGGCAGTTCTTAACAGCAGGATCGTCACCAGGCAGTTTCCCCATGGAGACCTTTGCCGTAGACCGACATCATTCTGGACAAAGGTTCGCAGGCAAGCGCGAGACCTCCCATCAAAAGTAGAACGGAAGATCTTAGTAATGGCAGCAGGTAGTTCGTAGTAGACATCTGAAAGCGGCCTGAGGGGGAAAGCCAAAAATCGGAAAATTTCCAACATCCTCTTCCCAGGGCATCTGATTGATATTGAGCTTTTGCGAAACCACAACAGTGCTACTGAGGTCAAGTTCTCGGCTAACCCTACTATATTAGGATATCACGTGACTTATCGAGTCGTCACGAGCACCCCCAGATAGAATGACTATAGGGGTGGTGGGCATCCTAGTAGGCATACCTAACGGAAAACCACCTTGGGACTGACGGGCACCCCAATAAGCCTCCCTAGTACAGAACCACTTAAAGGGTAGCGGTTACCCCTATAAGCATCCCTAGCACAACCGCTTTCTCCGTTCTCGAAAAATGTACTACTTTAAAAGAATGTTCGTGCTTCTATACCGCATCATCGTTGAGTCATAAACATGTGCCTGTACTTTCTTCATGAGCCTTTCCTCGAAGACTTTACGCATGTCCATCCTTACTATCCTGCTCGCCCAAACACCCGAGATGTATGCATCGTTTCCAAACGCCCAAGACAACTTGGGTCACTATTGTAGCCGATCTAACCGCCCCTCTCTCCAAAGTCATTTGCCCATTTCTCGAACTCCTCAAGCCCCTTTTTGCTCACACTTGGCCGGATACTGATCAAGCTTGCCTCGAAGTCTCGCATGTTGATCGGTCGAATCTGCTCCTTAGGCGTGTACAACAGAGCTTCTCCAAGATGCCGTAGCGGTCCCATCGCGGCATCCTTAGCCAAAGCTGTAATGTCAGATCCTGAGTATCCTATGTCGAGTTAGTTTTTCGGTTTCGGGAGCAGAACAGGAACAACATACCTTCTGACAATTGAACCAGCCGTTGAATGTCCTCCTCGCTCATGTCATGCTTTTGATGGCCCAGTAACGTTCGGATCTGTGTCTCCCTCGTCTCGGCTTCAGGCAATGGAATATATTGCCGTCGCACAAATCTCCGCCGCGCTGCTTCGTCGATATCCCATGGACAGTTTGTGGCAGCGAGCACCAGTACTCGAGTGGCATCCCCAACAGTTGTATCCCTGCCCGCGGCTGCCCGCTGAAGATCCGACCACTGTATCAAGAATTCGGTCTTGCTTCGTCTTGATGCTTCATGTTCGCTCGAACCACTTCTGGCACTCAATAACGAATCGATTTCATCCACGAAGATGATACTCGGGGCCAGAGCCTTTGCCAATGCAAACAGTGCCCGTACCAATTTCTCGGATTCGCCGTGCCATTTGCTCGTCAGACTACTAGCACTGATGGCGAAAAATGTACTCTTGCTTTCCGTGGCCACTGCCCGCGCCAGCATTGTCTTGCCTGTCCCGGGCGGGCCAAACAATAGCATACCTCGAGCCGGCTCTCGCAGACCCATGAACAAGTCCGGTCGTAGAAAGGGGTATACAACCGCTTCTTTCAGAGCCTTTTTGGCTGCATTAAGACCTGCCACGTCCTCCCAATGGACTTCATCGCCCTTGACAACGATTTCATTGAGAATCTGTTTGGCAGCGTTCTCATCCAGTCCTTTTGGCAACATCTTGAGTATCTTGGCTGTTCGCTTCTCTTCACTTGACCCAGGCCCGTCATCCTCTAGCGATTCCGCGTCGGTCGAAGGTGGAGTGATGATTTTAGCACTCTCCGTGCGCGTTCCCCCAGCTCTTCTAGGCGGGCCCTGGATCTGCTTGGGAGCATCCTCCTCGGTATCGGAATGATCGTCACGCCTGCTTGGTGACCGTCCTCGACCTTCAAATGTTGTGTTTTCGTGACTAACGGGCTTTCGAGATATGCCAGATGAGTTTGTGGCCGAGGCTGGCCGTTGATAGGCCCTGTCAAGTATATTATTGGCAAGCGCTGTAGGCACCTTGAGCGTGCGGGTAGGATACTCCTTCCGGTACGAAATCTCTACTGGTCTTGATGGGGCTGCAGGAGATGCAGTTCTGGCTTTCGAGATGGCCGGTCCACTAGAAGAGCCATGTGGTGGCGGGAGCGGCGGCCTCTCTGGGTCAGGGTCGAAATCTATCAGATTAGGCACAGATTCGGACGTTATTTTAAGACTTTCCATCGATCTTTGCATGGTTGATTGCACCTGACTGCCATGTGAGAGATCCCGCCATGTCTGCGGCGGGAGTGTGTCAGCGGGGTTGAGGGTGGAGGTGGACCTTCGTTGTTCTTCGTGTCTCGCTACCGCATCCTGATCAATGCTCCGTCGAGCAGCGGTAGCACTCAGTCTGGCCTCGATCGTAGGGTCTGACTCAGGTCGTGGACTCTGTTGAGAAGTCCTGGGCGCCTGAGACTCCCACGCCAGGCCAGCCGCTCTCATCGTGTCCGGTAGCCTGTCGCGATTCGGCGCCGATCGATACTTTCTGAAACCTTTCTTGTCACTTCGCAAAGTCGTTCTCATCGTTTTCCTCCCATGGTCTGGACTGGGGCTCCGCGAAACCTTCGATGTCGGTACTGGCAGTGTTGGTGGCCGACCGATAGGCGAAGTCCGTGAACTCTGCGATGCTGAATCTCTCGCCACCGTGTCGCTGCTTCGCGTGGGGCCCAAGGGAGGTCGCCAGGGAAGCGCTGGTGCCGCCTTCGGGAGTTCCGACATCTGCATCGGAGGTACAGTCTCATCGCCCAGCCACGACGGTCCAGATTGATCAGAGTGTGTATATGAATCGAGTCTCTGCTTCTCCAGCCGTTTCCTCCCATTCCCACGATCCGACAGTCTCTCCTCCTTTGGTGTTATCGTCCCCGCTTCCTGTCGACTCAGCTTGAGTGTTTCAAGAAGGTTGACCCGTTCTTGACATTGTATCTCGAGTTGTTTCAGTGAGTCGTACAGCGCTCTTTCAGTCTCGGATTTGGGAGCGTAATTCATGGGAAGTTTGTATGCCTTGTAGTAGCTAATCTGATCGAGCGCGGCTTTCCAAGACCGCAGGGCCTCTGGTTCATTGCCCTGTAAGACGAGAATTGTCAGTCAACGTGCAGAGGTTGGCCGTGGGAGTCCATACCTGGCCTTCGAAAAAGACCGCAGTGGAGCATTGGAGATAGCACTCATCGTAAGTCTTCTGCATCGACGAGGCTGGCTTGCTCCGCATCATGATTGCGTTCCGGAACTCGAATGGACATGCTCATGACACCAGGAGAAGCGAAGCAGTCGTCACGGGCAATTGGTGATTAGAATCAATGTCTTGAAGTCTGACCCTCAAAAATCGGACGGTCAAGTTTGGGAAGCGCAAGGCAGGCAGTCCGAAGTCAACACTGCCCACTGAACTACGTCACTCAAGCAAGTCCGCCATGACCATTGCATGCCCAATCCACGTCCATCACGCGAGCCTTCACAACATCTATATTTTGAACAAAATACGGAGAACATGAGCTGCGTGGCTGAACAAATGATGAACGGATGCTCCTTTTTACAAAAACCCTTTGCACAGGGCACACTTTGCACTTTTCATTGCTGTCCGGCTTGTCTATCAGAAGGTAAAAAGCCTGAAAGGCGACACCACCACCATTTTTGATAGATATACAGTATTATCCAAGGCCTCACACAGGTGGAAAACCTGATACCACGTGCATCAGATCTGGATGCCTGTCCCCGAGTTGTAACGCCTCTCGCATTGCAAATGCGTCCACGACCCTCGCAACCCGCCTGGCCTTGTAAAAAGGAAAGAGCATCAAGTCGTGGTCGAATATAAATCAACGCGATGCTGGCTGCTCTCCCATATGGGTATCTCGATTGCTCGTAAGAAGGTCCGAAAACAAAGGCTGCGTGCCACCAAGTCGACTAAAATCCGAATTTACGCCAACGACGTATCGGCAAAAGTCCATCAAAGATTGCTGATCTGCGCCTCATGCTCCTCTCGCAATGTTCGTTTGAAATATGCCTTTGCCATCTCATATGATGACCTGTACGATCGTCAGTAGCCCCTTCAAGTACAAAGTATCGGCACGACGTACCAGCAAATTGCAGTGCTTGGCATGGTGCTGATGATGCGAGGTCGCCAGCCCCTTATGAAACCTTTCCATCCAAACTGCCTTTTGATGATAGCAGCTCCTTCGAAGATACCTCGAACGTTCCTAATCTCGGCCTGTTGACTCATGCCCCGTGTCTGTAACAGTGTTTTGATTACATCGAGTGGGGTGGTAATGCCGGCGGCAAAAGCCCCGGCCAAGCCACCAGCCACGCAATGTGTGATAGGGTCGTACTCTTTGCGAGGATTCATGACTTTCGACAGAGACTCATAGGCCATAAATTGAGTCGCTGTGAACGGTACTGTCATGCATAATGTTGTTGGGTAGGACACGTAGAATGCGGTGAGGCCCTCGGCGCGAAAGACAGATCGTGCACAATGTGCTACTGACCGATAAGCCGAACCGTGGACCTGCATGCGTTGCTTGATAACTGTGTTGTTGTCAGAATAGTCGTTTCAATCTTGCAAAGGAAGAAGTCGCACCATCAAAAGGATTCATCAGAGCATCACTCGCGATCGTTGCGCAAGCTCCGCTGGCAGCTGTAGACAACCATTAGCACACCCTCGTCATGCATTGAAACTTCGATCGAAGGCTCGTACCTGCAGCCACGGGATGATGTTTGCCATCTGGTCTATTTCCTCCGACGAACTCTTTTACAACCTCGTATGTGCCGAAATATACCGCATGTGCAGGACCTGCGTGGCAAAGTCAGAATTGTCGAAGCCCACGTCTCCTGCTGCTTGTAGCACACCTGCACCGATAATAACGCTCGAAATGCCTCTCCATAACGTCCGTAGTCCCTCTAAGCGGTAGATGGTCGATACTGCGTTGGAAAGTCCGGTGTAGAGACCGCCGGCCCCAGGATTTATGATTTGCATTCGTGTCTGTCGCGAATCTTGGTTAGCTGTGTTAAGCCCGTGAATGACCGCCACGCGTACCTTCATCAAGTCCACAGGATACATGACCGTGTGCTCCTACAAGCTTTGTCAGAGGCAGATCTAAGATTTTCTTTTGTTCGATCATACCGCAATGCCTGCGAATGCGCCGGCGAGCATGTTGTGGCTGAGGCCATAATTTGGTGGTAGAGCTTCATAACTGCACCGTTTGTGTCAGTTTTGTGCACTTCTTCTCCCGGCCTTGCAGACATACTCGAATTCCTCGCCAGGGACTGCATCCGGACTGCTCGACGCAGTCATATTCTCCGCGGTCAATACCGCTGGGAATTTGGCTGACGTCGCCACGATTGCTGGTGTATTTTGTCCCGGCCACCCACTCTTTCAAGACCCAGATATATGGCACAACAAGGCCGTACAAGGTGATGGAGGACTTCCGCCGACGACAGACCGGTAATCACAGATGTAAACAAGTCAGGGATCGTAGATATATCAATGGAAAGAACCCGAAGCAGTATCAGTAGCCAGGGCAAGGCCTGCGCAGACAATCAGATGCCTCCCCAAGAATTTGTTAAACTTTTAGCAGGGTGTTAGCTAAGGTATTACACCGTCTGTAGGCGGACCAGATTCCATCAATGACGCTCCCTTAGGGCCCTGCTTGTGGGCTCCCCCGTCACCGATTCGTTGGTCTCCGCGGGCTCCCCAGTGGTAGACCACTCACTGATCACTTCTACAGGCTTTTTTTTAGTCCTCCGACCTCGCTCTCAGAGGCTCGATCTGGTCTGGGCTCGGTTCATATCTGCCCGATTATTTCGGTCGCCTCTCGCTGTCGGCCATAACCTTACATGTGCAGAAGACTCCGCTCCGTCCTAGTGAATGATATTGCTTGCATTATTATCGTCACTTGCATTCATCCATTTGACTGTTGTCGTGTGCTGCTCATCCCTCAAAGGCACCGGAAGTTGCGAGAGAGCGATTGATACACACACACAGCTTGGATCCACCCATGCGATTATACTCGTTCATGACATATTGTATTTCTGGTTGGGTCAAGAGATTCCTGACGACGAATCTCCATGCTGGACAGTATAGTAAAAGAGCAATACGCTTCGTCACACATGTTCGTCCGGACGCCTCCTACAAGCCAAGATGACCATCCTGAAGTTGATGAAAACTGGCAACTTGCAGCGTCAAGCAAGTACCTCTGTTGTGAAAATGCGTCCAACCCAATTCATCGAACAAACGCCTAACTACCACAATGAATGGGGTAAACTCCTTTGATTCCCACACACCCCCACATGCTACATCATAACTCAGTGTTGAATTTCCACAGGTCTGTTGACATAAGTCAGCACTGAAAACGAGAATAGGTTAAGCATTACATACCTTTCTTCAGATTCTCAGCTGTGTCGCTCAGCAAAATCTCTCTTCGACGGTTGCAGTACGTGGTCTTGTCCAAGATTTCGACCTTGAGACTTCCAAGTCCATTGACTGGCTTTTCGAACATTTGACTTAGGTTTTCCACGGCCATTTCCAGATCACGTTGATTGTCCTCAAAGATTTCCGTCATGTTGTTGCGTGCGAGATAAAAGGCGAAGGCATATGTCCACTTGAGAGTCTGGCGGCACGCCTGCAAGGCTTTTGAGGCTGTGTCGAGGAATTGTACCTCGATCCAAGACATGTTGGACTGAGTCTGCAGACTTTGCATCTTCTTCTCGGTCTTGAGCCACAGATCCTTGTCGAGTTTGGCAGATTGCTCATGATTGGCATAACGGTTGTAGTAGTGCAAATATCGCTCCAACGAGTGACGAGAACGTGCCTGAGCATCGCGGGCTTCTGCCCCAGATTTCTCTTCAAATCGGTTGCAGTTGTACCAGCTTGTACCATGTTCAGACCATGGCCCCATGCACATCCAGCAGAACTCATGCTTGCATTTCCGACAAGTCATGTGATTGCAGCCGCCGTTCTTCTCGATGGTTGATTGGCACTTAGGACATTCCTTGGTATTGGCCGATATCCAATTGGACGTCTCAGAGTCATCCTCACACTTCTTCAGCCATTTCTTGACCAGTGCACAAGGTGCTGGACGGTGATCTGCCAAGGTGCAGCCAAAGCAGAAGCTGTGCTCGTGAGCACACCGAACAGTGGGAACAATTCTGTTCAGATCTCGCTTCTTGACGGAGCAATCGATCGCAAATTCACATTCGGGGGCAGGACACCACTTCAGGTTGTCCTTGTCGTCCACATAAGTCCTAGTGAGCAGGACACCATACCGATCCTGGACACTCCGATCGACCAACAACTTGAGTGTCTTGGAATCAACAATACGATGACAACCATCAAAGGGACATTCAATCCTGGCAGCCTCCCCTTCTTCCTTGACTTTTTGAGTAAGGTAATGAGTATAACAGTCGACACAGTACCGGTGGCCGCACTTCATAGCATATGTTTGTAGGGAAGGGCCGTCCTCGTAACAGATCTCGCAGGTAAAACCTTTGACCGTCGTGAGCTTCGCTGATACCCCAGATTCGGGTCCCAGACCAGCGGCCTCAAGTACTTTGTCCGGGTTGTCCATGTATGATTCAATCAACTTTTCCTTGTTCCACCTCATGAACCGCAGGAGAATGGCTGTTTGTTCAGGCGGCAACTCTATGATCGACGATACCTCTTGGAATTGACGGTCTTGTTGTAATTGTATATCTTTTGGACTCAGTACTTTGTATTCAATCTCGTAAGGCTTCTGCCGATTCGTCAGGATATCTTTGTCATAACCAAAGCCTCCATCTTGGTCTTGGTCGAAATCTGTGATTATTGATCAGCGCGTGCCCTTTAGAACATGTTGTTTGAGTGCATACCACCACCTATGCTCCCAATATCACTATCTTGGGTGCCTTCGTCGAAGTCGACCTCATCCCCGCTCGGCAGGTCTGACATGAACTCGTCCTCCGAATCCATCTCTTGCAGCGGGGGCGAGCCGTGCTCAGTTACCGGTGTAGTAGGACCCTGCACAGGGATTGTAGATGTCTTGCGGGATTTGGCAGGAGCCTGGCTCAACGCATCCGTCACCAACTCCTCAGGCTTCCTCTTCCTCGTTGAAGGAGGCGTGGTGGCTTAGGTACACTGGCAGCCGTGTCTCCAAGTGAGACGACAGGCTGCTCAGGGCGTATGACCGTATTAAAGAGGAATAACGTCACAATCTTACAATCGGACTTGGTTCGGGGCGAGAAAGACTGGACCGGCAGTAGCGAGTGAAGACAGAAGGCAGAAATGAAGTCCAGTGTATGATCAACGAAGAAGGTTTACACACGCAGTCAAAAGGCCATGAGGTTCTGGAGATGGGGTAGGACTCGAAGTCGATACGTTTAACCAAGACGATCGCTGAGTTGACAAGACAGGCAAAAGGCGCCCGCCGTAGTACTTTAGGTGGTAATCTAGTTCTCTTACCCACCAATGTGGCGCTCATGCCGTTCTCCGACATCACCTAGAAATGGCTCTTCACGTGATGCTGCCTCGGGTTTTCTGACAAACCTCAATTCACTTTTGCCTCAGCCTTGTCCTACTGCGGTTTCCCTTGCCACCAGAGTTTTTCTCCTGGTCCCTGTTTGATGGCCGTGAAGATGAGGTAATCGCAGGTGTCTGATACTGATCAACTTTCTGCTCGCAGGGGACAGGCTGCAATTGTGGATGTGGCCATGAACCGGGCCACCGCAATCGGTGCTCCCCCACGGTTGACTCTGGCTGGTGACCTTGTCAACTGTTCTATTTCCACACGCTTCGAGTCTTCTGCAAGGGCTCTATCATTCATCGTCATCTTCATCGTCTTCCTCACTTTCACTCTCGCTCTCCGCATTTTCCAACCACTCGATGAACTGTGAAGACTGCTGCCTCACTGCCGACATTTCTTCTCCGCTGCTTGATCTTTCATCTGCCCACCATTCGGTGAATGCTTCTTCTCCAAATACCTCCAGATCATATAGATCCTTGAGGACAAACAAGAGTGTCTTCCCGCCGTCTTTTCTTCTGGTTAAATCTCTTTGAGCCTCCAACAAGAAAAGAACTTGTTCCTCCGTGGTCTGCGCTGCTCCCTTACGTCGGATGAGTGTATTGTAAGCAGTGAGAACACGTCTGGAAACGTCAGCGGCAGCGAGACCTCCTTCCATCTCGCTGTTGATGTGCTTCATCAATGCGATTGCAACAGCCCTGCGAACTTGTGTCTCGTCGGCTCCTCCACTAAAACGAAGTCCCATCAACTCACTCAGCATATCATCGGCCTGCTTTCCTTCCTGCAATCTCTGCAAGAGAATGGCCACAGTGTCATGTTGGAATCGATCAGTAGCGTCTTCATCAGACATGGAAGTGGCAAAGCTCTGTCTTCTTGAGCCATCCATAGAAGACAACTCTCCCTCCGAGATGTCCGAGTCCAATGTCGAGGCGGATGCGGCGAATTCAGGTTTGCCGTAGAGCAGCCGCGAGGCTCTTGAAGCAATAAAATCGTCCTCGTCGTCAACGTATGCATGGCCTTTTCCCTCTTTTCCGACCAAATCTTGATCGTTCTGTTTGCCATCTGACAGCTGCTGAGGTTTGCAGATCCGGGCTTGCGCCGGGACTGTAGTACCTGGTGCAATTCTGACGCCATAGGAGACCAAAACCCCTTCCTCTATCACACAGTTGTCGCCTACAAAAGCCTCGTTGCCGATGATGGCTCGTTTGATGGTAACGTTGTTACCAATAGTAACATCATCCCAAATGTAGGCACCGTCAATATTTGTGTTTTTACCAACATGACAGCGTTGGCCAATAATACTGTTGGCGATGCGACATCCAGCTCCCACACTAGAGTCGGGACCAACGATAGCGCCAGCAGCGAGCTTCGTCGGCCTTACCTTGATCACTGATCGGTCGACAATATCGCCACGCTGAGAGCGATCGTAGTGAGTATCTCCAAAGACATTGTTTTCGACCGCGACTGAGGCCACTAATCCCTGCTTCAAGTCTTGCGAAATGGCGTTATAAGACCAGTAATCCGCAGCTCGCGAAGCGTAATGCTCTTTGACGATGTATGTATGGATGGTCTTGCCGTTGAGCTCGTAATCCTTCAGGACACCGTACAGGAAGTCTTTCCTAGGGGCTTGGTTGTCAAAGTTGTCCGACCATAGACTGAGAACATCAGGGGTGCATATATCGATTCTGCAATCGATGAGGTCCTGCCTGACGTCAAGCTCTGGGGATTTCAGGAGTTCTGGGTCAATATGTGCCGACGGTTGAGCACCAGATAAAGCTTCCTCGTAGTGTAAGCATCGGTCCTTGGTTGGATCTATAACAAAAGTCGGGACGATTCCTCCAGGGTGCTCGTGGACACCTGGTAACGTTTCTCTTAGTACCATTGTCATGATGGCGTTTTTGTCCTTTTCTCTCCGTGCCTTGTGCTGCTTCAAAGCCTTTTCGATAGGAAAATTGGAGATGACGTCGCCACTGATGATGATGAAATCGCCAGCCAGCAAATGCTTTTGGTCCAGATCGCGCATCACATCACCCACGGAGCTCGCAACGCATCTAAGGAAAGAAAGGCTTTCGAAAGGTGACCTGTGAGATTTCCACCGAGAGGCTTCGATGTAAGTCTCCACTTGATCGACATGAGCACCTGCATATATGTAGACGACTTGGACTCCAGCGCTGGCCAGGTACTCGAGGCTGTACTCGATTAAGGGTGTGTTGGCGACCGGGATTAGACACCGGGGTCTTTCCAGTGTAAATGGTGCAAATCTTGTCTCGAATGTGTCGGCGACTATGACGGCCTGCAGGGGTTCTTCTTTACCCTCCTCACCCGATCTGCTCTTTCCGCCGGCAGCTTTGGGCGGTTTGGGCGCCATAATGAGAGACTTTGATATTCTTACAAGAATCCGAGGAGGTTTTGCCGATGACTAAGATATTGGATATGCTGTACTCGGCCAGGATTCTTTTGATGTAGGAATCGACCGACCTTTGCAGAATTTCACCGTATCTGAGTCGACTTGCATGACGCTGTTCTCGGACGTCTGATATCGCTGTGAAGGGTAGTTCAACACAAGATTTGTATGTTTCGTGAGTCACTTTCTCACTGGCTGTTTGATGTCGGGCACTCCTAAAAAAGGCTTTTGTCCTTGAGTCAAACATGCCAAGGCGAAATAATAAAGCAGCAACGGAAATGTCTACCTTAATCTGCGTCATAGCGGACGAGGGGCTCCATTTGTTGTTCTTGCCCTACCATTTGTGCCCGTGTACGAATACAACGATTGCATCTTGTTGTTGCTGCTGCCTCAATCCTTGCCAGCACCCTTGAGATCTCGGAACCTTATCCATACTCGATACCTGCACGGCGCCTCCTCGATCTTTTTCTCTTCCTCAATCTCGACGTGACTTCTGCTCGCCGAAGCAGAACTCAATCCTACCTCCTTACCAGAACCATACCACTCTATCCCCAACTCCTTTCACGTAACCTACTGTCATTATGTCGAGAACCTCCAATGGAGCCCCGACTGCGAATCCGCATATGGATCTCGATCCCAAGTACGACGACTACGATTTCCCCACCACTGCCCCAGAGGCTCGACCTGGTCACCCCGGACACACGACAAAAGAACAGGATGCTCAAGTACACCAGCTCAGGGCTATGCTGGAACAAGATGGCTACAAGGAAAGATTGGATACTTTGACAATGCTGCGCTTTCTGAGAGCTCGCAAGTTCAATGTCCAGCTTGCCAAGGAGATGTGCGATGCGGCCACAACAGCCTGGGGAGCCAACGCTGACAAGAGTCTAGGTTCGTCAAGAACGAGCAGTGGCGGAAAGAGTTCGTTGTTGATAACTTGGTTCGCAACTTCGACTACAAAGAAAGAAAGCAAGTGTTCCAATACTACCCACAATACTATCATAAGACAGACAAGGTGAGTGTTGCGTATTCCCCTTGACGATTCAGACCCCTTTGCTCATGGGTCCACGCAGGACGGCCGCCCCGTATACATCGAACAATACGGGAAGATTGATCTCAATGCCATGTACAAAATCACGACCGCCGACCGCATGGTTCAGAACCTGGTTGTCGAATACGAAAAGGTCGCCGATCCACGACTTCCAGCTTGCTCGCGAAAGGCCGGCAAATTGCTGGAGACGTGCTGTACTATCATGGATATGAAGGGAGTGGGCGTGACCAAGATACCTTCAGTCTACGGATATCTGAAATCCGTCAGTGCCATCTCTCAAGATTACTACCCTGAGCGACTCGGTCGCCTATACATCATCAACGCACCGTGGGGCTTCAGCAGTGTCTTCAGTGTCGTCAAAGGCTTCCTCGATCCCATCACCGTCGCGAAAATCCACGTTCTAGGCTCGGGCTACCACAGTGAACTTTTGAGCCAGGTTCCTGCCGAGAACCTTCCGAAACAATTCGGCGGGAAATGCGACTGCCCCGGAGGATGCGAGTATAGCGACGAGGGCCCATGGCGGGACCCCAAATATGCTAAGCCGCCAAAATGGGCTAAGGCCGATCCTGTCACTGGCAAGGCCTCTGGTGATATCGTTCAGCCTGCCCCCACTGACAATGCCCAGGATCCAATAACGCAAGGTAACCCGCCAGCTCTGGCTACAGCACCAGCACATGCAGAGAATCTCCCTTCCGAAGGAGCGAAAATGCCTCTAGAACCCTCTGAGGGCTGAGGAGGGACCCATCACTCAAAAGGCTGCTAGTAATGCACGCCGCAGGTCAATATGAAGACTGTGGGGTCGGGACGCACAGTTGCGTCCAGGGAGCGATAGACCAGAGAATATGGTGCAGGCGTTGGCCGAAGCATAGCCAGTGCATATGATCTTGCGTTGATGAATGTTTCGTTGAGCAGAGCGGTGCTATGAAGCTGGCAAACCGCCCAGCATTGCTCATTCGCTTCTACGCAGGAACGGTGGACCGGAGCATGCGGAGAAAGTATCTACATTACGAGAATAGTCATAAACCAAGACAGCAGAATCAATTCTCTGCACAGCGTCAGACCTTGTCGCTTCATTGCTCTGACCAACTCCACCCGACAGCACTCGGTTTGGAGCCTTCACTCCAACACAATGGTTGCTATTTCTTCGAAGGACAACGTCCTTTGCACTAACTTGCCACGTACCATGGATGAATGGACGTACTGGTCTCAATGTGGTCTCGATCGATAGCCGTGCATGAGTCAAGAGGAGAGACTGCCTCGACTGTGTCTCGGCTATCGTCTCCTTGGTCCTGCGATTGCCGCAGCTGTGATTCGTGTTTGGACTGTGTCATTTTCGGATTCACGGTAACCTGCGCAATGCCATCCACAACACCTCATCGTAGGCTGACGGAGGTAGTCTGTCGGGATTATCGTGAGGCGCACGAAGCCGTCAGCTTTAGAAGCCCACTATCTGCATCCGAAACGGATCGTCAGAGCAGCGTCTGCGTGCCTCTCACTCAAACTCCATAGCCACAGTCCGAGCGCGTTGAACCTTGCCCACTGTCTCGGTCAAACTCGCGCCGCATGGTGTCGAACCATCTTGCTCAGCGGCCAGGCCAGCAAGAACAGCCAACTCGGAAACTCCATGCTCATACACCGCTTTGACATCGTCACGCCATCCCTCTCGCTGCAGTTTGAGGGTCAGGACTCCGTTATTTATAGCCCCTGCGTTTTCTCCGAGTGCCATCATCTGGGCATCATGGTCTGCATCGGCGCTGGCCAGTTCAGCCATCAACGCATCCCGATATGCGTCCGCGCCGTGTTTTGGCGCGGTCCTCCTCAATTTACTCACTTGCGCCGTCAGTGCCTCGAGTTCGCCATATAGCCCGGCGACTTTGGCCTGTAGTCTTGTGTCGTAGGGATCGTATGTGAAATCGACTCCTTCGCGTTCTTCTTGAGGGCTGTCCGACGGGGTGGGCTGCGATGCACTTCTTGATAGAATTGGAAGAGACGAAGCATCCATCCCATTGACTGAGATGTTCTGGCTCGCGCCGTTCCATGTTTTGGTTACAAACGCGTCTACGAGTTGACGGACACGCACGCGCAACGGGTCTTCTGGTTGTTCTTCCTTCTCGTCCGGCTTGCGGAGAGAGTCACTTGCTGATTGGGGGGCCTGGAGACCATCGAGCGTGATGACAGTGGCGGGCTGTGCGCCGAATTGGTCCTGTATGGCGGAGGGAGGGAAGTGCAGGTCGATTTTCTGCTGGGCGGACGCGATGAGGTTGACGTGGAGGTAGGTCAAGTCATCGGGCGTTTGGAGCTCGATTTTGCGGTGGTGAAGGTTCGGAACAGGATTCGGATGGACGTCAGAATCGACCTCCATCACGCAAGGAAGCGTGGTCCGCTTACTGCGCGGGCTATTGTGGTTTACATGAAAGTGTTTGCATGGCTGTATTTCAAAAAGTTCGGGGTAAACAAGCGATCAAGTGAGTATGCGGGATGCCGACCGCCCGCAGTTTTAATTGGCTTGAAGTGTACCTCCTATTCTGTTTGCTGTGTTTGTACAATTTGCTGACCATCGACGCCAAGCTTGGACTGCTCCGCAAGAAATAGTACTCTGACAATTGAGGATCGGAAGTTCTGTAGGAAGCGTCAATGTTATAGCCATTCCTTGTTCAACAGCAAACATGATAATCAGACAGTTCTGCGCTCGTCATGGTATGTGTCACGCGGTCCGGAAGCTTTTCTACCTTCTAACGGAGTTTAGGGCGCACTGCGGTGTCACGGTCAACGAGACCACTTAGTCGAACATATGCGGATAGCAGAAGTATTGGCAATCCCGAGCTTCGACAGTCAGAGCGAGACCGCAAACCACGTCCGTCTATACCAGGCCATCCAGACGACCCTTCCAGCATTCTCGACACGATAGATCGCCCTCCAACGGCAGCAACCAACACTGTCGCCAAAGAACTCGAATCCCAGCAAAAGTCTATGCGATCTCTCCACGCCGATGTCAATGCTCACATTATGGCTCGAATCCAAGCCTTCAACGAACCTCTCCCAACCTCTACACCAGAAGCTGTCAAATCCTCACCTTCACCCCTCAATGCTCCCGAACCCGCCGATGACCTGCCCTTCAAAAACCTCAAAACACTCAACCAACACCGCCGTCGTGCGCAAAAGGAAGCCAGCAAAGGCACCCATCTCTCCCAGACATACGACCCCTCAACCATTCTGCGAAAACCACCCACACCTGATGACCTCACCCTTCCCCTGCTCCTCGCAAACCAAACGCACCTGGGTCACGCCACGCCGCTCTGGAATCCCGCAAACAGCAACTATATCTTTGGCGTAAGAGACGGTATCCACATCATCTCGCTGGATGTTACATACGCGTACCTCAGGCGCGCAGCCAAGGTGGTTCGAGAGGTTGCTCGCCGTGGCGGCATAATCCTGTTCGTGGGTACACGCAAAGGCATGGAAGACATAACCGTGAACTCGGCGAAACTAGCTGGCGGCTACCACATTTTCCATCGCTGGGTGCCCGGCTCCTTGACCAACGGCCAGCAAATCCTTGGATCTTGCGGCGTCAAGGTGGTCAACATCCTCGACCAGGAGCTCGAACAGTACACTCCAGCCTTCAGCCAGGGCAATCACACCGTGATGCGGCCCGACCTGGTGGTCTGCTTGAACCCCCTCGAGAACGAAGTCTGCCTGCACGAGTGCGGGTTGTTCAGTGTTCCGACCATCGGTATCATCGACACAGATGCGGACCCAACATGGGTGACGTACCCCATCCCAGCCAACGACGATTCGCTACGGTCCGTTGCACTAATTGGCGGCGTGCTGGGCCAAGCTGGTAAGGAAGGACAAAGACTGAGAAGGCAATCAGCCATGCGGGGCGAGGCTACGTACAGTACAAGAGAGGTTGAAAGGATAATTCAAGACGTACAAGAGATTGCCTCTCTGGAGGTGCAGGAAACCGACCGTGCAGGTGCCAGTACGTAACGATAGGTTTGGGAAATTTTTCTTCGACTGTATAGTATAGCGCTCTTAGACTAGTAGCATCTGTCTCGGCGCTGGAATCAAATGGAAATCATGCTCCTACTGTGGCACGGTCTTATCATGCGAATGTACAGGACGAGACAATGAGTCTGTGAGAATGAACAGAATTATTTAATTTCGAAAAGGCGTCGGGTCGCCACGAGAAGAAGTTCTGAAATAATCTGGCAGGTTAGACAAAGTAGTCGAATCTGTACCGAGGTCACTGCCGTGCCCTAGCCGGTCTGCAGCGGTAAATTGCCCTCTTTCTCAGACTTGGATCCTTTTCCGGCCCTTCATCACAGGCAAATTGTTGTGTCCGACAGTCGAAGGCCGAATACCCAATCCCTATAGCAAGGAGTCCAGCCTCGTGAACACGCTCAAGCATGCAGCGACCACCTAGCACACATAGTTAGTCAAGAGTCTTTCTTCTTACACTTTTAGTATGCGACAGCTCACCTCAAGTTGTAACTCCTTGTCCTTGTTCCGCTCCACCTCATCACCGATTACCTGGCCAATGTTTGCTCCTATGCCTTGGCCTCCACCAGCCCTCCGCGCGAATGGCCATTGGCTATACTCAGCGAGTATTTCATCGACATGTGCAAACGCTCTTTCTCTCGCTTCATGGCTCATCGTCACCAAAGCATTTTCGAGGACATTAGCCGCGTATGCTGCACAGACCATACTGACTGTCCGTAGCATCCTGAATTCCATCTCTGCGGGGAGGAACTGCGACGGAGGCAGGACGACAGTGCGATTCGAGCATACGTTTCGTACGCGTTTTCGGATTTCGTCCTTCGCGCCGGAATCAACCACGGGATGTGTAGCCATGTCGAAGAGCAGAAAGTTGCGCTTCTCGGTGCGCAGGATACCTTTGTCGACCAGTCCCTTCGCGAGTCGTTCTCGGACTTGTTTTAATTGGTAGCCGATTTTCATTAGATTCCACGTTTCGCCTTTTGACCACTGTCAGCCTTTTATAGGGGGCGCACGGGAATTTGCTCATTCTTACCACTCATCAAATCAATCCAGGAACTGACGCTCATCTTCTCGCTCGATTTCATCATCTTAAGAGCTTCATCTAACAAGACCTCTCCTGTCAAGGTATCGTCCGTCACTTCGATAATTCTGTCGGCTAGCGGGAATCGTCGTCTGGCGGAATCTGCTTGCATGCTGATACGACCCCTGAAGGCGAGTTCGATCACTATGCAGCCACGTAGGGCATATGATATGTTGTCATTCCAGAACGATAGATATCCCTGAGCGATCGTCAGTACATCTCCTCCGCCAATCTGGTCTCGGCAATACCAACCTGCTTATCTTTCAGCCCTAGTAATAGCACCTCCTCCATCAGTGTCAACTTGGGTTGCTTGCTGCGTTCCGCACTCTCGCTGATGTCTCTAGGGTCGTAGGCGATCTTGTGGCCATTCTCGCTGTTTTCGTAGGCGGTTTCGGGGGAGCGGTCGTTGAAGTTCTTGGGGACAGGAGAACTGACACGACTTGACGACTCCTCGTCGCCGTTAGGCGAGGATACTCCTCCTGCTCCACGCCGTCGCGTGAGGCCTCCTTGGGAGGCCATCAACTTGTTGGGTCGGCGTCAAGAGTGGACAGTATAGGAGGACAAGGGTGGTTGTGCAGGTGTCTCGTGCCTGGGGTTTCGACAATCCCAACGAGGTGGACTCGGTGGTGGTCAGCCTTGAGCGGGTGGAAGACACTTAATGGCACATAATTGAATGTCTGCAACTTTTAGTTTGAGCGAATGAGCTACTATGTAGGAAGAATTTGGCGATGCAATGCAGTTGAACGATTAGAGAGATGTTGACTGCATCTCGGTCAAAGGCCTGAAGACACGCAGACACCCAAACGCAGGTTGGGGAGAGACGCGCCAAGGATTTGCGAAAGCAACTAAACACGCGGCTGCGATGCCGTTCTGTACTCAACCTTTTAACCACCCCGCCCCTTTCGCAGCCTTGTGAGGCAGATGTTGTCTTGAGCACCAATGTCGACAAGTAGACGCCCTCAAAATCATTCAAGAAGTGATAACCTGTCATGGCTGGTTCTTATGGTATACATGTTGGCTACATCTCGAGATTGTGTTCTGGGAACCATCTGCCGCTTGATGATGCTACGTTACGGCCATTAACATACGCCGCGATTCTCGTCATATCCTCAGGCTGCACGAAGATGACAGAATCTGGGACGGAATGAAGGTAGAATTGAGCCTCTCGGCTCATAAGACTAACTATGAATGTAGTTACGATGGCAGTGAATCATGATCATACAGATCGTCTCCATGGCGATTTCCTCGGTTCTTGTCCCTCTGTACTACCGGCTCACTCGTCCAGGAATTCTTTTACCAATCTAGAAAACTGCGAATGATACTCGTCCAGAAATCCATGTCCACTGTCCGCGTACAAATGCAACTGCGCATCCGCATTGACCAGCCTCTTCCACAGCACGATACTGTTCTCCGTGGGTACAAGCAGGTCATTACTCCCATTGGCTACCAGCGTGGGGATTTTGATCTGGTCGAGTTGATCGTATGATCCTTCGTCGCGGTACTCGCCTGAGAACCACCGCTGGACCGTGGCAATCTGGTTCTGCAAACCCTGGCCTTTGAGCAACGGAGCGCGGTCTCTTCGTGCGTTGACCATGCGCTGGATCCACTCCTCCGCGAGGGTCTGCTTCTTGTCTGACTGCGAGTAAAAGGTGTGCTTGAGCGCGGTATGACCTTCGTCGAACGTGTTTGCGCTCGCAACTTCGACAAAGTACTTGGGATCGCCGCCCACAATGCCTCGCCAGCGGAGGGGCTTGCCCCAGCCACGATCAGGCGACGGATCAGGTCCGGAGCTTGAAGTGCCATGCGTTGGACGACCATTCCACCCATCGAGAAGCCGAGGACGTCCAGCTTGGTGATGCCCATGGCTCGCACAACATCGACGATCGCTTGCGCCCAGTCGGCGAACCGGGTGGGGACCTGGCCTTCGCTGCGGCCGACGCCCGTGTTGTCCACTAGCAAGACAGGTCGTTCGGCGGCAAGAGGGTTAATGAAGGCTGGGTCCCACCAGTCCATGTTGCCCCGAAAATGAACATGAAGGAAAAGGGGGATGCCCTCGACCTTGCCGAATAGGCGGTAGGCATACTTGATGCCGTTGACATTGATGAATTTGGTCTCAGCGGTCTCGTAAGTAGACATCTTGTTTGCTGGATTTAAGGTGGAAGTTCGGTTGTCGGTATCGTCCGATGAATATGGTTCAAACGGTGGGATGCATGGTGAGAGAGGTAGTTATTTATACCCCTTCGAGCTGCGAGACTTGTTGACGAGGAAGCTCGTCGAAGTTGTCGTGCTCGTCTACCTGACAAAGCCGTTGAGGATTTTATACAATCTCGGGTGGTGGTGGTGAGCAATGCTGGCTTCTCATTGGTTTCTTGCAAATTTCCCGATTTGGTTCATGATGGTTCATTGGTCAATTGAAGGTCAAGGTACAACTAATGCTAAAAGGAAACATCTTCGAGCAGGTGAGGTGAAACGCTTGAGCAAGACGTTGATAAGCAACTCATACGTTTGTGATAGATTGATGAGTAACGGTGCATGGGCGGTCTGCAAGGCCATCACCATCGTGCCCTGCCTACGAAGTCTGGGTCCTCTGTGGTAGAGACTGAGTGGTTTCAGTTTCCAACAAGCTTTGAGAGGATGTATGAACCTTGGCTTGTTCAGCGTACGCTTCGGTGAAGCAGTGAGAGTTCAGCACCTCGCGGCAGCCGGGAGACCCAGGTGTTCCCTCATAGCATGGACGCCAGGGCTATATTATGGCTCAGAATTGCAAGATTTACGAGAAAAATGGAAATGGGGACGTTCATTGAACGCCATTGACGAACGATGGTATGTACCCATGAGAAACTGACCCTCGGTGTTGCCCTTGCACGCATTAATCATTACAATCCTCTGTTGGGGGGCTATAGAACCTCCAGGAGCCTCTTGTAGGTTCGGTATTGGAGACTCTACCTCACCTGATTTGGGGTGGAATGGAGGCTGGCAGGTCGTAAAGGTCGAGCATTAGATCGGACGTAACACCTGGCAGAAGAGCATAGGCTGCTATAGTGGCGTCTTTCCAGTGGGCGATATCGCTACTTTATGGCAATGGCGAGCTGTGGAAGTTTTAACGCAGACTTACCACCGCTTGTTCTTCTGAGATGCCCAAACATACTGTACCATTTACGTGGCGTAAGGTGTAAAGACGAGCTTTACATGCTCACAGACATTTTCTCCGCAATATTCTCCCTCCCTGCTGCCGAGAAAGAGGGGAAGTCAGTGCCCACGGGTGCCCCCGACACGGTATAAAAGTACCCTTTGGTCTCGGGATTCATTGCCCTAAACACTCGTCATTCTCCTTCCTTCATTCTCCATCCTTTCAACCTCGTCCCTCGCTTTTCAAGCCTCGCCGTCGTTTTTAGCTGCCATGCCATGCGTACTAGAAGTGGATGGTCAGTTACAAAACCCCATTGGTAGGAGAGTAACATTCTAACTAGGCAAACGTTGATCAGTCAGCCATGCCGCGAACGCCACTTGAAATGTAGGTCGCCCTACGCTGGTATCTCGATTGTACTGACGCCCAAGGAGGTGTCAAAGTCGCGGGGCTGCAGAGTTGCCAAAGATGCACGGAAAATGAGAGACAATGTGTCCTTGGTAGTTCTTTGCATTTCCGACCTGTCAAGTCTGTCAGACTTAAGACGGTTGATGGCCGGCGGTTCAAGCATGACTTGAAACATACACCTCTTCAGGTATGGGTCGATGTGCCTTCGCAAGGTGAGAGAAGCACCTACCAATATCAGTAGAGGATTGCCATTGAGCACAGATTGCAGTCCATTTTGTGTCAGAGGACGTGGCCCACGAAGATCTGGGTTTTCCTCAAGGAGAAATCCTGAAGACCGAGGATCGTAGGGGCCTCGATGCACCGCCTACAGAACCGATCTCCCCATTCGCCGAAGCAGAGGTGGAAGTCCAACAGCAAGACACATCAACGGTGTTATGGGTATCGCCACATGATCACTACGCTCCTCCTCCTTTACAGGCCAACTTGCAACACCAGAGTCCACATTCTCACTATTCGGGCTCAGTGAACACATTGGTAGAATTCTCCCCAGCGCAGTCAGCGAGCCGAAGTCACTGGAACTCGAACCAGATCACCTCTCCAATTCTGCAAAACGTCGCATCCGCCGTGTCATCACCAATCCAGCTCGGTAGACTATCGTGGCCAATCCAGAACCTCAATGAGGCTCGACTGTACCACCACTATATTGTCAACCTCTCATTGCAGGTTGGTTGAAGCCGCGCACAAGACCTATAGAGCCACTTGCTGACCTTGATGGGTGCAGTTCGACTCATGCGACAAGTTCCACCATTTCGGAAAAGAAATTCCCAAACGAGCAGCGTACTACCCCGTCCTTAAATATGCAATCTTTGCAGTGTCGTCCCGACATTTGTGCTTACTTCGAGGAAAGAAAGACGACGAATCACACGAATACGTGAGCAAGTGCCTGCGCATATTGATAGCGGCACTCGAAGACCCCCTGGGCCATCTTGACGAGAACCTGTTGGCGGCGGTGATTCTGTTGAGGACTCATGAAGAGATGTCCGGTAAGTTGCCTTGCTTCTGACAGGGTCCGGAGGGGCGAGAGCACGCTGACGAGGCTCCTGCAAAGACAACGACGAGCGCTGCCACCTCTTCGGCACCACGCGCATCCTCAACTCGATAGCCTCGTTCGCCGCGGACGGCGGCCTCCGAGAGTCCGCAAGCTGGGTGTCGCTTCGCCAACACATCTACATCTGTTTGACCTCGCAGCATCCTTTGACCATCAACTTGACCAACTACAGGGACTCCAGCGTGTTCAAAGACACCGATGACGAGGCGTGGGCGAACAGGATCATTTTCTTGTTTGCAAATATCCTCACCCATGTCTTTACTCTTGGGAGCGACCAACTTTCTGTGCAACAGTGGCTGGAGCTGGACGCCGAGCTGGCTGCGTGGGACGCCGCGAAACCCTGGCATTTTTCGCCGTTGTACATCGACCAAGCTAGAGTGTTTGGCGCTCCGGGAGAGGCCAGTAGTCCATGGCCGTGTCTGTTGGTATGTAATCCAGCACAAGGTATGTCTTTCTATTCTCTTCTCCGACATGAGGAAGAAGCAGTGCTGATGGGGATTCTTGGGTTGAATAGTCGTGGGTCTACAGCATTATCACCTTGCAAAGATAATGCTGGCGGTTTATGACCCGCGGCTCTCGAAGCTGAGTTTCGAGTCTTATCGGTCGAGGCGGGCTTCTGAGGTGAGTCGTTACAAGCAGCACTATCGCGTGTCAACCCAGCCTGCACACCGGAATGACTGAACCAACTCTCAATATTTGTAGGATATTGTCCGCTCGAATCTTCGTATAGTGGTCGGTCTGGCTTCCAGCAACGACCATGTATTGACAGCCATGTTCCAGGCGTCTCACATCCTCTCGGCATGTACGTCACCCCCACGTCCTGTTTTATATCCCTATCACTTGATGCAGCATCGGTTACAGCGATTTATCATAGCCGGTCAACGTTGTGTCTGTTGGAAGTCATCTTCCTTGCTAATTTGCGGTGCCCCTCAGGCGGAATGTACCTGACCGATCAGGCCGAGCAAGATGCTGTGGTGGAATTCCTCGTCAAAATGAACAGACGCATGGGCTGGCAGACATCGCATATTGTTCAGAACCTGCAAGAGCAGTGGCGAGGTTGAATTGACTGCATGCCGATAGGACTGTTGCATGGTACTATTGAGTATGAATTCCATGTTCCACAGTAGAAATGAACGCAAAATGCACGGTTTTCTACTTTTTATCCCCACACGTCTTCCCGCCATTTGCCCTGCCTCTTAAGTCCTTCACTCCAGCTCATGGCCTTGACATCGTCCCAGGCCTTGAGATCCCGGAGAGCTTCCCCCAGTGCGACACTCACCTCGCGCGCCATTGATGCTCGACCGCAGATATAGAAGCTTGCACCTTTATCCTCGATCAAACTTACCACTTCCTGCCCGTGTTCCCGCACACGCTGCTGGACATAGACTTTCTCTCGCTCTCCATCACCAGACCTGGAGAATGCGGTGACGATCTTGAAGATGTCTCTGCCAACCGTGTCCTGTGCCTGCTGAAGCTCATCTCGGTAGATAAAGTCCTCCTCTTCTTTGCGGCAGCCAAAGAACAGCATCATCTCCCCGATAGGTTTGCCGACGGCGTGCAGCTTGGCGCGTTCGGCGATAAATGCTCGGAAAGGAGCCAGCCCAGTTCCGGCGGCGACCATGATGATTGGACAGCTGCTCTGGATGGGAAGCTTGAACTTGCTTTTGCGGACGTGTGCGTACAGTCGTGTACCATGGAGCAGGTCGGCAGGACTGGCGAGGTCGTACTGGCACTCGGATTTGACACCATCTCCGACTGGTCCTTTTGCCTGTGACAGAGCAAGAAGGTAGTTTGATGTGACACCACGGATGAGCTGTCGCTCGATGTTGGGCATGTTGGGCACGCTCGGCAGGAACTCTGCCGCCACGAGAGCGGTGATTGTTGCACGCCGGGGGCTCAGCACGCTGCTGGACGAGATCGAATAGTATCGCGGTTGCATATGTGGGAGGACTTCGACCACAAATGACAAGGGCAAGCTGGACCACGCCTCGTTCGGGCTGGCAAGGTTGAGCAGTCGGCCTAGCGTCAAGTGCGTCTGGGACAGGTAAGATGAATAGTATACTTTGTCTTGGCCAAGTTTCTGGAGGTACGCCTTTGCCTCGGTAGAAGGGGCAAAATTCGCTAGACCCTGAACGGTGGTGCGCGACACAGGGGCGCAAATTTCTAGATACCGGTGGAAAAGGGCTCGAATGGTGGTTGGGGTTGGGAGATTTAGCTTTATTGCAGGGTCGGTAGGCTTCAACGATATCGGAATGTCCTGTTTACTCCGCAAATTGAGACCTGTCAAGAGCATGTCCACCTCGGTTTGAGGGTTTGCAGGCCATATGGCTATGTGGTCGCCAGTCTTGTAGTTGACGGACGGGTACTCAGACAGATCCAGTTCCATGTGCACGCAGTGTCGGTCTGGAGAGTTGAAGAGTTCTCGACACGATTTGATAGGCAGAGGCTGGACGGGCGAGCAGGCGGCCGCGGCTTTGGAGTTGTGTATGGAAGAGCTGGGCTCGCCTTGGTGAAGGTCGATCGGTGACAAGGAGTCATCCTCGACGACGCTCAGCGCAGGCTCGTATTCAGCTGCTTGCTCTATAAGACCCAGCTCTGATCGGAAGAGGTAGAAGAGCTCGTCTTTCCAGGCAAGGAAGTCTTCTTCTGTCGAGCGCGCAGCCTCGTCTGCTTTTCCTACTGACAGGAGACGCTGGGCCCCGACTTTATCGAGCATTTGGACCACAACATCGACGACACGGTTGTAGTCTTTGTAGTTGCTGTTGCCCAGGCCAAAGGCGACATATCGCAAGTTCCCGAGGTGTGTTTGCGTGTTGGTGATCCAATCCCAGAAGGCAGAAGCGTTGTCACTCGGATCGCCTTCTCCATAGGTTGAGAGAATTAGAATGACAAGGTTGGCCTTTGACAAGTCCGCGATAGACTCAGCATCATAATCGGACAAGTCTGCGGCCAGAGTACCTAACCCAAAGCGCGATTGGCACTCTTTCACAAGTTGGTTGGCAAGACGTTCCGCAGTGCCGGATTGCGAGCCCCAAAGTACTACAGCGGTCTTGCGAGTCTCGGACAGCTTCTCTGCAATATTCCGTTGTGCCTGGCGCCCGGATGTGTTGACGCCCGCTTGTTGTTGAGGCCGTTCAAAGTAGATATGGTAGTAAGGGTCTGCTTTGTCCCATAGAACTCCCCATGACAGGTAGGTCAGTGCAATTATAAGGGTTGCCACCCAGGCGATGAGGTCGGCAGCAGACGTAGGCCTTATGAGTTGCAGCAGGTGTGCGCCGACCTGTGGGAGAGACGAGACATCCAGAAATATATGGTTCATGGTATAGCATAGAGTGTTGGCCTTGGTAGAGTGACCGTCGACCGCGGCGAGAAGCCTTGAAATATCATCTCATTTCATAGAGGGTGACGGGACGTGCATGTGCGCGACGATCTGCTCAGCCTCGCAAGACTCGCACAGTCCGATTCCATCTACGTCTACCTACCGAGGTGCTGTTGGGGTAAAGATTTCCGCACATGCTGGCCGGGCAGGCTTAGACTTTGGTGGTGGCATCGAATATGGGGAAAGGCGAAAAAGAGGGGGAAGTGTCACCCGGAGAAAGATTTCTCTTTACGTCTACTGTAAGTTGCACTCTTTCTCGCCTAGGTTAGATAGGTTTTCTACTCGGAATTGGTGCCCTGAGAAGGTAGGTTCCCACTGGTTCCCTACGCTCCATCACTTAGGTGACTTGGTAGTGGCGTCGTGTGGTGCTCAAGATTACGCCCATAGTATTCGTGGTACACCTCGGACGCACTTCCGACAACTGCACTTCATTTCGGCGAAAGACTTCCTCATTCAACCTCTTCTGCAATAATCGCCCATCGTCAACGCCTTTGGACTGCAGATCATTTTCATCCGCACGCAAAGACTTGCAAACGTTCGACCATGTGGCCTCCAGTCTCCAAATGGGGTGCGATGCTCCTAAATTAGGGCAGGTAAGAAGAAACGATGGAAAAGTGATGAAGAGAGGCTACCTCTGAGATGTTCCAAGCAGTGATGCATTGAAAAGCCCATCCACAGCCCTTGTCTCCTTTGTTCTTTCATGTTTTGAAACTGATTTTATCCGTGAACGAACACCCCTCCTGGTCTTTCACACCGACAACATGTTCGCTGTGTCAGTTGCACCTCATGCAGCCCTGCTGGGGCTTTGTTGTTTCCTGTATTTTGTTGTGTACCCGGTCATTGTATACTTCAGAGATGCGAAAGGTATGTACCTGGAATGTTCGCACACTTCGACCTTGCTGACACCGTAGCAGGCCTCCGCAAGTTTCCTAACATGACTCCCCTGTCTGGCGTCTCTTCATTACCCTTCATGATAGTCGCCCACGGTGGAGGTCGCTCTAAGCACCTGGCAGAACTTCACAAGACACATCCCGTCATCCGGACAGGTCCGAATACACTGTCCTATTCGGATTCGCGAGCAATCAAAGATATATATGGTCACAACACCAAGTGTATCAAAGACGCATCTTATGTGCTCACCGCTGGATCCCACTTCCATCTGGCCGACGTCATTGACAAGCCTGAACACGCGCGTAAACGCAAAGTACTCTCATCTGCTTACGCATTGAAGAACTTGGAATCATGGGAGTGGAAGGTGGCGGACAAGACGGCCAAGTTGATCGCACACATCGATACTTGCTGCACAGCTCCGCTTGCTCCGGGTCAGCGGATGCCTGACAAAGACGACCTCAATCTAGATTTCCGCGCCTGGTCCAACTTTTTCACCTTGGATGCCATCGCCGACATTGGCTTGTCTGATAAACTTGGCTTCCTCGACAGAGGCCATGATAGAGTCACGGCACGGCGGACTGACGGCAGCAAATACGAGTGCAATCTTCGAGAGTGTCTGTACCAGAATGCTCGCAAGCAATCCTTATTGATCTGGCCCTATGAATGGTACCCATTCCTCAACAAGATTGCCAATATCATCCCATTCTATGGTCGCATGGGAAAATTGTCCAGAGATTGGGACGGAATTCCGATTGAACTTGCTCATCGGCGTCTGGAACGATATCAAGCCGGAGAAAAGCTGGACGACTTCTTCCAAGCGCTCATGGAAGACAAGAATGGAAACCCGAATAACCTCGAATGGGGCGAGATCGTGGCAGAGATTAGCATCATGATGAATGCTGGTAGTGTGACGACTGCAATTGCGATCGCAAACGTCCTTTTCCAGCTGTTGAAGAATCCCGAAGTCAAGAACAAACTGATTGAGGAGCTTGATACAGCTTTGGAAGATGAGGATATGCAAGGAGTCATGCCTTACGACCGAGTCAAGCACTTGCCGTACCTGAGGGCATGCCTCGACGAGTCTCTGAGACTGTTCCCGCCAACACCTCAAGCTTTGGCTCGCGAGACTCCACCAGAAGGACTCTACATTTTGGATGATCACGTCGCCGGCGGTGTCTCGGTTGGCATGTCAGCATATGTGGCGCACCAGAATGAGGTTCATTTCCCACGGCCCAACGAGTATATTCCCGAGAGATGGCTTGGAGAAGAGGGGAAGAACCTTCAACCGTACTTCCTAGCCTTCAGTGCCGGAGCGAGGGGTTGCATCGGCCGGAACATCTCATACCTGGAGCAGACCGTCGTTTTAGCCTCGTTGCTGCGTCGTTATGAATTTGCGCTGCCTCACCCCCAGTGGGAGATCGAGAGGCTGGAGACCATGAACTGGATACTGGGTCCTATGCCTGTTAAAGTGTGGAAGAGACAGGCCAATAACGCGTGATTCACTCTTGGTAGACTTGAGCTAGTTACACGTGCAATTGATGAACATGTGCTCATCTTGAGATATCTTGATGATCTTGTTGTGCTCTACACGTTGCTGCGTCTGGCCAAGTGACTTGGAGCGAACAAGGATGTCGGTATCACCCAAAGTCGTGATTTGGTCTGTTGATTCATGCCGTAATGAATCAGAATCTTACAGCGTGTCACGGAGAATATGGTCACTTTGACGTGGAGTGAGACTGAGTGATTGAGGAAGGATTCCACTCCATCCCTGTCAATCCGATTGCTGCCCGTGGACCAAGAAATGCGTCGGCCTTTTTTGCTTAGTACGGATCAAGGGAACCAAAATCAGCGGAGTTGTTCATTGGATCTGTATCTGCAACAAATGCTGCTTCGTCCGATGCCGGTTTATTGAGCCGAGGTACAGTACGATCAGACGCTTGACTACCTAGGAAGGTAGATCGGGTTAGCTGAAAAGATCAATCTTTCTCCGGCGAGAAAGGCCGATGAGTGCTCCATATGGGGTGCTCTTTCTCCGTTAAATGGTTCCCCGCGGGGAGTGCCAATCCCGTCATGTGCCTTCAACTTCAGGGCCCAAAATGCCGGTGAAGCCCAGATCCTTGACGCCTTAGGCACAAGCAGAAGTATTAAAGGGGCTTAAATTTCTCCCAAGGATAGCTGGTTTTGTTTGTCAGTCTCCTCGACAGTTTCACAGTACTCCAGCATTGATAGCAAGTCCAAATATCCTCACTTTCACCTTCCAGCCCTCCGTGATCCTAAGAAACCACCGCTCCTTGCCAGAATGTCCGTTGAAAAGACAGTACAGGTGCACAAAGACGCCGACGAACAACAAGTCGAGACAGTACTCCGTCGGCAGAGCACTTCCGAGGAAGCCACCGAGCTCAGTGGTATCGAAGCCACCGCAGCGTCCAAGGCAGCCTGGTTGATCTCCATCACCGTGAGCATCGGCGGATTCCTTTTCGGTGAGAATCGCTGTATGATGTTCGGCTACGCTTTCCATTGACAGATCTATAGGCTATGATACCGGCTACATCTCATCGGTGCTTGTCACGATTGGCACTTCCCTGGGCAAGGAATTGAACTCGAGCGAAGAAGAGCTAGTCACCTCCCTCACCAGTGGTGGCGCGCTGGTAGGTGCTGTCATCGCCGGCTTGACCGCCGACAGATATGGCCGCAAATGGCCCATCTGGGGAGCTTGTCTTATCTTTGTTGTTGGCACGATCCTGCAGACTTGCGCCTACTCTCTTGGACAATTTGCAACTGGTCGGTTCGTGGTTGGTCTGGGTGTCGGATCTGCAGCAATGATCGTTCCGCTGTACAGTATGTCTTATGCTCCTGGTAATCCCCTACCTTACTGACCTCTCCATAGTCGGTGAGCTGGCTCCGGCCAAATACCGTGGACGCATGATCGCCTTCAATAATATGTCTGTTACCTTCGGCCAGCTCGTTGCGAGTGCTCTGGGTGCCGGCTTCCAACACGTCCATGGCGAAGGCTGGCGAGCAACAGTGGGCATCGGAGCAGCACCACCGATTATACTTGCCGGGCTTCTGTTTCTTTGTCCCGAGTCTCCCCGACAGCTCGTGTCCCATGGAAAATATGAAGCAGCCGAAGCAGTCCTTCTCCGAATCTATCCTACTTCTTCATCCCAGCAACGGGCCGAAAAAATCAAATCGATCGAATTATCCATCCACGAGGCCACAGAGACAATGATCGAGGAGTCCCTCTGGACCACTTTCAAGCGTATCTTTACCACTCCCGCCACCGGTCGCGCCGTTCTCACAGCCTGCTGCATTATGGCCATCTCACAGTTGGGTGGTAAGTACTTTTCTTCTCGAATTGAAGCACAAGTCTTTCAACATATCCCCGCTTTTATCGATACAGCTGTCTGACGACTCTATAGGCTTCAACACCCTCATGTACTACAGCGCCACTTTGTTCGCGCTTGTCGGATTTACCAATGCGACTGCAGTGGCTATCACCGTCTCCGGGACTAACTTTGTCTTCTCCCTCGTCAACCTCGCGGTTGTGGACAGGTTCGGCCGCCGCATCATTCTGGCAGTCACCGTGCTCGGTATGTCAATTTGCATGCTGGTCGCTGCCGTCTCGTTCCATTACATTCCCATCAATCACGACCTGGTCCTGGAATCCAACAACATTGGCTGGCCTGCAGTCGTGGTCCTTGTGACAATCATCTGCTATGTAGCCTGCTTTTCGTCTGGTGTGGCGACTATTGCTTGGATCGGCACCGAGCTGATCCCCCTTGAGGTCCGCGCCATTGGTACTATGCTCGTAAGTCTTGATTTATGATACGGGGATCGTTTTGGCATCGTTCCTGACAACATCTCAACAGAACACTGTTACGTGCTGGAGCACCAATATCATCATCGCGTCTACTTTCCTGTCCATGGTAAATTCCCCTCTCAGCCGAACCGTGCTGTCGAAGCACGAGTTTCAGGATTTTGCCAGTATAGAACTAACGGTTCATAGATGAAGGGCATCACTCCCAGCGGCGCCTTTGGCTTCTATTGCGGCATCTGCTTCGTGGGCTGGCTCTTCATCGTCCTTTGCTACCCTGAGTGCAAGGGTATGCCTCTGGAGGCTATCCGTGAAGTTTTCCAAAGAGGATTCGGCGTGCGATACTCGAAGGACTGGCAGCGAGAGAACAAACACCTCGCAAAGGTCACGACCAACACCTCTTTCGGTCATTAGGTGTGCTCGGGACCCAGGGAAAGCATGGAGGCACTCACCACAGAGGGTAACAGAGGCTGCACAATGAAGGCTGCATGAGCCCTGAATGCTGTTGTCACGAACGTTGCTTGCTGGCTTAGCAAAAGCCAACCAGAGATGAGGTTACGTTTTGTCCACGTTCCAGTCTGTATGTAGATTTTGCAACCAGCAAAAATGGGCCTTAACCATACGCTATTTCTTGGGACAGTCTGGCAACTTTCACCGGTGTGCGACAGGCACACCCAATCTTGTATTACTCTTTTGTGGTACGTGGGAACCCAATAGCAGTATTGCCTTCCTCACAATTACCGCCGAAATAACTTGGTCACCTTCAGTATATCGCAGTCCGCCCCGAAATGCGGAGCGTCTAACGCTGCAGTAACCCCCTGTGCGAACATTAAATCAATTGACAGGCCGGACATAACCAGAGGCCCCTAACGAAATGCCCGGTTCTTTTTACGTCATGCATCGGTGATACTCGAAAGGCTGATGGCTTGGATATTCCGCAGTATCAGCCCAATGGGTGCGAAAGGGAAGACCTGTGTGCAAGGTGACCACCGCAGTTCCTGTTTCTTCGCCAGTTGCAGTCTCGAAAACAGCAGACATCAATATCACTCACGTAAAATGGCACCACCTACTTACTTCAGACTCAACACTGGTGCACTGATTCCCGCGGTTGGTCTCGGTCAGTAGTAGACTCTGTGCTCGCCTAAACGTCCCAGCTGCTTATGTCATATACAGGGACATGGCAATCCAAACCGGGCGAGGTTCGAAAGGCAGTGGAATTCGCTCTCAAGGAGGGATACCGCCACATTGATGCTGCACTGTGAGCCTTACGATTGCTCCTTGCAGCAGCTTACGCTGACCCATTTACAGAATCTACGGTAAGTTTACCGGCTTGGGCCAACAATCTGGTTGTTGACAGGGCTAGGCAACGAGAACGAAGTCGGGCAGGGCATCAGGGACAGTGGGGTGCCTCGTAGCGAGATTTTCATCACCAGCAAGCTCTGGAACACTCACCAGCCCAGTGTCAAGGACGGCCTGCAGAAGAGCCTTGACGCTCTAGGCGTGGAATACTTAGATCTTTACGTTAGTCGTCCTTGTCGAACACCATACAGGGCCGGCAGAGTTAACAGAATACCATCAGCTTATACATTGGCCTGTTCGACTGGTCCCGAATGAGTCGAGCGAGCTTCTTCCGGTAAATACAGATGGAACCCGATCAATTGACAGATCTTGGGACCAGAATGAGACCTGGCGTCAAATGGAAGAGGTCTACAAGTCTGGCAAGGTCAAGGCAATCGGCGTGGCCAATTGGTCGATCCCTTACCTGGAAGAGCTTCGCAAGAAGTGGACTGTTGTGCCTGCCGTCAATCAAGTCGAGCTACACCCTTTTCTTCCTCAGCACGAACTCAGAGAGTACTGTGGGAAGCTGGGTATCATGATGGAAGCATATTCTCCTCTGGGTTCCACGGGTGAGTTTGAAGTCAGGTATCTCAGCTGGATGCTAAATGACATTACAAAGGTGCTCCAATCATGTCGGATCCCGATATCCAGCAGATTGCCGACAAGCATGGTGTCTCGGCTGCCACGATACTCATCAGCTACCACGTCAATAAAGGCGTGATTGTGCTGCCCAAGTCCGTAAGTGAGAAGCGCATTTCCAGCAACAAAGAGGTCATTGCGCTCTCTGAAGAGGACCTAGCGGTGCTCGACGACCTCGCTGTCCAAGGCAAAGCGAAGCGTATCAATACCCCTAAATGGGGGTTCGATCTGGGTTTTGATGACTGGTACGGTCCCACGAAGTCATAGTCAGCGAGCTAGATGAAGGGCGGATAGTTGTAAGGACTTGGAAGTGATATAAGCACCAATTTCACCACAATGCAAGGCCCTTTGGCGGGACAAAAGCAAAGGCGTGAACAGAATAACTGTGATAATCGCACAGTGAGCAATCCACACCGCTACCGTGCCCCTGTACCTCCTACCTAGACTGCTTGACATGGCATACATCATGATGAGTGGTACGAAGATGCCGGAAGAATTGCTCTCGCGATGCTCTATGAAGTTGAAAACCCTGCTCCCCAAAGACCTTAAACTGATACTATCTACGACGCCTGTCCCATGTCTACCATATACGTGATGCGTAATGTCTATTTTTTGTAAGGAGGTCGAGCGACGCCCTCTTTCAGAGCCTTCAATCGCAGAGCAAGAACCTTTGAATTGTAGCGAGTCATTGGCAGAAATCCGACCATGATCCAGAAATTGAGTACTCCGGTCTCTCGGAAAGCCGTGTTGTACTCTCCCTCCTCATCAATACCCCAGATGGGACCACACTGATTGGCAAGCTTGTCCCCGAGGGTGGCACGAATCGAATCAATGGTGTTGGAGAAGCCTGTGGCAAAAACGATCAGGTCGAACTCGCGCTCCCGGCCGTCGTTCAGAATCACCTTGTCGTCGGTGAATCTCTCGATGTAGCCTTGCTCGACTTTGATCTTGCCGTTGATGACATGGTCGCAAGCGCCAGCATCGAAGTAGAAGCCGCCATTACGCGTCTGACCGAGGGTCGCATTGCCAGTACCACGTTGCCCCCTCCATGTTCGAAGGCCGCGGGCATTGAGCGCATCGAGCAAAGGCCGGTCAAGATCCTCGAGGACCTTGGCGTTACGCCGGGAGAGCTCCTCGCCTGGGCCGGTGGGGGTGGCAAAGAAGAGGCGGTCCTTCTCCTCGAGATCAGGGCGGTTGCCATCAGCGTCGGGCGCATAGATGCCCAATGCGCGTGGGACCGAGTGTGTAAGGGACATAACGTAGGTCGGTGAACGTTGAAGAAGGGTCACATCGATGCCGCGGCGTGAGCAGTCGAACGCAGTGTCGAAGCCGGACGACGAGGTGCCAACCACGCATACCTTCTTGCCGACGAAATCACGAGCGCTGTCGTGGGAGGTCGAGTGTCGGATGACGCCTCGGTTATGGTTGGCCATGCCGGGAATGACGGGAGTCAGGGGAACGCCGCAGAGAGAGGTGGCCATGACAACCTGCTTGGGATGCAGTGTCCGGGTCTCCTTGCCCTCCTTATTGATAGTCACGGTCCAATTGCCCTGGGAATCTTGCTCGGCCTTGGCGACTGATGATTTGGTCCAGACATTGAGCTCAAGCGCTGAAGCGTACCATTGCATGTAAAGACCCTGCTTCTGAGCGGGTGTAAAGGTTGGCCAGTGTTTCGGGTAACTGAAGTACGGTAGATCGTCTGGCCAATGTGGGAAGTGGAGCGACAGGTACTCGTACCGTTTGCTCCAGACGTCGCCCACGTTCTCGCTGCGTTCGATGATGAGACTGTCCATGCAGAGTGCTTTGCACCTGGCAGCCATCGCGAGACCGTTCTGGCCCCCACCGATGATCAGAATCTCTGGGTCCGCAGCGTCCTCGTCCAGGAGTCTTTGCTTTTCCCAGCTGATAGCACCTGTCATGTGCCCATCATTAGGAGCGATTTCGGGAAACTGCTTGAGTTTTTCGGCCACGGTGTGCATGAAGTAAATTCTCCAGCCATCTTTTGTCAGGACCGCATTGACCACAGCTGATGCAACCACAACCTCGGTCTCGAAGGACACGACGAATTGCAATTGGGCGTAATCTGGGTAGGGCCGGTCAACTCTGGGGCTGGGTTTCAAGAAATTGAAGTTGATGGCCTTGGTATATGGGAAAAGGTCGGTTGCAGCCATCAATATTGCCGGATGAAAGTTGAACGTCCTGTGATCCCAGGTGAAAGACAACTTGTCGCGCCACACACCTGCACAATGAGTCAGCCTACTCAAAACTACCGGTGGAAGCTACACTCACCATATTCGAGGAAGAGGTTTGTAAATCCTTGAGCATCACCACTTCCCATGGCCGGAGAGAGTCGGGCTACGATGCCCTCTGCCTCCTTTTGCGCATCGCAGTCGGCAGGGATCTCAATGCCGAGGACGTCGGAAGTAGGAAGAGCATGATTGTACTTGAAATCGTACATGAAGTCATTGGCGACAGGCAGCTGTGGTTCAACTTCCAGCTCGACATGGTCGACGACGACTTTGGCCTTAACATCGGCAATGTCAACATTGTTGGCAACGGCCACCTCAGTGACAGCCATTTCTGCGTAACGTGCAAGTGGTGAGAAGACTCGACTCTCCATTTCTGAGCCATGGTGCAGCGGTTACTATCAAGGGCAAGGCAAGCCTCGTTTGGTCCGATCCGATGCTGGGCTATCGAGCGATGATCCCACGAGATTACGTCCGATGCTGGGCTATCGAGCGTCCTGCTAACGCCCCACCCCACCATCAGGAAGGTCACGTAGGGGCATCGCATCGCTTCCAGTCCTAGGTCACAGCATGTCCGGTGTGCAAACTTGCATGCTCACGCATGCTATATCAAGTAAAACCTTGGCCTGGCACTGGGCAGCTCACATATAGTTTCCGCACATCTCGAGGTTCTCTTAAACACTTGTGACGACAACTATCGACGGATATCTATCACACATACAGGATGACCTCTGACCGTCGTCTCAGACTCGCTCTGATCGGCCTTGGGCGCCTAGGTGCGATTCGTGCCCGCATCCTTGCATACCAACAGCCTCGCATCGAGTTCGTCGCGGCATGTGACACCAAATCCGGGGCAGATGAGTGGGCCGCGAAGAATCTCCCACCCTCCGTCAGCTTTTACGCGGATCCCGAGGATATGATGAAGAACAGCGGCGCTGAAGCTGTGCTCATTTCCACAGCGACTGCCACCCATGCACCCCTGATCTGTCTGGGTCTTGACTTGGGTCTTGTGAGTGCTCCAACGACAGTCCGGCTATGGACTCGATGCACATAAAGCTGATCAAAGTACCAGCATGTCATGTGCGAGAAGCCCATTTCCGTGGATGTCATCACGACCCAGGAGGTCGTTGCCAAAGCGACCTCCAAGCCTCACCTAAAGTTCTTGGTGCCTTTCTCTCGAAGATGTGAGTAACGGGTTCCGGTTTTGGGAATTGGCGTGCCTGATGTGCTTGAACAGACGATGACTCGTACCGAAATGCGAAACAACTGGTTGAGAATGGCTCGCTCGGCAATGTACACGCTGTCGAGACTATGTGCATTGATCAGCAGGATCCCACTGGTAAACAACGCACCTCCGAACTGACTGTGGGTGGCGGCATGACTGAGTGACTCCTAGGTTTCTTCGTCACCTTCTCGGCGCAGTCCGGAGGTATCTTTGTCGACATGGGCATCCACGACGTCTGTTACACGTCTTTCCCTTGAGGATCTCGTCGCTAACGCATTACAGGCTGACATTGGTCGATATTTCATGGATGTCAAGAGCGGTTTGACCAACCCCAAGCGGCAAGTCAATCGAGTTGTCGCATTCGGACAACAGGCTGTCTATGGCGAACTCGCCAAGTACGGTGACGCCGATAACGGATGGGGCATGGTCGAGTTCGCCAACGGCAAGGTCCTGACCACTCACTTGGGCCGCACGCTCAAGAATGGTTATGAGGGCGCAACCCGGGTATGTGGCACCAAGGCCCACTCCATCATTGGCGGCAACTCCACGATCAATCGCGTCGAAATTCGGGATGAGCATGGCGTGCGGACAGCTACAACCCCCGATGCATTCACTCTCTACGACAGATCGTTTATCAACGACCTTGACGAGTTTGCTGGAGCGGTCCTCGACAACAGCCCTATGACTTGCACGCCCGAAGACGCCTTCGAGGCGGCCAAGATTGTCACTGCTCTGCAGCACTCCTTCCGTACCGGCAAGCCTGTCTACTTTGACGAAGATGGACTGCCTATCATGGAGAAGGCTGTTGAGGTCAATAAGAAGATCAATGGCCACCTCAATGGTCATTGAACGGTGTGCATGAACGACTGTTGAGTACGGCTGCCATTGGATATTGGGCATAGAGTATATGAATCATAGCGTATGGGATAAGGCCCTCGGGCCATGCAAGTACTAAGATAGAGTAACGCGGACCTTGGGCCACGGGGCCAAATTCAAGAATTGCCGAGGTTGCACCCCTATAAACACGTCTTGACGTGTCATTTGACTCGAGGCGTCCGTCCACCCTCAATGTGGTTTTGTATTAGGTACACCTGTTAGGGTGCCTGTCACCTCCAAATGATTTCGTGTTAGGCATACCTTCTGGGGTGCCCACCACCTATAAAGTGGTTTTCTATTAGGTATATTGATTGGGGTGCCTACCGGGCCCAAAGTGGTTCTCTTAGGCATACCTATTGGGCTGCCCCTCACACCTAACGCGACACTCAAGTGGTTTTGTCTGGGGGAAGCCAGTTACGCCTAACGTACTCCCGATACATTGGCCCCCGTGCCCCAACAATCCGCGTTACTAGAGCCTAGCCCCGATGCTTTCCCGTGTCGGCATTGCACTTGCTGATCAATTCGCATCTAATTCATGTCAGGAACATTCGTGGTATCTTCCCACCAAGCTGATCCATTGTTTCCGAACGGCTAGTCTTTTCATTAGTTGCTGATATGCAAAGCCTTATACATTTACTCACATTAAGCTCGTCCTGTGGAGCTCCGAATATGTCTTGTAATAACATCGGATCCCAAAAGTCGTGTAGCTAAGGTAAGTCAGCAAACAAATGGAATATAGGGGGAAGCGAGCCTGTTTCCAGAGAAAGTGGCGCTGTCTGACTGCTTTAGCTCCTTAGGTTTAGGTCGATACTGTTCCTCAGCGTCATTCCGTAGCCCTTCACACAGAACGATAGAGCGTTAGTGGTTGACAGAGGGATTGTTGACAATCCTACCGTGTGACCCTACTAGCGTGGAATCAGGGCTACCACTGTCGCAAAGATGCTGGACCATGGACTTGGATCATCGACGTGCTTCGAGTCAGACAGTGTCGCTTTTTCTGGAAACAGACTTGGAGTGTCTATCTTACAAGATCGTCTGTTGGATCTGAAGTCGTAAAAGAGAGCATTGCCCCAGGCGTAATCGTTTCTGTAGTTCCCTGTTGACCTTGCGAGGCAACGTAATCCTGGTTCACTGGGGGACGAGAGTCAGTAGTGACTTGAGAACCGGTCGGTGTTGCGGCTAGGCGAATGGTGCTGACAGTTGGGCGACCTTGACCCGCCCGCTCGATGAGCCTGGTCCGCCAACCGAGCAGCTCGATATCTTCAGCGTCTTCCCTGTCTTCACTGCCGGGTCTTTGGGCTAGTCCATCGTTCTGTGATAGACCGTCCTTTTGGGCCGTGGATATCGCTGAGATCTTGGACGACGCCCGAGCGCGTAGCTTCTGGAGCCATTGCAGATTACGTTGGTAATGTGGGGTACGTCCGCCATGATGAGTGAGTGAAGTGAATAAGCAGATTGCAGCATCAATCTGCTCAAAGGCAAATGTGGCCATAGCATTCCCTGGGTTTCGCAACACCAGTGTTCCCAAGCATAGAGCCGAGTTATATACGTGGAACCAGAAATTCCATTGTCTGGTGCTGACTGCGGGAAAGCGCATGTGGATGTCGTTGACAATGGCAAGAATGACTGCGCAGCGTTCTACAACAGCCAAGAAAGAAGGAGCGTACACAGACTTGACTGGGTCTTTGATTTCGTCGTAGAGTGCTTTTGCGTAATAGGGTCGATGGAGATTGATGATCGTTTCGGAGATGTTGAGTGCAAGATTCATTTGTTGGAAGGAAAACGCCATCGACGTACGAGACGGTGCCGGGGATGCTTCAATCGCCGCTTCGGGTTGAGGATACCGAGACGGCATCGATAAGAGAGCTGCTCGACAACGAATGGAGAATGGGAGGTTGCGTTCGAAGTCGCTGAGCTTGAGATCCAACTTCGCGACCTCAGAATAAGGTGCCTTCCGCACCTTCATCGCCATGGCCAAAATCTCCGACGAGAGCTGAGATAGCTCGAATCGAAGCGTAAAATAGCTCTTTTCGCCATTCAAATTGTCCAGATCCGAGGGAAATGCAGTGTCGCAATGCTCAGGATTGATCGCACACGGCCTTGAGAAGCAATGCGCCTGGAAAACATCGGCAGCATTACACTCCCAGAATACCTTACGACGTTCCTCAATGACATCCTGTGGTAGATTCCAACGGGTCCCGTCCCGATGCATACCCATCGCTTGCGCCAAACGCATAACCAGACCCCACAATGACCAGGCACTGTCACCGCGTCGATTGTTGTCAGACTCTAGATGCATATGGCCCATCAAATACAATGTTTGTAGTCCGGCGACTGTATTGTTTGATAGAAAGTTTCCTTTTATCAGCGCCCTTTCCGAAAGGTGTAACCATTCCTCAGCAGATGGATCGTGACTGGGCATCTCAATCTGGGGATTGTCAGTCTCGAAAACCTGTGCCGATGGAACATGGGAACAAGAAAGGTTCCGGGGACAACGAGGTAGCTTTCAAGTTTACTCACATTGTACATGGTTCCCTGAGCCATGATAATAAAAACGAGCGCAAGCTCCTGAGGGCTGACTGGTGTTGACAAGGAACCTTTGAGTGTATAAACACGCTCAAATGTCTTCTCAAAGGAGGCCTTGGGAGCCACATCATGATGCCAAGCACAATAACGATAGTATGCCTCGACCAGAGTCCACGCCTCCCTCTTCGGTGGTAGATGACCGACCAGCTCCCGAGTACTAACCCGTGCCGGAGAGGCATTGAACGGGAAGGCGACTGGGGTGGTAATAGAGGGAAACACCGATGGAATTACCAATGGAATTGGCTGAGCGAGCGCCGGAGCACCAACAGGAGTCTCTGGCGATGGTGCACGAGTGGCAGGCTCAGTGTCCAACGCTTCTCTTGTTTCCGAGTCTTTCAGCCATTCACTCCCAGCGGTCGGACCCAAGTATTTGGATCTACCATCCTTGTTAAGCATTAGCGTGCCGTAAGAGCCAACGGGCTCGTCATCGTCAATGTTTCCGCGGAGGGTGAGATGACCATGACTACCCTCGGGAGCTTGCGGCAGTACCGGCGCCGGGGTATTGAACTGAGGTTGCAACACTTCATGCTGGTGAGAGTTTTGCCCCTGCTGTAAGTCTTGATGGCTCTCGAAGGCATCGCAAAAGGTCGGGAGTACCTGACCATTCTCAACCTGGTTTTGAGCGGAAATTTGCAGCTGTTGGGCTTTTGCGCTTTCCGGCTCTTGTTCTATCTGCAGGTTTGGTTCTCCACGAGATGTTGTGGTGATGCTAGCCGGAGCCTCTTTGCAGAATTCTACCCGGTGTCGTCGAACACAGTTTGAACACGGCACTCGCCTGTCGCAGCGCATCTTGAGTCGCCGACATTCTGCCTGTAAGTCAGTATTCTGAGCGTGCACCTATATGACGGGGCTGTTCCGGATAAAAGTGACACTATTTGACAGGGAGTACATCGACGATATAAGAGCAAGGTCCGGCAGGTTTGCGACAGTGGGGGCTTATCTCCAAGCTCCTCAAGGCGTATGGTAGAGGCGATGCCCTCCACCCAGTCAGAGGCGACCGCTATTTTGTTTTGCGCGAAAGGTCTCTGGACTCCCAATGAGGGCCGCTTTCAGCTTGGGACTGCCAACCTACAGCGGTCAGACAATGGCGCTTTCCTGAAACAGGCTTGATGATTTCAGGAAGCCGTTTCTCAGATAAGTGGCATCATCTGAATCTGGGGGCTCGTCAGGCCCAAGTACAAGTAAGACTCCATGTCTTTCAGGAGTCTTCGTATACAAAGTCATGACTGTATAGCATGATACCCGAGAGACCGCCAGCGCTATCCGAATGTCCACTAACTTGTTGCCAAGGCACCACTACCGTTGACCTGCTGGAGTGCGAAGTTGTGACGTCGGTGTCCTCTCTGTCAAACGTTGCCACTGTTTCCTGGGAGCCGGCTTGCTGGGTATTCTCACCTGTACAACTGTAGCATGGCCGTTGCTTTCGCTGCTTCTTGCGTGGCCTCGGACCATCGGTGGCTTCGACTTCGCCACCCAAACCATCAGTCATCCTCGTCCGATGCGGTTGATCTGTTCTGTACACCGGGCATCCTCATTCCTGAGTGTACTTTGCACCGACAATGAACGGACCGTAATGCATAAAGCGTCGGAGGTGAGTGAAGTAGCAGTGTCTATATTCTGTGGGTCATACGAGGAGAGCGAAGTCGGAGGAGGTACGAGTCAGCCGGTCGGCATATGCAAAGTGTTGGAGATCAGTGCGGACATTTCTTGATAATATCCGATTTCGAGTACCAAGGCCACAAGATCGCTCTCCAAGCATTGGCCAATTTATTGCCGAGTTATGTTTGGGCCGACGCGTCCAGTACTTTTTCTCCGCATGCATGATGCGCCCTTTCGAGCTGCCTCATCTCCAGAGGGGATTGGGCCGGATTATGTAGAAAGTGCCATTACAGAAGGTGGTATTGAGATGCCCGTGGCCGTTTGAGGACATGCAGGCCGTTAAACCGGCCACGCAACAACAGCGCGAATGCTCGATCCAAGAGGACGATGCTACATCCACTGTGTGATGGACGGCAAGGTGCTCAGGAATCGTGCGGCAGGCCAAGGACAGCACGAGATCCTGAGGATTTGGCAGCTTAAAATGCTAAAGTGCGATGAGACATGCTGACCTTGAACTTAATATCGTCGATGTACTTCCCTGTCAGACGATGTCACTTTTTCCGGGAAACAAGCTCGCCTCGTGAGCTTGGAGAGTTCGTCACGTGCGAGGCTGCATGAGGAAAGAAGAAAAATGATGAGACTCAGCCTTGTCGTGCCTGACAGGCGCACTAAGCCAGATACAGCGTCCGTGATGTCAAAGCGTGGATGAGAGAAGGTTATGACGTTGATGATGAAATACATGCATCGACTGGAGAATAGGCAAAGAATACAAAATGTCCAGATGCACTCTTCTCAGTTTGTTCCTGACCGAAAATCCCCCAGAGCACGCGATCAATTACCCTCTCAGCATACTGAACCATACAACATATAGCATAGACACTCCATAACCGTCACTACAATGTCTGCAGAATACAAAGGTCAAGACCTGATGGACATTGCCAAACAGGCAGAGCGAGACCTCAACGACCCCACAGCTAAACAGGGCACACAGTCAGGCAAGGGTGGCAGTGATAGCAGTAAGCCACCAACCCCCAATCCCCAATCTGCACTACCAGATGTCGACTAACTCATTCACAGCCTTGGAATCTGGCATTGATCAGTCCGTCACCAACAAGTTTCCCGGCAGCACAGCCGAGTACGGCAGCCACGTGTCCGGGGCAGGAAACAACCGCGACATCCCTCCCGAAGAAGGTGGAGACATCCAGAAGGGCACAGGGAGACTGACAAAAGCTGGAGATTTCGATCAAGGTGAACCTGGTGAGGGACCTGAGCACATCGCTGCACGACGGGCACAAGAGTTCGGAGGAGAGAATGATGTGCCTAGTAACACCAAGAACTAGGAGCACTTCAATATCAAGGGAGGTTGACCACCAATGTCAGGCATAACCCGGAGTATTGTGCGTTGCATTTGAGCAGGTTGGTGGTATGGGCAGGTCGCCATCAAAAGGTTGTGAAAACAAAATGAATGAATAGTTGTACAACACCTTTTCTGACCCACAGCCGACGTTGGGTTTACACAGTATTTACGCGCCACCGAGAATGCAACCACCATAGGAACACCATCCAAGAGACATCACCGACCAGAGTTGACCTCCATTGAACCGGGTCTGGCCTTTCTAGGTATCTAAAGCTTCACCACCGTGCTATCCTTTTCTTTCGCGCCGGATCCCCCTCCGAAAAGAATCTCTGGCTTTCGCTTTGCCAAGTCAAGGATTGCTTCTCCAAAGGCGCTGTTTCCCCATGCATACCATGTCCTGAGGAACTTGGTGCAATCATTGACATCTACCCCTTCGTGCACGAGGCCAAGCCCACCACTGGACTTCTTGAGAATGTCCAGGCAACATCGAATCTCCTCGTCGTCATTACTCGTCAAGATTTGCATGATGGTTCCTATGGGCCACATTGTCTTGAGGTCAATATGCGGGCTTCCCTGGCCTTCAAGCTCGCTGCCGACCACATAATACGGATTTCCTTCCCTACTGAGTATCACTCGTCTTGTCGATTGATACAGGTCATGCGAGGCATCGATGAACCCTAGATAAGGCAGAGATAAGAGAGAGGGTGGACTCGCGTCATCCATGATCAGTTGAGATCCATAGCCGTCGACTTCGTATGCAAACACCTTGCCGTAGATAGGATGGTTGACTACCCCATAGGTATAAATACCATCCGTGATAGTGCGGCTGAGACTCGAGCACTCAACTGCCAATTCTGGATCGATAGCTTCGATGATTTCTGCGGTGCGCGCGAGCTCGACAGCTACGAAAGCATTGCTGGGAATGTGGAACGGGAAAATCGTCGCGTCGTCAGAAGCGCGAAAGGCTGACTTGATCAGGCCTGTCCCACCCTTGACTGGGTTTCCAGTACCAGCTAGTCCCCAGGTTAGTCGGAGTCAAGGACGTTGGCATGGATCTTACCATTTGGAGGCTGGTCCGGCCCATTGTATACAGATCCCATGCTAACTGTTGATGGCCTTTGGAATGAATAGACTGGCTCTCTTAGATTTCCCCGTTCATCGAACGTTGACTGTGATTGTTCATGCAATATGGTTAGTATCGCCGTCAATGCCGTGAGCCATTGTCTGTTGATGACCGATTTGTCGTTTGTCTGTTGTACATATGTCGTTGATGTCCGGAGGAACGCAGCAAGACTATCAAGCGCGTACTTGCCTTCGAAGGCCACGCCAGGATCAACTGGTGGTCTGACAATGTCTTGCCCCATATCCACGACGTGGTCGGCAACAGGGGAAATGCCACTATCTTTGGGAGGCTGAAAAGAGTTGGCATATGGTGATTGAGAGATGAACGTGGCATGAAGGTTGATGACGCCCAGCCACAGCTTCTTGATTGCCGAGTCGACACGTAATAAAGATGCATAAGGTTGTATCTGCCACAGATTATCGCGCGTCCATGCGGCATCCCTGTCCGGTGGTGATGAGCAAGAACCCTTTCCTCAAGATATCAGGGGGAACGATGCTTACATATCACCGGCTATGATAAATGAATGATATTGGTCGTCGGACTGCGAAAACCATTTCACAGTCGTGTCTAGAGTGTTTGGAAAGCAATTCTCAAACATGCGTGCCAGATCACGGTCCCTCATACGTGAAGTCGTCTTGTTGATCAAGTCTTCCACACCAGCAGAGCGGTATGTCCTTCTAGCATCCGTGGGCCTCTGATAAGGCAACTGAAGAGGACCTTCATCGTCGAGTCAGTATAGTCCTGGATGCAGAAAATCATATTACCTTCGGAACGTGGGCTGTGTCCTTGTCCGGCATACTGAGTGTACGCGAATTCTGCCATAATTTCGTTTCTCGTCTATACCTTGACCTTGTCGAGTGTGAAAGGAGTTGTGGGCAAGCTGTGAGAGACAAGCATAGCAGGAGCTATTCAGCGGCCGAGACCGACCATGAGATTTCAAAAGTATTCACACTTACCCTTGAAAATGGAGTGTTTCTGTAGGTGGGCACCCGAGTGGAGAAGTTGGACTACTTGATCGAAGGACTCCCGCGGAAAGAGAGCCCCAGCTCCCCGGTGTGCGGACCTTGGTCAGGTAGGCATTGCCATTGGTCCATTCCATTTAAAGGTAAATTATACACTGAAATGCTGTGAGTCGAGGCTGCGTGATCTTGGGGGAAGTTCATCCTGGGGGCGGAGTAGAAATGGACATAGTCCAGATCTGGGTCCTGTTACATAGCGCTCGTGGCACTGAAGCTCCACAAGCTAATAAGACTTCATTGTCTGGATAAACTAGGTCTCCCGGCCTCGAGAAGGGTTTTGATCCCGGGTTCACGCTTGGAGATCAAATATTGAAGGAAGAATTCCTCCTTCAAATCCTTCCCAATGCCTCGTCTATGTGTATACATCGTCCTGCACTCCATGTGAAGGGCTGGGAAGTGGAAGTCCTCGCAAGTGTTCATGCAAAACGCTATGCAGATAAGAAAGTGAAGGACTCAGACTGGCATTTGCTGCGAGAGTATCGACTGCAAGGCCCGTAGAGCTTGAGAGGTGCGGAGGCATGAAGCTGGCAAATGCAGGGTCTTTCACAGCACGAGCCGTCGCCATGGTGAAAACAAACATACTAAAACAATATCAGTATGCTGGCAGATCGTCTTGGAGTACGCAGCGTATCGTTCACCAACCTTGCGAGTAATGTCCACTTGTTGACAGCACAATGTTGAACGCATAAGGTGACGCTCTTCAAGAACATGGAATACGCCTCGAAGAACTTTTGGCATCCGATATGAAGATCGTACTCCCATTTGCCCGTCTCGATTATCTGGTAGACCGCAGGCCAGTAGATGGAGGTCATGCAAGAGTAGTACTGCGTTCTCAGAAACAGTACCAAGCCACTTGTTTCTTGCAATTCAACATCATTATCCCTGTGGAATTTGAGCGCTGATGGCAGATATTTGAACCATTCCTCGAGTTGGTGGCGCAGTTCAGACGCGACAATGGGAGCGTAGACCTGTTTACCATCAGCCGTTACACGGACAGCCGTAGGACATCGGTGAGAGATTCGTCGCATGGCGATCTCCGCGAGAAAATATGCATCGGCGTCTTCTTGATTATTTTCCTGGCGGAGCGGCGATGCAAGTGTGTTGGGTGAAACATGAAATGGTGATTGAGGCGAGCAGGTCCGAATCTCGCGGACACTTGGTAGGGGTGTAGATCCGTCCAGGTTCCAAACACCGGTATCAATGAGCTCGAATTGCACGGCTAATTCGCTAGTGTTCTTGGTAAGACAACAAAGCATGTGTGAGAGCTTGGTCTTACTTCTCTATGAGTAAAATTGCCCAATATGCACGTCTCAGTGGCTCCCATTTGGAATCAGGGACTTGATCGCGATTACTGTACTCTGTTAGAAAACACACCTGGTGGGGATTGAGCGTATACCTAGTCAGTAAGCTTTGTACCTTAAGCGAGGCTATAGCAATGTATTCGAAAGCGTCCAAGGGACTGCAAAGGCAGCAATAGTAGACCGCGATATAGACGAGAGCCTCCACGGCCTGCACGCAGCAATGTACCAAAACACTTGAAACCATGCTAAGTGCCAGCTCAGCGTACATGACATGCTTTCCAGGAGCGTCAGGCGACGATAACGAGCCGAGTGCTGCGACAATCAGTGCGAGACAGGACTCCGATGAAGGCGTCAGTGGACCATCCATGACCGAGATGTATTCGCCTTGGTATTCGGAATCGAGTAATGGATACCACGGATGTATCTCTTCAAAGAAATTACCGAGTAGACTGTCATGTGTCAGCTGAGCATATTGTAGCGGAAGATCTCGCCAATTTTACTTTAACGCCACGTGCTGTTGGAGGAAAAAGTGTCTGCCGATCTCGTGCCGATGCTTCCTGTCACCAGATCTCTCCAGTCGAGCAAGGTGTAGTGCCAAGTCATGGTCTAGGCCAACTAGTCGCATGAACATCTTGTTCCGAATGACCATGGTAGGAAATGCCGGTGGCTCTGGTACACTGGGAGATTGAAAGTTCGCCGCCACGGAAGCCGGCACACCTGGGGTGGAAGTATGAACGGTATCGGGTGAGGGATGGGCGTGGATCTCCCTCGTGGCATCAGGTTGCCTAACCCGAGCCGAAAGGAGGTGTTCAATATTCCCCAGTCGCTCCTTGATCGTGACAATCTCATTTTCAAGCCTGATTGAAGGGTAAGTCCCGTCGAAGCCATTGGAAAATTGACGCACTCACTTCGTTGGAGGAGGTTCAGCAATCTTACGGTACTTGCATTCTGCATTGACGGTCTACCATGGATATCAGCGCCGTCAGAAAAGCCGAGTCTTGATCGAGTGGTCGGAACGTACCTGACAGAATGAACATGTTGGCCGTTGTCCATCGCATTTGGTCCGCCTAGCACGACAATGGTCACAGGCCAGAATGGCGCGACGCCGCGGATAAGCATCTTTGTCATCCGTGATGTCTGTGACCCTCCTTCGTCTCTTTCGTGATCGCGTGTCAGGTAACTCATTTGAGGACTCACGATCATGGTCTTGCCGATTATCCGCCATGTTCAGGGTTTAGATCGTTGTGAACCGCGGAGTCGGGAAAATAGTTTCGACGGCACGAGCATCCGACATGTAGACGAGAACAGGAATGCGAAACTGGGGAAGAGCACGTACAAGTAGCTAATTAAACTAGGTCCTGCTTAAGGACACCAAAGTGGCGTGAAAGGCTTGATGAAAGGTCATGTGGTCAGGGGTTATCATAGTTTGTGGGAAAGGAGTACTAGAGTATGGGGGTTTCCTGGGCAAGGTGGAGTATTGTCCCGTCTGCCAACACCGGTAGTATGTCTGTCAAAGCGTCGTTGATTTTTCTTCGTCGGTGAAATCCACTCTCCTACTATTAGAGCAGGAAAGCAAGGCTAACAGGCCACTTTCGGAGTCGTTGTTGTGGATATCTCCCGCTAACGACAAAATTCCATCTTGTGGAAGACGCACACTTGCACTTTGTCGCGAAATGCGCAACCCAACTCCGCGATGAGACTGAAATGCCTCTGCTTTTTCCATATCCACCTCCTTCAATGGTCTCGCAAGTGGGCTCATTTGACCTCGTGATGGTGTGATGGAGACGTGGAGCTTCTCCAGGTCTCCCATACTTTCTCCAGTATGAATCAATATATAAATGTGTGTATGTGCATGCATCTACTCGGCCATCCTGCTCACAGTCTTCTGGCAAAAGAGAAGAGAAGCTCGGATTTTATAACTGTCCCCTCCAGCTACGCCCTTTTGTGGATTCTCGGGTCTCGCCCGTCAACCAATATGAGAAAGTACAACCTTTATTGTTGCGTGTTCGCAACGGTAGGGTCCTTGATTTATGGCTATGATTCCGGTATCATCAGTACCACCCTCGGTCAAAAGACTTTCCCTGCCTACTTCAACAATCCTTCGGACAACTTGATCGGAGCCATTGTCTCAACGTACTCCGGAGGCCAAGGTGTCGGTAACTTAGCTGGAGGATACCTGGGCGACAAACTTGGTCGAAAGAGGACGATATGGCTAGCTTCAACCCTGGCTTTGGCTGGTGCCATACTTCAGACAGCAGCTGTCAATATGCCCATGTTTCTTGTTGGGAGAATCATCGCCGGTTTTGCCATCGGCCTGGTCTACGCAGTGGCCTCGATCTACAATGCAGAAATCGCACCTCCCAAGATCCGTGGTGTCATGGTGGCTATGCAGACGCTACTGATCGCCACTGGCTACGCTTTATCGAACTGGGTCGGTGTCTTTGGTTCATTTGCTAAGGGTAACGCCGCCTGGAGAGTTCCTCTGGGTATTCAGTGTCTTCCCGCGATCATTCTCATCATCGGCTTATTCTGGCTACCGGAAAGTCCCAGATGGCTACTTATGCGAGGCCGTGAATCAGAGGCGAAAGCGATCGTCATGAAATTACACGGAGATGAATCTGGTGACCAAACCTTTGCGGAAAGCGAGTTTAATCAGATGAAGCAGCAAATTGATTACGAGCGAGAGGTCTCCATCAAATCCTGGACTCAACTCTTCACAAAGGCATCAAATCGTCGACGATTAATCCTAGGTATACTGCTACAAGTCTTCCTTCAAACTACGGGTGTCAACGTTGTCAACTATTATCAAACACAGATCTTTTCGTCGATCGGTATTCAGGGACGGAGTGTTCTATGGACATCTGCAGGCTTTGGTAAGCGATCCTCCCAACGACCTTGACATCCTGATATCACTGTCGGGTGTTAAAGACGAGCTTGGAGTGTATGACTAACAATGGTCATAGGCATGATCGGCGTCATCTCTACTGCTATCTGTCTGACGTACATCGACAAGGTCGGAAGAAAGAAGCCACTTACTTACACCTCTATCGCATTGACAATCGACATGATTCTCCTCATGGTGTTCACAAAATACTACGCCAACAGTACAAACAAAGTTGGACAAGGCTTCACTGTTGCCTGGATCTTTATTTTCTCGTTCATCTTCTCGCTTGGGTAAGACTACATATGTTCTCACAGGGCGTTGCTGACAACGAATTCTAGTTTCCATCCTATCCAGTTGGTCTACATCGCAGAGATTTTTCCAACAGCACTGAGATCTCGTGCTACTGCTAGTAAGAAACCCCTTTTTGCCGACAGCAAATGTCTTCGTGAAACAGGGCTTACTCCTAGCGAACAGTTTGCGCATTCATGGGTACTGGAACTGGTCTCCTCTTCAATCAACTCTCTCCGAAGGCGTTTGCTCACATCAGCTGGCGCTACTACGCCGTTTTCGTTGCGTGCGATGCGGTTGCCGCTATTACATTCTTCACTTTCTACCCGTGAGTCATTTGCCGTTCATACGGCCTGCCGATGCTAACCGTTGATCTACAGTGAGACCAAAGGCAAGACCCTGGAAGAGATTGCCGAGATCTTTGGCGACGATGTCGCCTTCACGGAGTATGTGGGCGCTGCGGGCAATGGAGCGACAGTAATGCGGAAGGACGCCAATCACGCGGCGGCCGCACACGAGGTCGAGCTTCCTTCGAAGGAGTTATAAGCAGCGAGTTTGACCAACAGAGACGCAAGAGACCGGTCAAACAAGTCGACACTGACAAGTGGAACATGATCGTGCGTCCCAATGTTACGCTGCCGAAGAGAACGTGATTTCCTCTGTGCCCTTGAAAAACAGAGGAACCAACACAATGTTGGTGGAAGCGACCGACCAGGGAGAAGAGAAGAAGTTGCATCTTCATTGAGATAGAGCTTATGCCAGAAGCTTGACAGAAGTTCGGGTACAGAGGCGCCCGAGCAAGCAGGACATGCTTTTTTCTTCTAGCTAGTTCAAAAGCATTGATCCCTTCTGGAAGCAAGAAGAATCAGCAAATTTCTCTCTGCTGGTGTTGTCAAGCACAACTATTTCCCCAACCCGACGCCATGCTGAATGAACCATACCAATCCACACACAATAATCCCTCACAATGCCTTGACAGACTGGAAGAATGGATTTGCCATCAGTCGTTCATCGCTCTTGACCATATCCCTCATGAGCTTGAGCTTGTCGTCTTTGGTCATGTCTTGACCTTCGACCTGTTCTTTCCAATTCTTCAGCATTTCTTTCAATAACTTGCTTCCTTCCTCCGCATCCTCTTTTGAGTATTCCTTCGTCTTCTTCTCGCCCGTCACGGTTGTGAAGTCCTCCAACTCTTCAGCCTTCCGACGTGCCATATTGGTCACCTTTTCCGGAAACCTCACCAACTCGGCAACATGAATCCCGAAACTCTGGTCGCTGATACCAGGCTCGACTCTGTACAATAACGTGACCTCCCTCCGTTTGGCCGATGCACCGTCACCACCATGGCTAGTGTTTGCTTCCTCGCCGACGAAAGCGACAACATGCAAGTTCTTGACTGCACTGGGATATTTGTCCGCTAGAGCGGTCAACTCGTGGAAATGTGTGGCAAAGCAGCCAAAGGCACCAATCTGCGCCACGATCTCCTCACTGATGGCCCAGGCGAGACCAAACCCATCGTAAGTGCTGGTACCTCGACCGAGCTCGTCAATGATGATGAGGGAATCCCTGGTGGCACTTTTCAGAATGTTGGCCGTCTCCAGCATCTCAGCCATAAAGGTAGAAACACCCTTAAGCTGTGAATCCGAAGCTCCCACACGAGCGAGGACGCAATCGAAAATGGTCAACTCGGCCTCGCTACACGGCACGAAACATCCAATCTGAGCCATCAGAGCAATGCATCCAATGGTACGGATGTACGTGGACTTGCCGCCCATGTTCGGGCCCGTTATGATGAGAAACCTCGACTCATCACGTTTCAGCTCGACATCGTTGGTGATGAAATTGATATCATCCTGGGCTTCCATACAAGGATGCCGCGCTTCTCGTAGGATGGTGTCTCCAGTGCCACGTCCGTGCATTTTCGGCCGAACATAAGCGGTTGGTGCATGCACAGAAACATGAGCCAAACTCACAATAACGTCCATATGGGCGATGATCGCAGCCAGTTGTTCAATGACTGGGACGTAAGATGAAGCCACTGAAACGACCTCGGACACTAGCGATGACTGTGTGCGGTTGTATGCGGTGGAGAGCTGGTCGTGCTCCCGCCGCAGCTCTTGCAGGTTTGTTGTGGTAAAATATACTCCGTTCTTTTGCGTCGAGATCTCTTTGTAAGTGCTCTTGTTCCGTATGCAGCTGGCCTCATTGCGAGTAAGTCTGAAGCAGTATCCATGGACTCTGTGGTTTTCGAGGAATAGTTTTTTATCCATGTCTTGGTTGAGGTCTTTGCCGGCACGGCGGTGTTCGACCTCCATGCCTTCTTTGATCTTGTCGAGTTTGGTCCGTATTATCCGCAGTTTGTCGTCGAATTCCGGTTTTATGATGAATTCATGGCGGTCGAGCGCATCGAGGTCGACCGTGGTCTCGACCATCTCGGCAAGTTTACCTAGGAAGTTTGAAAGTTCCTTTAGTTTTGATGTGTATTGTTCTCCAAGCGGTATCTGGTATTGCTCGTCAACAACGGTCTCCAAAGCCTCAATGAACCCTGGTAGGCGTATGACAACCTGATACGCGCGCACCACATCTTCCAGGTTCGCCAGCTTGCGCTGGAACTTCTTAGCAAGGCGATACAGATCTGGGATGGAGCGGAGATGTTCTTCCTGCATGGTTTGCCGAAGTTCTGTGTCCGTGACGAACGCTTCCACCAGCTGTTGTCTTCTTTCAATCTCGGAGAGATTCATCAGTGGCTGCTTCAGCCATTGTGCCAGGAGACGGCCACCGATTGGAGTCTTGCAGTGATTGAGAAGGCCAAACAGGCTCATACTTTTCGCACCATCTCTTGGACCGGGCATCAGATTGAGGGCCCTCAATGCTGCAGCGTCCAATTTCATGAATTGTGTCAGGTCATGCTGATATAATCGGTATTGACCAAAATTGCTTGGATCCGTCAACACGCCCAAGTATTTGATCAATGCAGCTGCACTGCCCATGGCCAACTTCAGGTCGGTCTGCGGTAGTAGCCCCATTGCATTCTCCCCTTTGAGCAATCGGGCAAGGTCTTGGTCGATGTCCTTGGTGGCATAGTCGGCAGCAGGCCTTTCCGAAATGGCGATACCGCATGAGTCGGCGATCTGTCGTATCTTGGTGAGTTCGGGGTCCTTTTTCTGTCCGTTGGTTGCCACGATGCATTCTTTAACACCCAGCTGTATTAGAAGACTTTCGAAGTTGGAGTAAAGATCGTTGTCGAGAAACTCGCTGACACCAAGTTCTCTGACGCTCGCGTCTGCAAAGCAGACACCCACGCTTCTCGCCTCGCCTGCTTTTGCACTGATCTTTACGGCTAGCATGATGGGGGCGCTGTCGCCTTGACTGTCCAGGCCAGAACCCAGCTCTTCCTCAACGGCTTGTAGGTTGCCAGGACTGGCTTGTCGTACCAACTTCCATTGGCCCTTGCCGCTTGCCTCCCAGATCTCTACTCTTTTGCCGAGCTTGAAGAGTGCTTCTCGGAGGAGGTTTCGGAACACAGTGGTCGTCATCGTGACGCTAGGAAGGGCATAGTCTGTGCGCCCGAGGTTTCTGATGACCGCAGTGGTCTTGTAGACAGTTCGGGCGATGAATTCGGCATCTTCGCCGTGTGCAGTGTACCAATCTGTACGGTCGAAGACCCGGATTGTGTTGTTGCCCTCGGGTTTGGATGGCAACGACCGAAAGGTGCGGATAAAGCCACCCTCGTCGTCGACCTGGGCCTTGATCAGTATCGCAACACAATCGCTGGCACATCAACATACCTTAAGCTCTGGTCTAGACGCCATGTTTAGCTGTTGGTGTTCGAAGTGTGCATCTGTGACGATTATTTGGGTACTTCGGATGTAGCGACACGCGAGTTCGCGAGAACGAAACGCGTCTTAAAGTGCCCGCGTGCACAAGCGCGCTAATGAACATAGCCTCAAAGATAACCCGTTAAGTAGTATCATCCTTTGGGGATATCCCGTACAAATTACTGTTTCCCATCCAATCTGATATGGAACGGACAGTACTTTAGGTCCCTGCGATCATGTACATTCAACTCTTTCTAAGGTAATCTCCCCCCTTAAGGACGCTCAACACCCCATACAGACCAGCAGAGGGCCACAGGCTCCAGAAACCCTGCTCAATGCCTAGTCGTACATCTCCTTCTGGGGCCGCATTTGCATCGACATCAAATCTGGTCCTCACCTTCTCATACACGCTAGGCAGCTTCTCGGCGCGGTACTTTTTCCTCAATGCCTCATACCAACGACGATCATAGATCTGCCAGAACTCGTCCTCCGTATAGAACGTTTGCGCGTACAACCACTTCATGCCATGCAAGGACTTTAACTTGTGCTCAATCTTCCGGTTAACGGCCACTTGACGCATGTGTTTCGGTGTTGGCCCCCACACACCGATATTCAGCAAGACATCGTCCGTCGACTGCGCTGCCGGCGCGAGATGGGGATGCATACTCACGGTCTCATTCGTCTTGAGTGGACACAGCCAACGCGGGTAAATGTGCGGCAACTCCGAGTCAAGCCAAGCTGAGAATTCAGGGACGTTCTTGTTCGGCACGGCCATGTCTTGTATGATGAAGCGTTGCATGAGGCCTGAGCGGTGCAACGCGTGGTACATGACGCGAGTGTGCATGAAAGAATCAAGAAGCCATCGAGTGAAGCGATTGAAAGGTGTTAGGAAGTAAGTGTACGCATGCCGGCCGGTCCAGAACGCTCCGCGGTCGTAACGGAAGAGGTAGTCCGTCAGTGGTATCAAATCCTGATACGCAGCGGGTTGTATTTTGGATTTGGGTGTTTTGTTGGGTTCATCATCGGAAGCGCCATTTTTGGACATCGACTGCTCGGCGTGAACGTAGAACCATGGATCCCATGGCTTGCCGAACGTGCTGATTGTGAGCTTACGATCTGCCTCGTTCCTATCCATCATTTTGCCAGCCATAATGACCCCCTTGTCGGGAAAGAACATGATACCGTCCAAGAAATCCATGTCTTCGTTGTCTGCAACTCCCCTTATGACTTCTTGAGCGTCCTCGATGCCCGAAACAGGCATATATGAAAGTCGGACAAAGTCTCGCGCAGGAATGAGCCGGATCTCGAACAAAGTAGTCACGCCCAATGTACCAAAGGTTCCTGCCATGCCATAGAACAGGTCTTGGTGCTGCTCATTGGATGCGGCCACCACCTGGCCATCCGCGAGGATCACTTCGATCCAATTCACCGCCCTATCAAAAAACCCGTACTTGAAACTGCTGCTTTCACCAGCAGTCCCTGCAAAGGCGCCTCCAACAGTTATGCCCGGAAACTCCGGCACCACCGGAGGAACGAGGCCATGAGGCAGGGTGGCCGCCACGAGCGCATCCATGGGCACATTGGGTTCGACCAGGCACGTTCTCTCTGAAGTGGACACCGACAAGACATGGTTGAGGGATGATAAGTCTATGGTGGCGGCAAGAGTACGAACACTAGGTCGTGTAGAATTGGTGTTGCCATGGAATATCCGAAATGGAATGTCAGAGGCGTGAAACCTCTCGACATCCCGTGAGAGGCTCCAGACGGTGCTTTTGTGCTTCTCTGGCTGGGTAGATATACCCAATCGACCGAATGGATGGTCCATGTTGCGTGCTGCTACCGTTGGAAAGGAAGCATATTCGTTTCAGACCTTTACGCTCGACAATTTGGTCCGTCGGATGTGGCGGAATAGACACAGCAAGGTTTTTACAAGCCGAACATGGGACCCAGCAGGCTGAGTTGTCTCTAGATGCCTGTGAGCGCTCTATACTTCGAAACGAGGGTAACTAGGAAGCTTCTCATGCCTCTCAGCCTCGTCTCTTGACAAGGCTGTGGTTGTGACTCGCTTTTGGGGAACATCCCCCACGATCATGATTCACGGAAGCTTTACTCCAACACTTGCATCACAGACACGGCACCTTTCAGTGCAACTCATCATTCATGATGAATGTATCTCTATACTCGTCGCAGTGTGTATGCAGACAGGCCGGTGCTATATTGGTATCAGATACAGTGACGCTTGCATTGCGCGTATTTTGCGGATATTGCAGGCTTCTCTGATAGACCCCAGGTTCGACTCGGTGCCAGTTTACTCCGCTTTCCGAGGCGAGGACTTCAGTGGTCTATCTATATAGATACATTCGAGACATCAAGTTGGAGACTCAAAGCCCTTACAATCTCGGGTGGACACTCTGACATGGCGGACCCTGCTCTTGACATCCCAAGCGAAATACTTGCGGTCCAGGTCGTCAAGGTAAGCAATTCAACGTACCCCAGAATATTGCAACCTCGTCATTGAAATAGAAATGCTGATGGAAATTCCAGTACAACGAACCTCTGGCCATTCACAAGATCCCAACACCTTCTGTATCTAAGCTGGGACCGCACGATCTGCTCCTCCGTACCGCAGTGGCGTCTTTGTGCCACACAGACCTCATGGTTCATGCTGGCATATTTCCAACCCCTTTACCTCTCACCATGTCGCATGAGGGAACTGGGGTTGTTTCCGCCAGGGGAGACGCTGTAAAGGACTTCCAAATTGGCGATCGTGTCCTCTCTGGCCTTCCCTTCCACCAGTGCGGAAAGTGTGAGGAATGCAACCCAACCGACGGCCAGGATTGGAACCAGTACTGTCAAGCCGCAGAAGGTGCAACAGGAATCAAGTCCGATGGCGCCTTTGCCGAGTATCACGTTGTGGACGCCAGGGCGAGCTGTAAGATTCCTGACAACGTAAGTTTCGTGACTGCAGCACCGTTAGCTTGTGCTGGAGTCACGGTGTATCGAGCCATCTTGGTCAGTGGCGTGAAAGAAGGCGGGTGGCTGGCCCTTGTTGGGGCTGGAGGTGGACTCGGACATTTTGGGATACAGTTTGCAAAAGCCAAGGGGATCAATGTCATTGCAATCGAGGCTCGAGAAGAAGGTCTGGAAGTGGCAAAGAAGGCAGGTGCAGAGCATCTCTTGGATGCACGTGAGGGCAAAGACAAGATCGTGGAAAAAGTGCAAGCCCTAACGGACGGGAAAGGAGTGGAAGCCGCCGTCAACGTGAGCGACCATTCTTCTACCGCGGCGCTCTCCGCTGCAATCACGCACATGCACGGCACGGTGGTCCAAGCTGCGCAGCCTCAAGAGGTCAGCGTGCCGTTCATGGACATTGTATTACGCGACATCACAATCAAGGGCACAATGCTGGGAGGTCGAGATGTGACTCAAGAGATGTTGGACGTTGTCTCAAAGCATGGTGTCACTGCTGAGACTCAGGTGTTTTATGGTTTGGAAGAGGTCCCCAAGATGATTGAGCTGTCTGAATCGGGCCGGCTCAAGGGCAAGGCAGTTTGTGTTGTAGATAAGAAGGTCGCAGGGATGGCATAAACCTGTGGAGTACGGCATAGACCCATTTCAGGTGTTCAAGACCAAGTAGTATCTACAGCGAAGTTCCGCTAATTCAGGATGTTGTGAAGCAATGGGAATATATTCTAATGGGATGGCTTGACTGGTGACTGGGTAGAAACGTAAGGAATCAGCAAACATCGGTGACTTGTTTCTCCATTTCCGATACATTATGGCAACCTCATCATACCGTCACACTTCCTGACACCTAGATTTGCGAGAGCAACACGTCTCAACAATGCCAGATTTCGATCTCGCGGAACGTTTCACACAGCACGTCGACAACCGTGCATATCCCAAGACTCTGTGTCCCTCTGAAATCGCACGGTCTTTGTCGGCAACGGAACTTCGAGATCTCGGAGTATCTAGTTGGCGAGAATTGATGCCTCAGCTACGCGAGATGGCATTTGAAGCCCGCAGCAACGGGCAAGTAGAGATCCTTCAGAGGGGAGAGGTGATCCCATCAGAACACGGACTTGACGATGTCAGGGGGCCTATCAGAATCAGAAAAGCACATGGTGCAGGAGACAATTGAACTCTCTCGAGCATTATATTTCATGAAAGGAGTCTTCCTTTCGCACGTTGCGAGTCATGTACATCCAGGTATTCTATGTGCATGCATCATTTGATGGGTCATATTACGACAGAACCAGCCCAGCATCCAGCCTGGTCAACTCCTGAAAAATGCGTATACTATCACAAAAACGCCGTCTCAATACGCAGGGTATCCACGAGCCGGGCGCAATGACGTTCTGCCCGTTCTCGAAGGGCCAATGTCAATTGTACTCAACTCAAGAGCAAGTGAATTTTCGACACCATATCCATGATCTGGATAGCCTGAAGTGTGGACAGCTGGTTTGGTTGGTGTTGTTGGGTAATTCTGCCGATACGGGTTGTAGTCGTCCACGGCTGGCGATTGGTACTCCGCCAACGGCGGGCGATTTGGGGGGCCACTGGCAGGAGACGAACCGATGGTGTACCGCTGCTGACTCGAGGGACTTGGGCGGACCTCCTCCTGGGGAAGCGTCACTATGGCAGGACTCGTCTGGGCGTGGGGATATGGTTGTACTGGCAGCGGACGACTGGGCATGGTTTTCCTCAGTCTGTTTCTCCCGCTTCCTGGGTCTGCCTGCGGAGACGATGGCAACGCGCTTGCAGATGGTGAAGCCTGATATGGCGAAGACACTGGCGCGTTAGAAGTGGCATGGTATGGTGAAGTTGGCATCGAATGTGGTCGTGCAGGGACTGGGAAAGAGCCTCCACCATGCTGCATTCTCACTTCCTCCCTTGTGCGAATCTTGATGACATGCTCTGGCTTCCTGTTTTTGCGCTCTGGCTCAGGTGCCCATGTGTTTGCGGGCAAGTGATCAGATGGATCGATGACCCTTCCATCATTGCCGATGATTGGACCCTGTTCCCGTAATTTGTCGACCTCTCTCTGCCGAGCCACCTCTTTGGCTGCTTCTGGTGTAACGTATGATCCAAGTTCGCCAATAGGACTCGTCCCAGTGTTTAGCATATCGTACGAATCTGGACTATATGGGATTTCACTGAGACGTCTTTGGCTGTCTGGCGTAACGGGCGTGGTGGGAGTTACCGATTTGCGCGGTATCGTGTGGGAGGAAGTGGGACTAATGGCTCGTGGTCGAACGATTACTGGATCGGAGCTGTGTGCTTGTCGCTCACTGGAGCCGTAGTCGTCAAAGGTTTGTGCTCTTCTTGGGGGGCCATAACCTGGTGAACGGCCAAAATCTTCTCGGAAGTCTCCGTACGATTGCTGGGCAGTCTCGGCTCCACCTTGTGCATGGCCGAAAGATTGCCTTGTGTACCTGGCAGATACAGGCCTCGATTGTGTCATGTTTTCGCTGTAAGCGGTATAAAGAGCTTGTCCTCCACTTTGTGCGAATTCGGACGGACTGGACTTGTTGAGGCTTCCCTGCAGAAATTGCGTGGAGGGAGATTGACGCTGTAAATTCTGAGAGGGTGGGGAAGTCAGATGAGACGAATCATATTCTCGTTCGAGCCTTTGAAGAGGGCTCCTTTCCTCCACAGAGCCGTACTTCACGGGCGTGCGTGGCGCCACCTGCCCGTATGGACTATGATGAGGTGATGCCGACACCATGGGCACCCGAGGTATAGAAGCGCGATGAGCGGGTGGCGGAGGAGGAACATCCTCGTCAAATCTTGCATCGGGTATGCTCTGTTCGTGTGGAAGCATATCATGCTGGCTGATCGAGTGCCGGAGAGGACTATCTCTGTATACTGCATGTTTCGTTGGTGACGTGCTGGTCCGACCTTGCCAGGTCTGTGTCTGTGCTGGTCGAGGGGGGGTCGCTTGAGGAGTTGTTCGGGAAGGCGGCGATGACTGATACAGTGTTTGGTCGATTGCATCATGGGGTGAATGAGGACTGGGGATATGTTGCGCTTCATTCACAGATTTGGCCTGGGGGAGGTATGCTGGGGATGACTGTGTTTGTGTTGGAGGTAGAGGTCGTTGTTCATATGGGTCTGGGGTGTTATAGAGGAAGCTGTCTTGTGGGGAGGATTGTCTTCCAGGCTGATTATAATAATCGTACGAGGGGCGTCGTTGCTCGTGAGATAGTTCTGGTTCAGGTGATAGGTCATAGGGATCAGGCAGATCCTGGATTGGTAGGCCATGACCCACATCATCTGGCGTCTCCGGCATTCGTTGCTTCGGTGGCCGCGGTGGAATCTGGATCTGATCGTTCCAGGAGTCGCGAGATTCCTCCGACGGAATACGTTCGGGTGTATAAGATGCTGACACGGGCGCCGAGTAGCCGCCTGGTCCTGGAGGAAGAGGTCTTCTTTTGATCTCTCTTGGTCCGAGTTGTCGCGATCCCAGGGAATTGCTTGTACCGTCGCCGGTACTAGAACGAGATTTTTCCCTCTGCCTCATCCTCTCAGACACATCTGGCCGAGGCCTTGTGTCATAGTATGTCAACTCGACCCGTACATCGCCGGCATATTTCCCTTTGAAGTTCAACTGATGCCACAGGTCATTCTGTCCTCCACCAGGAACAATAACTTCCCGCAGATCTATCCACGCCTCGCCAATCATGTCTGTCTTCTTGTCGTCGTTGAAAATGGAGCATTTGAGTTTGTAGTAGTCGGGAGAGTCGTGGACGATGAATCGAAGTTCTTGATCCCTGTGTACCATATTAGCGATGTTTCCAGGCGTGTCTCATGTCAGTGGCCTACCATTTCGGCGTTTGTCCACCTCTCCTGTCCGTGCCTGTCTTTTTTGCCTCTTTTCCCAGGCGCATGGCACAGTACGGATCTTGTTTACCCATTGTTTTCCTGTTCGGGAGGTTTTTGGCTCGGTCGACAACTGCTACCAGGGTACCGATTTCTGGACCGTCGAGGGTCATGTCGGCAAAGATGCCGGCTGTGTGAGCAGCATTCAAGGCTCTGGACTTTGTCGCCATCTTGCTCGGGAGCGACAGGCTCAGCAGTTAGAAGTGCCTCTTCGAATAGATGCCTGTCGCAGGCGGGGACAAAGCTAGGACTGCGGCATTCGAGCCTACGGCGCTGCAGTCGAGGCTGAGCTTTCAGAAGCCCATGGGGTCGATTCGTGGGATTGTGAGGCGTCGGATGGTTCGGTTTTCTGTGAAACCTTCCAAACAGTTCGAATGCAGGCTGTCGGGCTGTTTGATTGTTGTGCAAAGGAATCGAAATAGAATGAAAGGTGGAGCGCAAGCGTTGACGGACTCGAGGGTGGACAAGGCGCCAGCCACAGGAATTTACGCGGTCGTTTGGCAGATGGCTGGAGACTCAAGTGAGATTCGACAAGAGATTATTGACAAGCGAGCGAGCGTTGTTTCATAACAGCAAGCAAATCGTCCTGCATTATTATGCTTTTTGGTTTGTATCTCATGATTCTTCGTTCGCGATGCCTTGCGGACTTGAATTGCTTGCAGTGGTCTGCGAGTGAACTTGAAATTTGCACCAATCACACCCATTCCAGTGTTTTGGTGACGTCGATCTCTAACAAGCAAGCTTTATGCCGGCGCCTTTTCCAGGCGTTGCCTGATGCCTCTAGCTCAATAGGCGTTAGCTATCTTCAACCGCCACACCTATCCGAGTTGCGACATGCCGCCCAAGGTGGATTGAAGATTGTGGCACGCTACCACCAAGTACCTCGTACTTTAAGGTACAGTATGTGGAGGGTAATATTTCCAGGTACACGCAGCCTCACCCCCGCCAAGATATCGTCGGGTGATACAAATCAAGCGGACAACGACATCATGTGAACCACATTAACTCAACCTCAGCTCATCTAGCTATGAAGCATCTTTTCTTCCTTTCTTCCTTTCTTCATCGTTGCATTGAAGGTGTATCGGTAGCACAAATCATTGATACACTATGAGACACACCACACTGCGGCAGCTGGCCGCTCACAATTGGTCCACCTTCCGACGCCAGCCGTTGACCGAGATCTCAGGCTCTCTAGGAGACTTGGGCACCTTCCTGCCCATTGTAATAGCCCTGACCGAAGGCCAACAAATCTCTCTAACGACAACCCTTATATTTACCGGTCTCTACAACATATTGACTGGAGCATTCTTCGGTATTCCACTACCAGTCCAGCCGATGAAAGCGATCGCGGCTGTTGCCATCTTGAAATCGCTGACGGCTGGCCAAACTGCTGCTGCAGGCATCTTTGTTTCGTCCTGCATTCTGGCATTCAGTGTCACAGGGCTTCTGTCATGGTTTACCCGTGTCATTCCCATCCCGGTGGTCAAGGGCATCCAAGTTGGAGCCGGCCTAAGCCTCATCATAGCCGCCGGTACCAAAGCACTATCGTCTCTATCCTGGACAGCACCTTCTTGGGCAGACAACAACTTATGGATGATTCTGGCCTTTCTTGCTCTATTTGCGACGAACCTTCGACCTCGAACACCTTACGCATTGATCCTGTTCGTCATCGGGATTGTCTTCGCCATCATCCGCCTCACACGCGACAGTCACCGTCATCTGCCCGGATTTCAGCTCTGGCAGCCCTACACTCAGGTTCCTTCCGGCGAAGAATGGAAGACCGGCATCTTTGACGCCGGCATCGGCCAGCTACCACTAACTACACTCAACTCTATCATCGCCGTCACCCATCTCGCGGCCGATCTAATCCCCGAAATCCAAACTCCGTCAGTTACCTCAATTGGAATCAGCGTTGCTACAATGAATCTGTTCGGATGCTGGTTCGGAGCCATGCCTGTTTGTCACGGCTCTGGAGGGCTAGCAGCGCAGTATCGCTTCGGCGCAAGATCAGGAGCGAGTATCATTTTTCTTGGGCTCCTGAAATTAATCCTCGGTATCTTATTCGGCGAAAGTCTCGCCAGTCTACTGAACAAGTTCCCTCTTGCACTGCTGTCGGTCATGATCATCGCTGCTGGTTTGGAATTGGCCAGTGTCGGAGAAAGTCTGAACACGCCACGAGCAAGGGATCTCACGAAAGAAGGGGACAATCCGTCAGGCAGGGTGCATATCACAGACGAAGAACGAAAAAAGAGGTGGACAATCATGCTAGTGACAGCGGGATTGCTCGTCGGCTTTAAGAACGACGCAGTGGGTTTTCTGGGCGGTATGTTCTGTCATTGGAGCTACCAAGTACCGCGCTATGTGACCGTGCTGAGGTCCAAGTCCAATTCGTCTCGAACCGAAAGTACCGACTCTGAAGAGCAAGAAGCTTTATTACCACAATGACGCCGACAACAACTACCACGGTAAAGGTCCTTCCGAGGTCGAATAGGTCCCTGATACACCCTCCGATCCTTCTGCCACCAACTGTCCTACCCTCACAGCGCCATGCTTGGGGTGCATCTCTTCGCTCAACTCCGCGCCGTTTAGTCCTGTTGCCCGGTGTCCTGGACACACAGAATTGACCTTGAAATCGGGATGTAGCTGGGCGTAGTATGCCGTGATGGCGTTGATGGCGGTCTTGCTCGCATTGTACCACGGGACTGGGATCGGCTTGCCTTTCTCCAGTGTTCGCTGAATACTGCCGAGCCCGGAAGAAATGAAGATGATTTTGGGTATTTGGGACTTTTCCAGTAGGGGTATGAGCTTGTCGGTCAAGACGGCTGTAGAGGTGACGTTGACGTTGAATGTCAGGTCATACTTCTCACGTAGAGTGGCTGTTTCTGGAAGGTCCCGGCCAGCAGTGCCGGCATTGTTGATGAGGATGTCCAGCTTGCCGAAGTGCTGGCTGATGGCGAGGTAGCATTGTTCGATTGACTTGTCGTTGGTAATGTCGAGTTGGATTGGGTTAACGTTTCTGGGGGCGCCCATGCTGGCGACAGCCTCTTCTCCCTTGTGTGTGTCTCGACAGCCTAATAAGATCTGAAAATTGGAGTTTTCGGTTGCTAGTTTCTTGACGATTTCGTAGCCTATCCCTGTATTTCCACCAGTCACGAGGACGATTGTCTTGCTGGCGGCTGCGACGCTGGACGGGCGGTGTGTCAAACTGGGTCGAGACATGGTGGTCGCAAGGGCACGATTTCAGATATCAGGTATAGAACAAGATGAAATCTATGAGAAGGGGAGGCAAGACTCAAGAGTGAGGTTTGTTGGATATAACATTAATCATGGGATTTGAGGATGGGATTTGAGGGCTGGAGGAATTGTCCCATTCAAAGTTTCACTACGTCACGTCGTCATGTCGTATTCGTGCCGTGTACAGAGGCCGTGCTGCTGCCCAACCTCTCTTTGGGGTACACAATTCGCTGCCTACCTTACCTTACAGTATCTCGATGCAGGATCTATAGACGTGGCGCCGAGAAGATTCATTAGTCGCATTTCGGTTTATCTTGTTACCATCGTATCACATCCTGCCTACGATTTTCCGTCCAGCTTGGTAAACTCACCAGGCCCCCCCGGTATCTGCAACCAATTCCTATCATCATAATACTCCTCTCCCTCAATCAGGTGGAACGTGTAGATTATCCGTCCTTTCTGGCTGGTGTTCTTTTCACTCTTGTGCAGGATGTTCCCATGGATCAGTACCAAACTTCCGGCCTTGACCTCTCCCAGCACGTACTCCTCTTGTTTGGTCGAATCCGCCTCATGACCAAAACTCCTCGGCCACTGGTCTTCGTCCGACACAGGCACAAACGTCGTTCCTGAATTATCTGAGTTCCTTACGAATCTTTCCTTGATGGGTGCCCTTCGATGGCTTGCTGGGGCAAAGCTCAAGCATCCGTTTTCGACTGTGGCATCTTCGAGGGCAATCCAAAAGCCCACGGCCGATGGTTGTTTCGTGTACAGAAATGTGCTATCTTGATGTGGCGGTACCGCGCCTCCAATCTCCGGCTGTTTGCAGATGACCATGCTCTGTAATAGTCTGGGATCTCTGTATCCGAGATCTTTTGCGATCGCAGTATTCCGTCGTCCAATTTCTCCGGCATGTGATATCTGGCCAAATTCAGGCACGAGACCATGTAGATTGTGTCCGATCTTATTTATTGCCCGCTCTTTTGGCTTGTTCAGTTCGCCAGTTTGAGGATCGAAGGCGTCCTCTTCGAAGAAGAAGCGCACCTTGTCACCGGATGTTAAGAAGTAATCGTCCCCGACATGCTTTTTGGAGGTCGAATCGCCATTCTCGTCGGTGCCCGTTGTGAATCGTGTCATTGGATGGTCGGCCAAAGGAAATTCGGTTAGGAGCTCGTGAGTCTTGGACAGAAGCGTCTGGCATGTTTCCGGAGAGAGGTAGGATGGTATGATCAGATAGCCATCACGGTCGAAAGCAGCAATCTGTTTGGGCGTGAGGCCTAGTGCTGTCTGTGATGAGGCCGGTTCGGGGGAGATTCTGGATGGCGCCATGTTGGAAATCGCCTTGGCCGGATGTTCGCGTGGACTCGTTGTTAGACTCTGTGGGAGGATGTAATGCTTTCTTGTCTTGGGCGAATGCGACAGGAATATGAGCACATTGAAGTTGCACTCGATGAAGATCTGCAGTAATGACCCGGTACTTTTAGCCCCACGAGGCTCTCTGCGGGGTGAGGACGGCGTGGAATAATAGGCCCGAGCTCGCAACTCCAGTTGTGGGTTAAGCAATAAGTGGTGACCTTCAGGTATGTCACCTTTGTTTATTCTTGCATCTTACGAGAGGCTTCATAGTGTATCGATCCGAGAAACCGTAGAGTTCTCCATGGCAGAGTAAAATTGGGCCATAATCTTCGCACCGATCATTGTTTATTTGCGGCTTCCACGACCTAATCTTCCTGACGTGCGCCCGGTCTTCAAAGCGCTGACCAAAGATCGAAGCCTCTCTCATATTGCGGCATTTAAGCCATACTAACCCCACGGCGGTCAGCCTTTCTTTCTCTTCTCATGTGTTTTCTTTGCGGATGGGCGGTCATCTTCCAAGGGTTCGTCCGAGGTCTTTACAATGCATTCTTCGAATTTCAGTGAGTGAAAGGCGTCTACCAAGTTGTTCAACGGAGTGCTGCACGTTAGCATCATCAACAGCGACGTCTATTGACACAAGCACGATATCTGGTTGAGGTACAGTATAATGATCGATATAGGCGAACTTCATGAACCGTAAGAATGGAAGACAAGATGGCCAGGGCCGAAGCTAGAATTACCTGCTAAAGCCGCGAGAATGAGCCAGGTTTCTGCAGTGATCGACATGCACACAAAATGTGCACGGTCTTACCCCGACAATATCGTTGGGCATACTTCCAAATCCATGACCATCACTATTGCAATGTTAACGTTGTTGACTTCGACCCGAGGACAATAGCCTTCCAACACGATTATTGAGATCGCCGAGACCCAGATCCCTGGGGCGAGAGGCGACAGGGGTTCTGAGGCTAGTCTTAGCCGGCCGCTCCTGCCGCGTTGAGGCCGATTTGCTTTTTTTATAGGCTCGGTAAGCCTGAGACTAGTTTACTGGCGCCAGCCCTGCCCCTCATTTTAATGCACTTGGAAGCAATACTCGTACCCAGCCCGTTCATTTTCCATGTTTATGGGATCTCTTGGACCTCTTTGTCACCCAAATGTGATGATTTTAGCTGGAATCAGCATGGCTGGAGGAGGTGCGCGTCATGCAGGCTTTTCAGCTCCTTCAGCCCATCTACATGACCTGCCAGCAGCCGTTATGACTTGCTTTCCTCTCTCACAACTAAAACTTACCTCACTGTCGGATTCTTCAGCACAGCAAAATCACGTTGCACCACTCTGTCCAAGTTCGTTCAATGTCAGATCTCGAGATCAGATCGCCTGGGCAGGAGACCACGACGGCATGGGCACTGGCTTCGACTGAAAACTGGGATACTACCACTACCACGGCATGGGCATTGGCTTCGACAAACAATTGGGCAACCACCACTGAGACGCCTTGTACGACGACGACGGCTTGGGCACTCGCATCGACTGAAAACTGGGACACCACTACTACGACGGCATGGGCGCTGGCTTCGACAAACGGCTGGGCAACCACGACGCCGTGCACGACGAGCAGCTGGATCACAAGCACAACAAAACCTTGCACTACCACTTCAACCACATCATGTACGACAACCACTTCTTCAACGACCACGCGTTGCGGACTATGCGGGGATTCTCGCGCAACGGCTGCTCCTGCAACATACACCAACTCTAACGGGCAAGTGGTCGCGGTCAAGCATGACAACGGAGGTCTGGCGCCTGGGATTGTCGGTGCGATTGTGATTGGCGTCTTCTTCGGCATTCTTCTGATCGCTCTCCTCTGCATCTTCTGCTTCCGAGCTGCCAGATCGCGAGCGTACTATGAAGAAGACGACGATTCGGAAGATAGTCGCAGACGTCCACCACGACCGAGGGACCCGTACGGCGGCAGGCCTATGACTTTTGTTGGTGGAGGTAGTCGCCCAGAAACCAAGGTGGTCATTACCAGGCAGCAGCGAATGTTTGTTCGACCACCTGTAGCAAGGACACGAAGAGAGCGTGTCGTTGTGGTCGAAGAAGATTGAGGAATCTGAAACTTGCTTAATGTATTTACTGCGATTGACTGCATCTGGATCGGGGACTTATGGGACGGCATATTTGGATGACTTGACATATGGGACGGCGTCTTTGAATGACTTAGACACGATTTTCTACTGATTGGGGACATAATGTAGATAGTACGGAACATAGCGGGTTGCATTGCATTGCGAGATATCTCCTGGTTACAACAAGTGCATTTATAAATCCATACATCTCAAACAAGAAACCAGGTTTGATGTCACATATAGTACATTTCCAATCTATGTTCATTCAACCTCGTAGTGCAACTACAATACAAAGCGCTCTCTAGCGCAGAACTTCCTCAATCTATGACTAAACCATCCCATGTCCTGCAATACTCATCACAGATTCAACGGAGTTGTTGCATTGTACCAAGCATACGAGATACTCCTCGCGTTCGATGGCGGAGGTGATCGCTCAAATGATCCCGGGGTTGAATAGTTGTTGTAGTTGTTAGAACGCGGTGGTGAATGATAGGCACTCGTTGGTCGCGGAGCAGCTTCGACAGGACGATGCCGCGTATAGGACATGGCAGACTGAGACGTCGTATGATGGTCATCATGGCGCTGCGATCTCGAAGGCAGATGCGACTCGCGAGATCTCTGCGGCGGCGGTGTCACGCTCCTACTCGATCTGGACGACTCTGACCCGGTAAGTCGACCTTGAAGACCTAGTTCCTCTAGGTAGTCTTCTTCGTCGATGTACTGTATCTCCTGGTGTGGTGCCGAAATGGCCCTGCTCTGTCGAGGGGTTTTCGACTGCCGTTCCATTTTCTCCGGCGGGGCATCCAAATCGTACGGGTACTGCGGTCTATCGATGGTCTGCTTGCTTGCGCTTGGTGGCAGCGGTTGACAGCTGAAATATGACAGTGGTCCTTTGAGGGCGCGTGCGGGGTCATATTTGACACGCTTCTTGGGTCGAGGAGCTGGTGCAGCGACTTTGACCCAGCCTTGGGGCGTGAGGATTGTGGGCATTGCTTCTGGTTATGATAGTGTCAAGTGTGGTAATGTCGATGTTAGCACTTTCACTCTCACGATGTTTGTATCTAAAGGACGGATCAGATTGCATGTGCACATGAAGTCTTGAATCTGGTTCTTGGGCTGTTGCAGAATTGGGAAGCCCAGCCATCTCGGCTGTGCAGCTTGACGAGGCTGGGAAGTGATGGCAGCTGGGATTCGTGGCCGAATCATTTTGATCAGCATTGTGACGACGTAGACATGCTGTGTAAGTCTGTCTCAGACTCAACCCATGTATCCAACTGTCTGGCCATGGCTATGATGCTGGAATAAGATGTGGTCTGTGATCGGGAAAGGAGTATGTCCGAGCTCTGCCAGCCTCGTAGCCTCGTAGCTTTAGCATCGAAGCATTTAGACATAAAGTGCAGTTCAGGCGGAGCAAAAGGACAAACTGCGCAATATCATCTTGGCACATTCAGTACCGACCCTGAAAGCTTTCACAGCTGGTGTCTCGTACCTCATCCTTGGTCAATCACGCTCCTCACTCTCTCTACGCCTTTATTATAATGGCTGCATCTGGAGACGACCCCAGCGTCACGCCCTCGACGCCATCGCCTTTCAACTATATATTGTCTTTCCTTCTAGTCGGCATCTGCTGGGGCTTCACCACCCCTTTCATACGCAAAGCGGCCATTAACTACACTCCGCCATCAAACCCCTCAATCACCGACCCCAACCGGTCGTGGGTGTCCAGACAGGTTCTAAAGGCATTCTTCACTGTTATTGGATTACTCCGAAGCCCCCGGTACGCAGTACCTTTGCTTTTGAACCTCACTGGCAGTATTTGGTTCTTCTTATTGGTTGGGCAAGCAGGTATGTCCCTACAAAGGTCAATGTGACGGAGCTGTGTCCTCAGCGGCGAGCTCTGTATTTGATAGACTCTAACAGTTGCGTTCAGAACTCTCTCTTACGGTCCCCATCACAAACTCCTTGGCTTTCCTCTTCACTGTCCTGGGAGAGTGGTATGCCGAGGGCAAGCTCATCTCAAGAGATACTGGGCTGGGGATGATTCTTGTCTGCGGCGGTATCGGGCTATGTGTATGGTCCAAAACTTGACAGTATAGGCGGCCGTTGTCGCAACGCCAAAGAGCATTCTGATCAATTGTTGTGTTTACCTATAGCCCACTTTCTGTCCTGCATCAAAGGCTAAATATTTCCAATTGTTCAAAACGAGCTTACGACCTATTTGTTACACCAACAAGGGTATCACGCCATTTGGAACGCTCTTGATAACAATGTACAATATCATGCTTGACCAAAGCTTAAAACGCCCAAACCCTGGATGATTTGTTTTGCACAAAATCTTTTCGTTACTCATCAATCGTTCTGCCTTTATGACTATCATACACCACGGAACTGTCATTCGTCAGTAAAGGCCATCTTTGAAGAGTCTGGGATGAACTTACTAATCTCACCACCAAAAACCAACATGCACCAACGAACCTGAACAACGACAATCCAGCCACCGACCAGAGGATAACGGCCAGATAGATTGTGGAGTTTTGCTGCTCAGTGTCCTTGACATTGATCCTATCAAAGCCGGCAGTGTTCAAGACTGCAGCCACCAAGATAAAATTGGTGATCATCCACGCAGTAACCACATTGCTGCGGAAAGATTTGTAATAGTCTTCTTGCTTTTCGGCCAGGTTTGGTGGCTTGACTTCTTTGACAGCTTTCTGAGCGAACAACTTCAATTCCGTATCGTACTGGGCATTGAGATCACCGTCGTCCTGGGGAATCATGACCTCGACCTTTCCATCTGCCTTGACGTTTACACTTTGCAGTTTCTCAGCTTTGTCATCTCCTTTGGTGCCCCAAGTAATATCGTGAGTGTTACAAAAGGCGTAGATATTGAGGACATTGATGTAGGTCGGAGTCAGCACAATGTACTGAATAAAGCATGTAAACATATGCCATGGGTCGAAAAACAAGAAGCTTGCCACAAACCACAGTACATATGTACTTGCCAACGACACGATGAGGCCGAAGAAGGTGCTGTTGTTGAAGATGGTCGAGATGCTGAAGTCCTTTTGTTCGACCTCGGTCTGAATTGATTTGACAGTAAGGAATATCGAAGCAAATGTCAGCCAACACATGAGAATGGACCAGAAGATGACCATCATCAAGTAGGACTTCTTTGAGCCTGTTGGTCGATTGCCCATGGACAGGATGAAACAGTAGAGAAGAGTACCCAGATAAATGAATTCGAACACCACACCGAGGATTGTGCCTACAGTTCCAAGCGGCCCTGACCCGCCCAACGATGCGGTGAGAAGTCGGAAGACCAAGAAGAAATTGCCAATAGCGAACCAAGCGAAGATCATGTTGATGGTCTGATAAGTGAACTCGATCAAGAACATGAACTTGCGAATGACAGAGTGATCGCTACGCCACAGCTGGTAAACGTGGGCAACAGCATATACCGCGGCGAAAAAGGAACCATTCAGCCAGCGTCGTCTCTGTAGCACAAACTCGGCAATTCCATCGGGGACGTCAGTCTCGCCAGTCGCTGATTTGACGTATTGTAGGATCCATCGGCAATTGCGCTTGCTGACTAGTTCGAAACAAAGGATACGATCTTCGGCGAGATACATGTTGGCTGTGAACACACCGGCTTCAGCATGCATGAACTCTCCCGCGAAATAGCGCTCTAACGGCCCGTGTCCGTTCTTGTCGTTTTGTAATGCGACATATCGGTATGCTGAGAAAGCGCCTGGAAGCACGGAAATGAAGCCAAAGGCTGATTCGAGAGGCTTATCCAGGATATTGGACATCTTGTATTCGAAATTTTGTGTCGCGACCAGAGGGTTGTAAAGCTTCTTGCCATGATCCAACATGACCTTGATCTCACCACAGGCGCCGCCACACATGGGCTCCAAGTCGAAAGCTTTCCACAGCTGGTAGATTGAATCCTTTCCGGGCTTCGTTCCTGCGTCGACGAGGACACAAATATTGGGGTCCAAAACGCGACCGAACGCTTGGAAGAACCATCGATGCGAATTGATCTTCTTCTGATTCTTCTCTTTGAGACAAAACAGTATCTGCATGGGCGTGGCAGATTTAGGCTTCATTGAGACCTGAGTTCCCTTTAGCTCCAACCCCACTTGTGTTGTATACTCGTAGATATGAGCTGTGACGTCTTTTCCGTTGACTTGTTGCTTGCCGATACCGTCTTGATATACACCGAGACCCGCTAAGACAGCCCTTGTTCTGGGATTGATCTTGGCACGTCCATCGCTGACAATGCAAACCACGATCTTCTTCCAGGCTTCCTTGCCCCAAGTCTTGCTGCTGGTACGGTTGCACATGAACTCGATATTCTTCTGGATGCCTATCATGGTTCGAGCGAAGAGGAATTCGTCCTCGTTGTACATGGTGACGACGATGAAAAGTTCGGTTTGTCTGGGCTTTGCGAAAAGCCGCTGTCGAAGGGTAAATCGTTCATTATAGAAATCTTTGGGGTCACATGTCGCTGCCGAGTAACGCATATGTGTGAACTCGTCTCTCTCTGGTGGTTGCGCGTGTGGTACGTTCGCCAACAGCTTTGGGGGAACCGGGCAGTCCAGAACAAGATTCCCATCAAACAATTGCACCTCTTTCACGGTCTTCCATCTTCGTATGGGTGCGGGCGATGGCGTTGGACGTGGCTCATCCTGATAACCACCATAATCCGAGGCCGGCGCAGCGTAGGGATTCGGTCCGTAGGCAGAGTCTGGCTGTATCATGGGCACAGTATCGTTCTCGTTTCGGTAGGGCTCGCCTGGGGTAGGATACGGATCGAGCGCATAGTCACCCGGGAGATGAGGAGAGTAAGGTCGGGTGTAATAGGCGTCGTGGTGATCCTCGGGCGACACAACGTAGTCACTCCTCCCATAACCCATATCCCCGCCCGGAGGGAACTGTTGTTCATACTGCTGATTGTGTCCTTGTGAATTGTTTATGTTCTCAACAGAGTAGGTGGGTTGCATGGCCAGGCGGTCATTGGAAGCTGTAGGCATCTGGAGATGCATTGGCTGTCTGGAGTACGATTCCTGTAGAGGCCGCCCCGGTGAGGGTGATCTAGAGTCGTAGTGAGGGTGTGAGATTGGGGAAAGAGGGCCGTCTCGGTGAGGGCTGCCTGCGCGCAGATGTCAGCAATTATCTTCAGGGCTGTGCAAGATTGTTCCGAACCATTTGCGCCCAGCCGATTGTAGGCCATGGCTGGTAGGGGTTGAAGCAAGGAGTGAGTACGATCAGGCGACGGTGGTCTGTGTGTAGAGCGAGTGGGATGGAATGTGCAGAATAGTGAGTGAGGAGGATGTTGGATTCGTCAGAGATAATGCTATTCGTAGGCCGCGCAATGATAGAATCGTGGTGTAAGTGAGATGGGCCGCGGGGGCTGTGGTAAGAAAATGGACGACGCAGGTAATCTGTATGTCTGTTTACTCCATACCGAGTTCAGGAGTGGATCGTGGCGGGCGCAGTCTTTGTACGGATTGTTGGAAAAGGATGGATTATGTCTGAATGAACGACCGAGTTAATAGACTGGAGAAGAGTGTATCGCGATGATGCATTGACCGCTGTCTCTGTGAAGTGAAGACGGCTGAACAAGTCTCTGTATTCAGCTGTTCTCATTGCGAGATGCATGAACACGAGGCAAGCGGTGCGTCTGACGCCTGGAGTGTCGCGGCAAGCCACACACTAAGGAAAAGTGTATCGCCTCGCCAACCAACCTGGCCTAAGGAGGCCCCTGCATTTCTCCAGTCCTGCAAGGCAGATCCAGGTTTAGCCCCTACCATAGTACCATCCTAGGTACAGTATCTATTTTTTACCCCCTATAAACTGACGTTCACTAGGTCCACCAATTACAGCAAAGCTTCCAAGGCGTGGCCTCTACTCCTACTGTACGTTTTCCAGGCAGCTTATATCAGCTTCCGCCACGGATGGTTGTGGATGGCGGTGCACCAATACAGACGTCTTCTTTCCTCTTTTTCTATGCCCAGCTTGCCAGGTAGGTACAGGGCGAATATGTTCATCTTTATCTCGGTTCACCCATTAGCTATCATGTCAAGCATCTCTTTATCGAGCTCATGCACTACCATACCCCGATGATCGGCCATGATTTGGTGCTCTGCAATACGGTTTTGGTGACAAGCGCATCTGCAGCGGTCGATCTGTAAGCATTAAATGCCGTGTTTTCGAGCTTTAGCATACAGAGACATATGATCATCATCACCACTCTTATATTGATGCAGCGCATAACCAGGAGATACGTATATTCCATATTCACTACTGTCCCCAGATTCGAGATCTCTGAGAACCTGGGATGATTCGGGCCGTGATAACCGTGCGCTTCTGCTTGGCCGTCAGGTACAGTTCTCCAAGTCCATCACTGAGTCAGTTTGCTGGGAGGTTTCTGACTCTCTGGTATCGTTATCGCGCCAAGCGTCAAGTCCACTTGCTTATTGGCCGTCAATGCTGCGTGTCGATGATAGTCCTACAATGGGACTTTCCATCCTGGGGAAATTTATGCCTCCTAGGCTGTTTCTCCAACGATGGACTTGATGAAACAGTTCAGATCCAGGTACCCAAAGGTGTCTTCTCTTGAAGCTATCCTTAAGTATAATGTGACAATTTGGGATATTGGTAACAGCAGTGCTTGACTCCAATCGTCTGCGGTCACACCTTGTTGGACCGATAGGTGCCATAGAGAGGGAGGGATAATCCCACAACCTCATGTCCAGCAACCATACACCCGAGGCCTCTCGATCAACTACGTGTAGAAGCCGAAAGCACGAGTCCATGCTCCAATCCTCACTCCGATCGTCCCCATTGCTACCTATCATTTCACCCCAGCTTCGTGGTTCGCAGTTCAAATGGGTTTCCCATGGGGAAATAGCTGAAAGTTTGTTGGCAAAGGCATGCAAGTCTGGTGTATATATTACGCGCTTGCTGCTCTACCGTTGCAGGTCAAAATGGTTCCACACACAGCACACCTTTTCTCTCACACATCTTCTTCTCTCCTGCTGTTTGCGAAGTCTCAGCCTCTGACTTGCAGGAAAAGCCATTGCGTTCCCTTCTATTCATCTCTTTTCGAATCTGTGTTCGTCCTCACTGATCACTGTTCACCATGAGCGCCAAAACTGAGCAGACGATCACCTTCTTCAATTTAGCTGTACGTCTGCCTGAATTTCTTTCCAAGGCGTCATGAGCAGATATAAAGTCGCTAACCTGATGGACTAGATCGTGTTTGCCCTATGTCTAGGCAGCTTGACTTACGGCTATACGTTCAGCATTGTATCGACTACTCTTGGCCAACCTGCATGGTTTGAGTACTTCAATCTCACTCAAGATGCTACAGCACCAAGGTACGACTATACCAACCAGATTATCGGAGCCATGAACGCATGCTTTTCTGGCGGAGGCTTCTTCGGCGCCATCTTTGTTGGTTGGGCCTGTGACTACCTGGGGCGCAAGAAGACTTTGCTTGTCGCTACCCCTATAGCAATCGTCGCCGGTGCTTTGCAAGGAGGAGCCGTCAACATCGCAATGTTCCTTGTCGGACGTTTGCTTGGCGGTTTCGCCGTGGGTCTGTATTACACACTCACCACACTCGAACTCATTCTCATCCGGTAATAGGTATCCTCGTGGTCTTGGTTCCATTGTTTCAATCCGAGATCGCACCACCTGCTACGAGAGGCTTCCTCGTATCTCAGCACGGTAAGCCAAGCCTGGTGGATCGTTCAGGTATCGCACAACTGTACTGACGATTTCTCTTTCAGGCGTCGTGTTAGTGCTGGGGTACAGCTTGGCCGCTTGGGTGGGAGTTGCCTGCTACTTCTCTAAGAATGCGGCTTTCCAGTGGCGATTTCCGCTCTGCCTTCAGTGCCTCTGGCCGCTAGCCATGCTGGTCCTAACTCCTTTTCTTCCAGAGTCGCCGCGATGGTGTAAGTCTAAAAGCTAAATCGCTGATTTTCTGGTTTCAGTACTGACAACTATGAAGTGTTGATGAACAATCGGGAAAGTGAAGCATGGGACACTGTTTCGAAACTCCACTCGAGTGGGAAGAATCGCGAGCACACGTCACACTTCGCGATGGAGGAATTCTACCAGATGAAGCGTCAAGTGAATGCCGATAAAGCTGCTGCAGTTGGAGAGTCGGTGTGGACACTCTTCACAAAGCCTTCTTATCGAAAGCGAATGATCTGCGCGTTCCTGACCATGTTTGGCGCCGAATCCACGGGAATCCTGGTTGTTTACAGTATGTTCACCATTAAGAGTGTATGTCTGACAGGATATTTGTACTGACTTGTACTACAGACTACAGTGTCCTTCTGTACCAGGGCTTGGGCTTCAAGGGCAGCTTACCTTTGATTCTCGCTGCGGCGTACGTCTCTGTAGCCTGCTGTGGCAACTATATCAACTCTCTTCTGATCGATAGAGTTGGACGTGTCAAACTTCTACGTAAGTATCCCGCGTCTATTCAGTAGACTAGGACAAAGTATCACTGCTGACGAGAGTACCATAGTCATCGGTTTCACCGGCTGCATGGTCAGCTTATGCTTTGAGGCTGCTATGAGTGCCGAGTATATTGGCACTACGAAGAACCAAGGTCTCAGCGCAGGCGTGTTCTTTCTATTCCTCTATATTACCTTGTACGAACCATACTCTACCCGTTCATTTTTCTCGAACTGACATTTTCCTTAGTTATGGTTGCTGTATCGATGCCAACACATTTGTGTACTGCTCCGAAATCTTCCCGAACCATATTCGCTCGAGAGGATTAGCCTTTTCGCTGGCTGTCCTCTTCCTCTCAACTATCGCATACCTAGAAGCCGCTCCAACCGCTTTTGCTCAGGTCGGCTGGAAGTATTACCTTCTGTTCATCATCCTCACTTCAATCAATATTCCTCTTGTCTGGTATTTCTTTCCTGAAACCAAAGGGTTGTCGCTTGAAGAGATTGGCGAAAAGTTTGGCGATGAGGTGGCAGTCCATCTAACCGACCTGACGGAAGAGCAGAGGAGAGAACTAGACAAGGTGATTGAGTCTGAAAAAGAAGGTGCCGGTGCCTACCATGCCGAGACTGGAGAAGTCAAGGCTGCTGAGGCTTAGGGGCATGTCAGACCTGTGGCTCTGACTCGATCAGTTGCATAAAGTTCAGGAATATATGCGCATATGGACAGGCACGAAAGTGGTGGGGCCGGCAGACGTTGAATAGATTGACCCATGATCATGGTCGGTGTAAACGGAGTCCCAGGTTGCATAGTATATTTACACTCAGGAACACGGCCAAAGAAGTCATCTTAGCATCAACACGAAGTATAAGTGACCTACTTCCCACAGAACCCGCCATCAACGATTATGCATGCTCCTGTGGTAAAAGTGTTGCCCGGAGCGGCGAGGAATAGCGCTGCAGGGACCAAATCCTGCGGCTCACCCCATCTTTCCGCGGGCACTCTCATCATCAAGTAGTCAATCATTTTCTGGTTATCCTGATACTGAGATGTCATGGGAGTCTTCATAAACCCCGGAGCGATACTGTTGACTTGGATGCCTTTACTTGCCCATTCAGTGCTGAAGGCTTTTGTCATCTGCAAGACGGCACCCTTCGTGCTAGAGTAGACACTCGTGTTGAATCCAGCCTGGTAGGAAGTGACCGAGGCAATATTGATCACTTTGCCTGGCCGTTTCAGTGACAAAAGCTTGCGACCAAACTCTTGCGTGGATATGTATACCGACTTGACGTTGACATCGAGTAACTAGTGAAGACCAGGATTAGCAAGTCGGGAACAGGTGTTGAGAAGGAGTCTTGAACCCACCAAATCCAGTTCATCATCCGTTGCGTTTTCACACAAGTTACGTTTCATGACTCCAGCACAGTTGACCAGAATTTCTGGCTCTGTTCCCGAGTCCCATATCGACTGATAGCAATCCCGAAGACTCTTAGGGTTTCGGAGGTCACAGTGGACTTGGGTGATTTTGCCTCCTTTAGCCTCAATTTTACTTTTCAAATCTGCTGACAATGGGTCGTCCGCCAGCTCGATCGAGATAATCGATGCTCCAGCCTGCGCGAATGCTGAGGCCAAAGCTGAGCCGAGACCGCCCGTCGCACCAGTGAAGATGGCGGCTTTGCCCTCCAATGAGAAGATGCCGCTCAAGTACTCTGACGCCATTTTAGGACGAATAGAAAGTTGTCAGTTACGTTCCTGGAACTTCGGCGTAGGAGCATAGGAGGTTTGTGGTCAAATGCGGTCGTCAACACCTCTCTTCTAAGTAATGGAGGTGGCTTGTGGGGTTTGCCAGGAGCCTCGGGAAGGCAGAGCAAACAGTACGGAGTGTGCCCCGGCCATGACCGACCGAAGCACCCCAGGTTTTGTACCTCGCCTTCTCCAACACGATCGTTTCATCTGTGATCGGACAACCTGGACCCCTTAAAGAGTGACTCGGCAGACACACGCCGGGTATGTTCCGGTAACGGTTTTATCGTCCAATATCAGCCTTGCAGTAACTTGTACAGGGTGTCTATAAACTATGTCAACCTCCCTAATGCTACATGCGACGCTCTTCGCTCGTGGATCCGATGTCGCGCGTAGGACTAACTCAATCAAGTCGCAACAGTCCCAAGCCATTAAAGAGCAAGAGTGTTGCCGACTTGTGCTGCCAGTGGTGGCAGTGTACTCGGCGTATATCGCCCGAATTCGATGCCCTCGGCCTCTTTCCAGCGGGTGTGAAATTCCGCACGACTGTCTTCCTTACATAAGGATGGAATCCCCCGCATCATCTTCCCCAGGGTCCTGGAGAAGTAGTGCAGCTTCGACCGAGCATTGCCGTTGCATTTCGACTGCAGCTCGCCAGAAAATACTCAGCGTCATAGCCAGAAGCGAAGATGGCGCCCAAGCTTGAAAAGACCTTTACCATGAGAGGATATATCAACAAGGAGAATACTGTCGATCTTAAAGCCATTAAGAGCGGTCCCCAGAGGATCATCGTACCCATTGTTTCAGGCTTTGTCAAGGGCTCAGGACTGGATGCGGAGGTCCTGCCAGGCGGTGCTGATTGGATCCTGGTACGTGGACTCATGCCCTGGCCGTCTCTGGTTTCGCATTATGGTCTCTGACCTTCGACCTCATGATGCATAGCTCGATCCATCCTCTAATATTGCTCACATTGACGTACGGACACAAGCACGCGCGTCGAATGGCCACAGTCTCTACATCCACTATATTGGAGTCCTGAAGATGGACGACGAGGCAAATAAAGTCTTGAGTTGGGCCTCAGATGCCAAAACCACCCAGTTGGGCGATCACCACTGGTTCAACCAACCCATAATTGAGACAAGCGACCCTGAGTTCAAGTGGGTGGAGGATTCTGTTTGGGTCGGACAGGGTCACTTTGTCGTTGACGAGAAAGGCTCGGCTGTGGAATACGAAATTTACAAGGTTACTAACTAAGAGGCTGCTTCCTTTTCACTGCACTCTGCTCATACTGTCCATGATTCAGCATGAAGTACCTGCTGTGATTCCGCTCCCTCCATTGATCCGGTGTAGGACGACCGGAAGATTGGTCAACTTGTTGAACAATGCTCCAATTCGTGGTGCTATGGATAAAGAGCCGTAAATGATTTCAGTTTTTGTTGACAGGTTCAAGCCTGCCCGCAGTACGTCCGTCAATCAGTATGTCGAACTTGATGCTTCCATCTTTCGCGACTGTCTCCTGCTTATCCATCAGCGTATACCTCTCGCCCGGCTGACAATTATTGAAACCCAGACTGAACACTCCTGGCTGGCGTCCGTTGTACAAGACCAAATCGACACTTTCTCCGTCCTGGCTGTAGCACTTCGAGACAAGCACCTCGGGGAAGGGGATCTGATCCAACATAGGCGCCTGGAAAGTGTGCTTCGGTGGCCCACTCTGCACCATGTTTGTCCAGTCCTGAAAACTACTCAACCTCGCTTTGAGAGTAGTACCTTGATATAGCGTGCTCATCCCCTTGTTGCGAAGAGCTCCTGTCTTTGTAGCATAAACAGGGAAATGTTCCTCGTCAACCTGTCTCAGCATCTCGTCTCGAATCTCATCGTCCCCATACTCAGCCGCCGCCGCAGCAATGGTGCAGCGGATTGCCCCTTCACCACTTTTGTAATTTCCAGGGTCGAGCTTATCGGCACCCATAAGATTGCGAACCTGGAGTTGACCCTTTTCAGTGTAGTGTAAGGTCTCACGCTTTGTGAAAGCCCAGTTGCGATGCGCAATATGAGGCAGGTAAGCGGCGCAAAGAAGAGCATTGACAGTGTCGGAAAGAGCACCTGCCAGTCCGGGTATCTGTACCCACAGTCAGCGCTTATAGAAGAAATGCAGTGATCAGACGCACGGTAAAACCGGTCAGCTCACTCCGAATGGGCAGGATACTGCCATCTGGATCGGTAAACTCGGTCTCCAGAGCATGTTCGAAGCGCTCGCGCAATTTGGCGCCGTAGTTGTTGCCCAGGATGCGATCTGTGAGAACAATGCCGCCAATTCCGACAAGGCTAAACGTTTCGATCGTAAGCAGAGAACCACATGAAGCACGTGTCGGACAAGGTGCACAAAATAGTCAAATGCAAGGTCGTTGCAAGTGAGAACTTACTTGCAAGGCGTGTAAAGCCAATTCGGCTCACATGGATACAGACAATACGCTGCCTCGTCCATGTTCCGATGGACGGCCTCTGCGACACCTTGCAGGTTGTACCGGTACTTGTTCGATTCAGTGACCTCAAAAGTCATGCTGTCAGGTTTTGTGTAGCGATCGTCATGCGTGTTCGACTGATATATTCCGATGGCTTGCAATATATAACCTGTGACCATAATATTGTCTTTTTTGATCGGGTCCCAATCGTGAGCATTGAACTTTCCAGCCATCGACTCCCATTTCCAGAACCTACAGGGTGGAACATCATATCAGTAAGTGCTGACGAAAGAGATGGACCTTGGATTGTCAGACTTACTCCATAACTTTCTTCGACATCGATTTATCAATGACATTTCTTTGCGCTTGTGACAGATACCCACGAAAGTTAGGGCAGTAGATGCTCTGATATAACCCTAGACAGTTGATTGACTCGTATAGTTGATATCGGATGGCAGAAGTTTGGAATTGATCAATCACATCGTGGTAAGAAAAATCGTCCTGTGGTGTCATACCGAGTTCAATGAACCATTGCAAAAAGCGGAGTGTACGCTCATCGACCTCGCGGGAGCCCGGCTTGGGTGCGACTGCTTTAAGCTGATTGTTGCGTACCTCGTCGACGAGATAGGCGTTGCGGGCGTCACGTTTCTTCTGACCTGCTCGATTGGCAACACGGGAGGCGTAAGTAAGATAAACGACGCCACCAACACAGATCAGAGTCCATAGGGGAGCAGCCAGTTCCAGGAGATCATCCTTGGCGAGACCAGCTGCCAGAATCGATGTGCCTGACCACAATACAATGGGAAATACCACCCCTCCCATACCAAACCAAGCAAAGAGCACGAAAGGGATCAGGGCACATGAAACGACGAATGCGATGAGTGACGGGATTGTAGCAACAGCCACCAGACCTGCTCCAGGGAACAGTAGGCCTAGTGCGGCAGCACGCAAGGCTGGTGATTCAAGTTTGTAAAATGAACCCAAGCCAGCGATGAAGAGGAGGCCGTATTGGGAGAGAGTTCGGCGTTGGTATTGCCATTTCGTGTTACCGGTGCCGACTTTATCAGGAACAAGGACATCTTTAGAATTCTCAGTCAGTACAGATAAGCGGACTCGAGGAGTAGCTTACCGTCCCAGTGGAAATCGCCCACCCGCGACTTATTCGATACGTCCTTCATTATCTCTTCGTTGCCAGTGGCTTTGATCTGGATAGCTGTCAATCGCCAATACACCGAGAATGGCAGTCACTGAGCCGAAAGAAGTACAGTCGTGGAGGAAGAAATGTGGTTGACGACGAAAGAGTATTTTACACTGGCTGTGAAGATGCATTTCTTTTGTGCCGGCCAGCAATCCATGCTGTAGTCGCGCAGCCGGCCACTCATGGACGTCTAGACAGGATCGCATACTCGAAAGTCAATATCAGGTTAAATCGAGGCCAACACGCAGTATGGGGAGCGCGATGTGGCACCAGGGATCCACTGCGCCTTGCACCGATTCACAATGTTCGAGTCAAGAGATGGTCATTGTTGTCGCCTGTGTCATCCTGGTAATCCTTTTCGTCCAAAGTAAATCGGGAAGTTCCCAGTCTCCAAATCTTCTCTGCAATGGTGGTAATGCATGCGGTAGCCCTAAGGATTGGACAAGACACCTCGACAGAGAGATCCGCTTCAGGGGCTGGATTCCGCTCCGTCATCTCCTTTTGCACGATTAATGAATGCTGACTCGGGATTCAGAGAAGAACCCCAGGATAACGAACTCTACGCCTAAATCAGGGGCACGCCAAGACTGTGTTGGAGCGAATGAACCTCACCTAGTGTGTGTGGGGCCCCAATTACCTCGGGACGAAGGCGCCGACTGAGGGGGTACCCGGGCACGTGCCGGGGTAGCCAGAGTCTGGTTTCGGTTGTTTGGAGCCAAGCGTCAATAGGACCTGGGGCACTTCTCAGCAAAGTGCAGTCAAGGAAAACTGGCCTGTTCCGTGGGTCAGGCTGTATTCACGGTGTTAATTCAGGTGACTTTGGTTGTGGCCGGACCAGCACGGATCTGAGTACTGGCCGTCTCTCTTGGTGCGAACTTACCCCAAAGTCGAAATACCTACCGCCAGGCTTTCTACTGCTGGCAAGCCACGTCTCTCATGGTGTCAGAGCACGCTACACTACTCCGAAATCAAACGACTCGTACCACCACACAATGCCATCTCGCGAGGCTGCAAAGGCCGATTTGTCTCCAAGAACGAAATCCAAGGGTAGGACGAAATTGAGCAAATTGCAACGTGAGCGAAAGCGAGAAAGTGACAGAGAAGCTCAGCGACAGATTCGATCGAAGACTAAAAGTCACATTGCACATCTTGAACAATTGGTCAAAACACTACAGGATTCACACGCAGACGATGCCCGGACAAATGATCTCATCGAGCAAATCAAGTCAAACCGGAAGGAGATAGATTCACTGCGTGAATTCGTTCGCGGAATTTCGAAACTAGTTGAAGGTGTCCAAGGGTTTCAATGCGCTGTGAATAAGGAGCGCGACGAAAGTCATCCTGCTGCAACTCAGGTCTTCTCGATCCCTCCGGAAGATACGAATGTCTCATCAGGTGACTTAGACGAGGTGGAGGTGTTTCTTCCATCGCCAGAACCTCCCAGTGCCCCTGATAGCGTCAACGAACCTTTAAAGGTTCTTGACTTGGACAATGCGGACTCACATACCACCTCCATATCGATACCAACGCCTCGCAATTTTGGTCTGGCAGGTCCTCCACACCCAGAATTCGCTGGTCATTCGGGAGATTTTGGCTTGAGCCAGGAGGATGGTCAATGTGTTCCCATAAGCACTTCTTCGGACGATCAGATCTCTCGACAACTCGCAGTAAGGCACGACATAAACGCGGTCGCAACAGAGATCCTGCAAGCTCGGAGCCTTGATGGAAGGCTGTACTATCTGGCAGGCAGTGTTCTCTACTTCATCTTAGGCCTCCCCAGAAGACAGCGTACGCCGGAAGAGTTTACCGAAGACATCGCAATTCGAGCGGTCCTGGGTGGATGGGAGACCGTTGCCGAACAATATGATCTGGATCCCGGTTGGTTGTGGCTCCGTCACCTTGACGAAGCGGTGTACTCGGCTTGGGGTCTCCCTGAACGATTGGCATGCCTCCGCATTATGCGACTTCTATTGCAGGCACGCATGTGGCCACAACAGTCGTCTGATCTCGAACTTCCTGCGTTCCTGGCGCCTCGTCCGTCTCAAAAATTCATGGAGCACGATCCTCTTGTCGAGTACTTCGTGTGGCCAGGCATGCGAGAACACATGATCTTTGGACCGAGGAAATATGCCACAAATATATTCATGGACACTTTTCGGAATCAAATTCGCTTTGCCTGGCCACACAATCCGGAAGATACATTCTCTCATAACATCGTTTCAGGCATGTACTCATTTTCCCCGGAATTCATCGCACGACAAAATGATATCCGCTGCTGGGCAATGAGGTCGGAATTTTTTGTACGATTTCCAGAATTTAGGCAGGATATCCCATGCTTTGATGATTGCCTATCGCTGTTACCCCAGCTTTTCGTTCCACCAGGACAGAGTTCACCCATAGCGCATGCTGTTATTGCGGATGTATGTCCTGAACAGGTCGTCAACAACAAGCTTGGGACAACCCGAACGATACTGGAGGACGGGCTATCGTCAAATTATATCGTAGCAGGGGTTTGACGACAAAGGCAGGAAATAGTTATCTGTTCCTTACTGGTCCTGGCACGAGTCAGCATTGAACTATCGTAGTAGACTCCATTACACGTCCCCACTTCGTCTCCTCTGACCAGGTACTAGTAAATAGATTACCACACTTGGGTCATGCTGTTTTCTGAGAAAGTGCATGTCATGAGTCAGAACTGTCGACTCGCACTGATTGTGGCCAACTGACTCGACAGCTCAATAGCTTCATAGTTGGGTTGGGAGAGTTTACAGGAAAGTTTACCAGGACGTCCAACTGTCGCACGAACTTATCTCACGGGAGGTCTGGACTCGAGGGGCCCCATGGGGGTTCGGATCCGACTCCTTTATTGTAATACTGATAGATATAAACCTGTATCTGTCCACGTGGATGAGTTGTATGAATCTATAGCGGAACGACCATCAGATCATTCAGACCACGTTGATCTTATCGATCCCCAGTTCGAACAGACAAGACGAAAATGCCAATGTCAGAAAAGGGTGACATTGAAACGGAGCATAACACAATGGCGACTGATGAGAATACCAGTGTCGAGCACCACGAGCTCAAAACACACTATTCTCATGTTGACAACAGCCTGGCCTTCAAGGGCGATGACTCTGATGGCAAGGTCGACTGGACGGTTCGCAGTCTCATTGCAGCAATCTCGCTTGGTTTCCTTTACGTTGGTTCGTGTATCCCTGGAGAAGCCCAAGCAAATACTAACACTCGATTGACTAGGCTCGCAAGTGATGTTATACTTCGTCGGCGGAAGTCTGTCATTCATGGAGGCTGACCTCCACGCGACGGCCCATGCTAGTTGGCTTCCTGTATCCAATACACTAGCTATCACAGCAGTTGCTCCTTTCACTGGTTATCTGCAAGATCTTCTTGGAAGACGAGAGATCACACTCGTGGGATCGATTATGATCATGACAGGACAAGCTCTCGTTGGAAGTGCTCATACCTTTGGACAAGCTGTTACTGGAATGGCGCTTGGTGGAGCAGGAGCTGGAATTTGCGAACTTACTGCTCTTGCCGGGTAAGCCCAGATTGTCCTGCAGATCTTGCTCTTCAACATCTTAGGTGAAGTCTTTGTTTGACTGACTTCTTGCAGTATCTCTGATATCGTGCCTGTCCGACACCGTGGCATTGCCCTTGCACTGATGACTGGTGTCATTATCCCTTTCACCCCCTATGTCATGTACTCCCAACTCTTGGGAACCTACCATACATGGAGATGGGGACAGTGGATCTCTCTCATTTGGAATGGAGTTACTTTTATCGGTTTGGCTACAACATATTTTCCCAAGGCACATCCACGTATGGAAGGTTTCAGCAAGAAAACAATTCTTGCCCGAATTGACTATGTCGGGGCTATCCTCTCTATCACCGGGATCACTCTCTTGTAAGACTCTTCCTCCTGGGAGTGTTCAATCCCTTGCTAACAAATGGATCACAGCCTGGTTGCCCTCCAAGCTGGAGGCTACACTCATCCCTGGAGCGGCGCTTATGTACTATGCCTGCTTATCATTGGCATTTTACTCATGTTTAGCTGGGTAATATGGGAGTGGAAATTTGCCAAGTACCCAATGGTTCCCGGCGAGATGTTCAGAGGGCAAAAGATCGTTGGCCTGGCGTTTTGCGTGGCTTTCGTTGCAGGCATGAACTTCTACTCACTGATCAACTTCTTCCCACTCTCATTCGGAACAATCTGGTCCCCAGACCCAGTCCAGATTGGCTTGAAAGGACTCGGATATGGCATCTCGACCACTGTCGGGGCAGTCTTTGTAAGTATTCTCCTTCTCGAGCTGTGTCGTTGAAGCACGAGCCTTTTGCATTCTCCCTTGTTTTTACCGATGCAGCTTCCTGACGATTCGCAGTTCAATGCGCTGTTATCCACGAAGCTGGAGGCGAAATGGGTTCTCTTGGCCGCGGCGTCCATGATGAGTGAGTATCTCAACATGAGCAATGTTCTTTTCCATGACGACCATACTGACTTAATCTCACTTTTAGCTGCGTTCGGAGGTGCTCTAGCAGTGTCGAACCCAACGAATCCGAAAGTCGCTGTCGCCTTAGGTACACTTGCCAGTTTTGGTGTGGGCGGTGTTCTTGTCCCAAGTGCGACAGTGGCACTCATTGTTGTTCCCGATGCCCTGCTCGCGACCACGGCAGCCTTGTCGTTGTCCATTCGCACCATTGGCGGCTCCATCGGATTTACCATCTACTATAATATCTTTGTCAACAAACTCACAACCCTGCTTCCTCAAATTGTTGCTGAATATGCCATTGCGGCAGGATTATCAGCTGCCGATGCTACAGCATTCGTTACCACGTTCCTCACCGACCCAACAGCCATCGAAACAGCACCCGGATATACACCAGCGATTGCGAAGGCAGCTACACTGGGTTCATCATGGGCCTACGCAGGAGCCCTCAAATACGTCTGGTATGTCAGTATCCCATTCGGTGTCCTCGCTATGATCAGCGCTGCCTGCGTGCCGAACATCAAGAAATACCAGACCAATCGTGTAGCTGTGGCGCTGTGAGCCGGAGGGAGACTCTGGAAACGTCATTTGGTGGGTATTGCAGTCTGTGAGGATACCAGAGCGGTGATGTCTATCTGTCTTAAACCTCATAGTCCAGCATTGACGATTGTTGCCGAGTCGAGGGCAATCACACATCAGACAACCAAGCAGTCAGACAAAGATCCATTATGCCAGACATGATATTGCTTGGTTAGAAGTAAGATCGAGGTTCAATGAGATTCCCGAAGCCGTTGTCGGAAATGTAAGCTCATCCCGAGGACGGTAATGCTCGAGAATGCCATCATGGTCCCCGCCAATGACCTTGAGACTAACGTCAGCAAATGAAGTCCTTCCCATAGTAAATAAAGGAAACTCACGCATCAATCCTGATGATGTGGCCCAAGCCCATCAAGTCACCCATGCCCATGGCAAGCGAAATAGCAATTGCGTTGTATCCAATGGCCCACACGGAATTCCATCTCGCCTGTCTGGCTGTCGCTCGAGCAATTCGGAAAAGCTTCGGCACAGCAGCGAGCTCTGGCGACATGATGATGGCATCTACTGCAGATGTTCCAAGAGCTAAGGGTGCCGTTGAAGTCAAAGATCGACGCTGTGATAACGGGGACAGGGAAAAAAGGATGCCGACATCGGCGGCTGCTTGCGCAGGCGCGTCGTTCAACCCGTCCCCAAGCATGGCAACGACATTCTCGGTGTGGCGAAGCCTTCTCTTCTGCTGATGATCGTAATCGTACTGTAATGACTCGACCAGATCTTTCTTCTCATTTGGAAGACTTCTGGCTTTGAGAAGAGGAATATTCAGTTGGGTTGCCACTCGTTGGGCTTCAAACTCCGAATCACCTGTCAGCATCGTGAGGGACAATCCAAGGTCTTTAAGCTCTTTGAGGACATTTGGAGCAGAACGCCGGATTGAATCCTGCAGAATGACAGTGCCGGCGTATTGGCCATCAATCGCGAAATGGACGGTGGTCATATGCACTTCAGAAGAGAGACAAGCTGGAATTCTAACATCATGGTCGACCAAAAAGCGCTCACTGCCAATGCAGACAGAATACCATGTCTTCTCGGGTCCTTGAACCTCACAGGACACTCCTTTTCCAGGAACACTTTCCACATTTCTTGTTGGGGACGTTCCTGCTTCAAGATTTCCGGGCGTGTCGAGTATGCTAGAGAAGTCTTGCTGAAGGAGTCTCAGCGACCACTGGAAGACAGCCCTACCAATTGGGTGTGCTTGTGCTTCGTCCCGTTCAGCAGCGCAGAGAAGCATATGGCACAAAGCACGTCTTGCAGGATCGTGATTGTATGGCTCGACGAAAGACGAGTATGAAACCTCAGGTCTGCCTTCAGTCAAGGTTCCTGTCTTGTCAAGCACCATATGTGTAAGACGAGACAGTTTCTCCAGTGTCTCAGCTCCACCTGGTAATAGAATCCCGGACGCGTAGCAGGCGTCGATGCCGGCCATCGTAGCGGAGGGAGCTGCTAACCCCAGTGAACAGGGACACGCCGCCGCAAGGATAGCCATGGCTCGCTCGCATGCGGCATTGACTCTGTCGATGAGCGGAATTGTTGGTGGCAGAGTGTACATCACAAGTGCCAGACCTATACAAGTGAGCAAGAGTACTGCAGGGACAAAGTGGCGGACAACACTGTCCATGAGAGAACGTCCTTCCTCGCTTCCAATAGTGGCTGCATCATATCTCAACTCGGATGCTTTCTCGATGCTCTCGAGCAGTGCTTCCAGACTTGAATCAGACTGAGCCTTCGTCACTACAGCAACAAGGTGGTTCGACAGATTTCTCGTGCCGGACATCAGAAAGTCGCCTGTTGATTTGCGAGAAGGCATGGATTCGCCCGTCATGTTTGCTTCGGCGATGAGACTGATGCCTCTCAGGATGTAGGAATCGCACGGAATCAGCCCCTGAGGCGGAATGTGATAGACATCCAGTGGCGCGAGAAGCGTGGTTGGCATGGAGGTCTTGGACACGCATTGTCGGATTAGCAAGACAACACTATCAGCAGACTTGGAGAGACTCACCAGATATGACTCTTCATGATCCTTGTCTTCGGAAGTTCCTGCATAATGTCCTTCAACCACCACGGTTCCAAGTTCCATCTCCTTCTGCAGACCGAAAAGTCCAGCAAAGGCCGACGCACCTTGCTTCTTGAGTGTGACATCAAGGTAGCGTCCTGCACTGATGACTACACTCAGAAAAGACGCTGATGAGAAATATGTTTTGGGTGTCGAGCCGGACTTTGCGCTGAGAGAGATATTGAAGAGTGATAGGCTAAGACTGAGGAGGAGCGACAATGACAATAGCGTATCCATAGACACCCTAGGAAGTCGAACTCTTTTCATGTTGAAGCAGTGTGACCATGCATTTCGATGAATCCATGCTGCATGAGATACTTGGATATAGCAGGCGATTCCGAACACCGCCGCATGCAGACCAGAATTGACCATCTTCTCAGGCACTGTACTATTGGCCGTCATGCTTTTGAACCATTCAAGGATGGCGATAGCAGTCGCCCAACGGGTGCAGCCGCTGAATGAGGCTTTGAGATGCTGCAATTCCTCCTCCCTTTCGACTGCCTTAAGGTTGAGAGCCGCGGAACTTTGGTTTTCGTCACCAAGGACGATAGCCCCGTAGCCTACATCTTGAACTAGCGAGATCAGGTCCTCGTAGGTGGTGTTTTGAGCATTGTAAACGACGGTTGCACGCGATAGAGCGAGAGATATCTTGACACGATGGACGGAGGAATGCGACGTCAGTGCGTCAGTGAGCGTGGCCACACAAGAGGCGCATGTCATGCCAGTAACGACAAGTCGGATAGTCTGGAACGGCTGTGGACTCTTCTGCAGAGACTTGATGGTGCTTCGATCAAGCTCACTTGTCGATCTGGTGTCTCTGATCGTCGTTGCATTGTAGGTCTGAATCAGCCTGTCGGCATCGTCCTCAACATCGGCGTCATTGTACTTTATATCAAGGAGGCGAATGTCAAAGACTTCACAGGCTTTGATGATTCGGCTCATGAAGTACGCCGTAAAGACGCAGCAAGCCATGTTGAAAAATATGCTGCAATCGAGGCATCGTCCAGGTCAAGCGTGGGATTTTCAGGTCATCGAATAGCATATGTCGTTTCTACGAAATCTTGGGCCGGTGACGCCACGAGACGACGCAGGGCGAATAGCGGATTCCCTAGAAGATTTGGCTGAATCTAGGGGCGCAGGGCTCATGAGGCCGGTCCAGCATTAACAATGGTAATCTCATACTTGACTATTCGGCCACTCAACCTTCTTACAAAATCTGCTGGACGAGTCAGGGATGATGAGTCGGGGGAAATGGTGCAGCCGAGGCAAGGCAAGAACGGATCAAATTTAGCTCTGGGCATGTCCAAGTGCTCTCACGCAGTAGCAAATTGACTTTGGACATTTGGATGAGTATCGGTAAATACATACGTTTAAGAAAGACTTCACTACACCAACTCTTCGGATGTTGCCTACTGACGAGATTACTTTTAAGGTCTGCCACCTATGACGGAGCAATCACAAGGTCAAGTACTTAGTACATCTGGAATCTAAGCGAATCTCGATTCCTCGGTCGGCCTCCGTCCTCTCGGAATTTGCTAGCACGCGTGCTGTGGAGCCATTTCGAGAAGCCGAATGAGAAGCCGACTTCAGACAGCAGTCTTCCTACCGACGCTATGTGCTTTTGTTTCTTAGCCGGGATGCCTTTGGAGCTGGTGGTGCAGTCCATGGTCGTAACGGTGCCGCTCTCTCCAAGTCCGCCTGGGGAAGGTCGTGGAGAGGGGTGGATAAACTCGAGGCATGGCTGGGAGCACTGAGCCGCACGGCCTCGAAGCCCGACGTCGGCCTTCAGCCCCGAAAAGTTCACGAACCTGACTCCAATACTGCAACTTACGTCCACTGGATGTGCGGGGTACAGGGTCGCGGTCGTCCCTGTGAGTGTTTTCTGGGGTGCCCCAGTACTGACCCTGCCACTGGCAACCGTGCCCAACGTGCCAGAGGGACACCCAAAACCTTGTCAACCCTCACTACTCCATCGAACGGGCGCAGTGTCATTGGCTTGGCCATATTCGTGGTTAACGTGCAGAGTCTTCGGCGTACATGATCGTTTGATGTCAAGTTCCAAGGACCAGCACGGTACGACCATGAAAAACGCTCCGTCTTCATCCCTGTCCCCCACAGTACCCAAGGCTACAAGGAGAGCAAAGATAGCCTGCAAGTCCTGCAATGCACGACGTGTTAAGTGCGATGTCTCGGAATCGCAACCTTGTTGGCATTGCAGGGTCCGGGAGCAACCTTGCGAGCTGATTGACTCACGAAGAGGAAGGTTCGAATTCTCATCGCATACTTCAGTGCCAGTGAGCTGACGACATCAACATCGCAGATACCAGAGAGTTCGTAACAAGGGTGCTGGTGCTCGTAGGCGCTCAGAAACAGGAAGTACAGCAGAGTCCACCATCGCACCTAGTCAGGATGCCAGCACAGTCAAGTCGCTTCAAGATGACCATACGCGGATGAGCGTCGACTCCCTGCTATCGACCAACCCAGCTGACCCACAGCATTTACCATCACTCGTCTCCATCGAGGAATCAGCCCTGGGCATCGACACATGTAGCTCTGTCGACGGACCCGACATGCTATTCGCCCGAATGACAGAGGTTCAGCCACTTGGAGACCGCTCTCCAGACATTCGCAAACAGTCAAGGACACTCTATCTTGGCGAGACCTTCTCTTTGGCATTCGTGGTCAAGACTGTCTGCCATCCGTCCCAGACTGGCAGTGAACCCAGACATCATTATCCTATTCCAACGTCTGTTGCCGACAGGTTGGATCGTCGAGACGATCCTGCAAAGTCTTTCCTTCAGCACGAAGATGCCTTCCTACAGGCCCAAGGCGCTTTTACGACTCTCCCGAAAGACCTTAGCGATGAGCTGGTCGCTGTCTTCTTCAAGTTCTTTCATCCGGCCTGGCCGGTATTTGATCGCCGACATTTTGTCGCCCTATATGAGCGTGACCAGGCATCGTTTCTGGCCTTGCAAACGATATATTTCATTGCATTCAGTATCTGTGATGAGGACCTCCTTCATCGGGCTGGCTTCTTTGACCGGTATCAAGCGAGACGAGTCTTTTATTTGAGAGCAAAAGGTCTGTATGATGCAGATTACGAGAAAGATAAAGTCATCCTTTCAGCCGTTTTATTTCTCCTGGGCTTTTGGTGGCTAGGGCCAGAGGACCAGAAGGATACCTGGTACTGGCTTGGTTGTGCTGTCAGTCTGGCGCAGACACTGGGGATGCATCGATCGTAAGCTTGTCTCGTCTCTCTGACGCACGCTCAACTGACTCGAATCGAGGACGGCTCATGGAGGCATGGACCCACGACAACGTTCGTTATGGAAAAGAATATTTTGGTCTATCTATGTATGATGTCTTCTTATCACGGATAGTGTGAATGATGAGCTAATGAGCGTATCCAGACTCGCGACCGACATGCTGCTGCAGCTCTAGGCCGCCCTTTCCGTGTCAATGATGAAGACTGTGATGTCGAGGACTTGTGTGAAGCGGATTTCGAATTGGACATCGCGCCTGAAACCCCAATCATGGCACCTCAAAAAAGCTATCATGTTCAGTATCAGTTAGCGATCACAAAGCTCGCCGGCTCTTGTAAGTATGAGAAGCCAAGGGCTATTTTCCAGTGACTAACGGCATGACCAGTTGGAAGGATCATGTCGACAAGATATCGGCCACACAGCACTAATCCCCAAGCTGGCATCAAGTCGATTGGAGAAGAGTTGGCTCGTTGGAAAGCGAACTTACCTCGAGAGATGCTTCTCCAGGACATCGATCGCGATGGAGCAGGCTTCTGGGCAAGCATGCTGCATGCCAATTTTTAGTAAGTCGGATACCAGCTGACCTATTGTTGCCATACTCATATCCCTTGAAGTACCTGTCAGATTCTTCTATTTCGACCCAGCCGTGTTATAGTCGAAACGGACCATGAAATTCAGAATGACCGGATTGCTCGTACTGCAGCAGATGGAATGACCCGAATCGCCGAAGACTTGCTGACTTCTGGGATGCTAAGACAAGCCCAGGTGCACATGTAAGTATCACCAAGGCCGGCTGCGCGCAATGGAACTGACATGTCAAGGGCTCCTGCGCTGTTTGCAGCCTGTGGAATGCATGCCATAGTAATTCGGCGAAAGTGTGCCATTCAGAGTCAGGTGGCCGAGAATCGTGCCCGTCAATGTATGCTGGCCTTGAGCGAACTGGCAAAATCGTGGCCGGTAGCAAATTGGATTCTTCGACTCTTTATCAGTTTGATGACTCGACTTACTGGTCATGATTTTAAAGACATTCACCCAGTACAGTATGGGCCAGCTGCGTCAGCCCCAAGTTCTATCTTTCAATCTCAACAGACCATGGGTGTGGATAGTCTTGAATCGGGGTCACACCAGGAAGGATATCCCAACGACTCGTCAGAGCGTTCGATTGAGGTTGGCCAAGCACTACCGCAGATGCCGGAGCCTGGGAACGCTTGGCCTGAGGATCTCGGACCGGAAGACCTGAACTGGATATTCCAAGATTCATTGGGCAATTATAGTCTGTATGATTTCAGTCTGCAGAATGAAGCCGGCAGTACTGCGTTTTGAATACACCACTTCTTGCTAGATTGGCCTTTTCTGGAAGTATAGTCAGAGTCCTGCTTGGCTTTAAGTGTTCTTATATATGCTTGTCTAGACATTCTGCTGGTAAGCCTTGGGGTCATCGTCACCGAGGCCTGCAAGGATTGCAGCTGCCGACATGATCTTGTTAGAAGCCGATATACTCTTTGGCCGACCTCGGCGACTACAACACCCACCAAGGGAAAGGGCGGGGCGCGGGGAAGAGGAACGGACGGGTTCATGAGGTCTTCACTATTCAATCTTCAATTTGGAGCTTCTTCATTCATGGAACGTAGATCGAGGCTTTCTATCACGCTGATCCTTTAAACACCCCATGTTGTGAGCCTCATACCGGTCCGAAGCCTCACCGCAATCTCAGGCCACTGGAAGTCGACTTGCAGCGAAACCATCATCATGACGAGCATCAAAACCATCCGTGTTCCACATCTTTGGGGGACTGATGCTGCCTACGTGCAGCCACGACCATATGATGCATCAAAGCCTACCTGTGTTCTTGTGAACAGCTTCACAATGACATCGGCTTTATACGAGGCTCAATTCAAGGACGAAGCACTTCTTAACGCAATGAACCTAGTGGCCATCGAACCTTTGGGCCATGGTCAAACTCGGGCCAGTTCCGATACATTCACCTACTGGGACACAGCGATCATGAATCTCCAAGTGCTCGATGCTTTGGGGATCAAAGGCAAAGTATTTGCCCTAGGAACTAGCCAGGGAGGCTGGATTGTCGTCCGTATGGCGTTGCTTCGACCTGACCGCATAGCCGGAATTATTCCCCTTGGAACGAGTATGGACTACGAGAGTGAGCGTACGAGAAAGCTGGGCAACTTCGATGCCTGGAGTACCCTTGGAGGACCGATTCAGGAATTCAGCTCGACGAAACCAACACCAGACTTCGTGATGCCTGAGTCATTTCGGATTTTCCCAATCTACGTCGGCTTTGGCAAGGGTATCGACCAGAAGACGGCCGAGTGGTGGCATGAGGAGATGAAACGCAATTACAGCGGCGATGATGGACGAAGACGCCTCAGAGAAGTGACTGTCAATCTTCGAGATCGGGACGGACTTCATGGGAGGTTAAGTGAAGTCCAATGTCCCGTTCTATGGTTACACGGGACCCAGGACGCGGCGTACTCGGTTCCAAATGCTGAAGAGGAGATTAAGTTGTTTGTCAATTCGGCTGATGCGAGGTTGCAAGTCGTGGAAGGTGGCGAGCACTATTTAAGCTCCAGTCATCCCGAAGTGGTCGATAAGGCGTTGATAGAATTTGTGCAGAAGTTTTCCTAGGCGACGTGATCATCGGAGGGGTTGTGGGATTGCGGGAAAATTTACAAGGTAAGGATGTCGTTGACAAGTGGTCGCTGCGAACAGGTATGGAGGTGTCCAGGTAAAACAATATGAAGTCAATAATAAGTAGTGATAGGGGTACCTCGCAAGGCTAGTGCACCTATGGACAATTGTCACCAGGCACGCCAGGCTATACTGTACTGTAGATGTTCAACGATAAGATAAGGAGCGCACCTAGCATGGTTAATCTTCGGTCATATTTACAATGCGGTGCAGACCGTTCTGCTGCGAAACACTCACAAATCCTTCTCTGTCCCAGCGATGGTCTCCTTACCACTCTTTCTATTGTCCTAACATGGCGACCATATCGCCCTCGGACGTTGACCAGAGACGCCAAATCGACTGAACGAACAGCGGTCTCTCGTTACTGACGAGTCGCAGCCCCATATCTGTCATGGCCACAGCGACAGATAAAACCTCTGTCCTCTTTGTGTGCCTCGGCAACATATGTAAGGTCTTCGAGACAATTTGCTGTATGCCTACTGACGTGCTACGAGGTCGCTCCACCATGGCAGAGGGTGTTTTTCGCTCTCTCACCAAAACCCATCCCCAAATAGGCGAGATCGATTCAGCAGGCACGGGCGCATATCACGTACTTGACCCCCCCGACTTCCGTACGATGGACACGCTTCGCAGACATGGCGTCACCGACTACGATCACGGCGCGCGACAAGTCGACGCCCAAGACTTCCAGACATTCGACTACATATTTGCCATGGATGCCAACAATCTGAGAGACCTGCAACGATTGCAACGAAAGATAGAAAGCAAAGGCGAGAAGAGTAAAGCCAAGGTTATGATGTTTGGCGAGTTTGGCGGCAAAAAGAAGGCTGAGGAAGTCGTTGATCCTTACTATGGCGCCGACAACGGATTTGAGACTGTCTACGAGCAGGTCAATCGCTTCTCGAAGACTTTCCTTGAGCAAGTTGTTGACAAGAAGGTATAATGGCGGAAACAGACGGAAGGACAATAGTCGGGTCCGTCTTGACTGCCAATTTGCTTCTCGCCACGACAGGTTGATGTCAATTGGCCATCAACTTCTAGCTTCTTACATTTTTCTGCGGCCGCCGCATGAGGTGGGAAATGCGCTTGAAATGGCATGGATTGCTTCAACTAACGGCTCGCAAAAGATCTCCGCCGAAAGACGCTGCGCCTGCTGGACTTGACAAGGAAAACAGAGAAACGGCCTGCCTAATAGGCGTTCGGCACTTCTTACACTTCGGCTCGACTGATTCCCTCTGGGTGTGCGAAATACATCAAGGTAAAGATGGAGTGAGACCAAGACTGTCCGCAAACAGGATGTCCCAGGTAGTATCCTTAGGAAACTGGAGGTTTTCGGTAGTCCTACCCCTCGACGACAGGGTTGCGATAGGCGGTACGACGCCCCCTAGTCCAACAGCCTTGCGGGTTCCGGCTTCTCCATTTCACATGGCTTCGAGCGGATGCCAGGCTTAGGGGTCATACAGGCGATAAGTTTGAAACCTGAACCAGTCAGTTGGCCAGCAGTTACTTGTATTTGTAGTCTGTTGCCCCATTGCCTCTGGCGACTTGACAGGAATTGACTTTCCATACCGTCCATACCATGGACTAAAAGATGATTGATGACGATGATGACATAAGTCGTATTATGCGTTATGACAACATTTCTCGGCTATCAAGGTTGCCGCCCGCTTACGGAGACTCGGGTTGGCGATGGGGTGCTGCATTTTGCATGAAAGTCTGTATCCACGGCTGCTTCGGCATTATAACTAAGCAAGCATTGAGTACCTCATCATTTTGCGGTACCTGCTTTTCTACATGCAACACTGCACCTGTCAGTTTTTGCCTGTCCGATCAGTCCTTCGTGTGGTGGCTCCAAGAAAATTGCAGCCAGCTGTCTCGCGCAGACTCCAATCCTGCCATCAGCTACAAAGTCGCCCGCGACGCTCACAGCCAACCTCTCTGAGCCAACCGAACAGTACGCAAAGATCTACACGACCACTTCAAGCATCTTCGTCCTCATACGTTCTCCTTGTTGCCGCTGCATTCGGGAGCGCCATCTGCATTGACTACATTGTACGCGCAGATTCCAGCGGGGCACACGACAGCCACGACGCCGACCGAGAACATCGCACTTTAGCAACCCCACCCGAAAACACCTACGATCCGTTCTATACAGACATGCCCGTCCCTCCTGGGCATCTTGGCAATTTGTCGCCCGAGCAAGAAGTGAAACTACGTGAATTTTGGTCCGCTACACTAAGAATATTTGGAGTTGAAGACCCAAACCATTCGAATGCCGCAGATACATCTCTGATCGAGGATGACACGCAATCTGTGTCCGAGTTAGATGGCAAAGATAAGAAGAAAAGCAAGAAGCGATTGGGTTTGTTCAAGAAGAAGGACAAAGATTCAACTAATGGATCGGCTACTCCTACTAAAGATCCCAGTCACCATGCCGATTCGGACGACAAATACGGCCAATATAAAGAGTTTCAAGACATAATTGCGACCCAGAGCCCTGAGTCTATACGTGCCACCTTCTGGAGTATGGTCAAAGCCGATCATCCGGATGCCCTCCTACTACGGTTCCTCCGAGCGCGCAAATGGGACGTGGAAAAGGCGCTAGTCATGCTCGTGTCTACAATGCGATGGCGAAGTCAAGAACAACACGTCGATGATGATATCATGCTGCGAGGAGAAGGCGGCGCACTCGAGGACTCCAAGTCTTCTGATCCAGCAGTTAAAAGAGAGGGCGAAGATTTCCTTACTCAATTGAGGTTAGGAAAGAGCTTTTTACATGGCACAGATAAAGAAGGACGACCGTTATGCTTTGTCCGAGTCAGATTGCACAAGGGAGGAGAACAGACAGAACGGAGTTTGGAGCGGTATACCGTTTACGTGATTGAAACAGCTAGACTTGCTTTGAGGCCTCCTGTGGAAACTGCTGTGAGTACCCCGACTAGAACGCTTCTCAAACGAGCTAACATTCTACTTCAGTGTATAGTATTCGACATGACTCATTTTAGCATGGCCAACATGGATTATACACCCGTCAAATTCATGATCAAGGTCTTCGAAGCGAACTATCCGGAATCGTTGGGTGCGGTCCTTGTACACAAAGCTCCTTGGATATTCCAAGGCGTATGGAAGATCATTCGAGGCTGGCTTGACCCTGTTGTCGCTGGAAAGGTTCACTTTACGTCTGATGTACATGACCTGGAGAAGTTTATTCCCAAGTCCCAGATAATCAAGGAGTTGGATGGCGATGAAGCCTGGAGTTATCGGTATGTCGAACCGATACCTGGCGAAAATGATGCCTTAAAGGAGGAAGCCCCACGGAAAGAGTTGGAGACAGAAAGGCACAACGAGGTATCAGAGTACCAGCAAAAGACCTTCGAGTGGATTACGCACGGCACGGGACCTGAAGCAGATAAGATCAAGGAGACGAGAAACAATCTTGCCCGGAGCCTGAATCACAACTACTGGAAACTGGACAAGTATGTTCGCGCTAGGACGATATATGACCGGACCGGAATGATATCCTCGGATGGCAAGATCAACTTCTACCCACCTCCGCCTGGGACGTCGCATATACCAAAGGCAGATACGAGTGCGGATGATGTCGATTGAGAGACCGTGAAATGAGCAAGAAGATATTTTGGATTGTCAATATGTAATATACTGAACGCCGATGCATGACTGCATGTCCCGCACAGATGAGAAAGTGGCGGGCGAAAACAGTGGTGCTATGCCGTCGAACAGAACTGGAGGCATATTGCCAGACCAAAGATCTCTGCGCCGACCGTCTTACTCTTTGCTGCTGTCCTATGCTTTACGATACTGTGAATGCGGCCACCCGCTATCTACTGTATCTACCGCGTTATCTCATATGCATCAGTGTAATGGCAAGCGGTGTTGTACTGCAACACCCTTGCCAGACGCTGCTTCCTTATGTACAGTGCTTTCTCTTCGTGGTGTCATCTCACATCTTGGCCTTCAAATCAGCATGCAACTTTTTCAGCGCATCCATATCCGTCGGTGTGGCAGGCCACCCGATACCCAGACCCTCCGTCTGATTCGGTTTGGGAATCATATGGAAATGAACGTGGTCGACCTCTTGGTGTGCCAGCCTCCCGTTGTTCTGTAAGATATTGTAGTTCTCCGCCCCGCTTACCGCCGCGATCTTCTTCACCACAGGTAGTATTTCGGTCAAGGCATCGTCGGGGATGTCGGTGATTTTCACGCCGTGGTGTTTTGGGATGACGAGCTGGCGCAAGATTAGCGAGACCGATCGTGTCTTTCGAGGTAATGGCGAGTAAACTCATACAGCATGTCCTTTGCTCAAAGGCTGGATGTCAAGAAAGGCGAGGACCTTGTCTGATTCGAATAGCTTGAAGCAGGGAATGTCACCTGTAGAACATTAGTTTGTTGAGTCAATGCTGCTGGAGTGGTAGACTCGGTCAGCGCGCACCCTTGATGATCTTGCAGAATATGCAGGCTGCCATATTGCTTGCCAGGTCCGACGTCTGTGCTAGTCCCTCGTTGGTATACCGAAACTTTTGTAGTAAGGAATCGATCACCTAATGGTATTTGTTTCCAAAAGACTGCACCCAAACAACATGCACATGCGGGGAAGGAGCCGGCATCAACACGAGTATCTGTGGGGTTGATACAGGGAAGGCACAGGTCACGTGTAAAAGCTGGAAAATATCGATATAGATACTTGTACTCTCAAAAATTTGCGTTGGAGCGGGACGAACTATAGCAGAATCCATTTCTTGCCTTTTACCAGAGATGGCCGTGGTTACGCCCAAAATGCTCCATTTATCAATCTTTGGACACATTATTGCATTGCTCTTGACGAGCACTTTGCTTTTTTGCCCTTTGCATGGAAACCATGTTTGGGTCTTGAAGTGTGTTCGAATCGCGATCTGTTTAATGTCTTTTTAGCATATTAAAAGGCACAATCTCTTTTTTTCGTGCCGGTGCGAGGGAATCACGTGTATACACATGCACTAACTCTTTTCACACCTGATAATCCCTTTTCGTCGAGTTGCCAGTCCTATTTTCTTTTCTCTGGGAAATATATTCCACATATGTACACATTCAATTACTCCATATACCCGCTCTATGCTTTTGAATCCAGAAGAGTAAATCTGTCGGCCACGTTGGGCCTTCTCTCCAGTCTATCTCTTGCGAAGGCTCTGGTCCCAAGGTACCCAATACCCCTTTTCCCAAGTCGGATCGGTGCCTATGGACGCGCAGTGAATCGACGCGGGAGGCTTCTCTTGCCATTTGATCCCGTATGATTCTGTAGGGTCTGACTTGTCTTTACCTTTCTTACCAGCTGGCTTCGAAACCCAACCATGCAACTCCTTCGCTTTGGCCGAAACCTCGACTGAATATCCAACGTTGACTTTCGGTATTATGGCGATTCGTCCATTACCCAATTTCCACAGGTCTTTGGCCAAAAGTGTGGGCTCTCCAAAATAACACTCTCCCTCACGACCGGACCTGAAGTCGATTTTGCCCTCCATGAAGGGCTGCGCATTCAATGCGACGGCACCGTTCCAACAGGAGAACACTTGCACCGCTTTCCCTTCTTTATATCTCGTCCGACTTTCTTGATGGTTCCAGAATAGGTTCTTCGAGAACTCCCAAGAGCCACTCTGGGGGACTTCAAAGAACAATTCCCCATTTAATTGCCTTGCTATCCAAGCGTCGTAGAAGGCGACGCCGTCGTTGATCCAGTCCATGGCACAAGTCATATCCGCTTCTAGTACGGAGCGCTGATGCACCAACTCCAGGATATCGTCCGCGCAAGGCGCAACGTCATTCAAGAAGATGATCGTGGTGGAAATGTCGTATCGTCCGGGGTGGTGCGTCAATGGTGCTAGAGCTTGATTGCGAAGCTCTGCCAGGGCCGAGATGCGGTCGGTCTCTCCTCCCCATGGATTTTCTTCATTACAAGACAGGGAATACTGAACACCGAGTGTTTCCATTTCTCCAGCTAATTTCTTGAGGATCTCAAAAGTCCCATCTGTTGATCGCCCTTCGACAATGGATAAGGCGCAGAGCTCTGGTCCGAGAAAACGCATGACCTCCACAGTCGAGGCCAGCAGTTGCGGCATGATAGCGACCGATTGGAAAAGATTCATGGCGAAGAAATATCGTGGTTTCCCAGGCGCGATAGCTCCAAGCGCGAGATGCGAATATCTCTCCACGTTGATGGTAGGACACTTCAGCCGTGGCATGTCCCCTACGCTGGAGTTCGTGCTGGAGTTCATGATCTCTTGCACATATCTGTTTGCTTGCGCAAACAATCCTTCATCGCCTGTCTTTTCGGGACATCCCAGCGCAGGTACGTGTGCCGAGAGCGTGGTCTCCGTCGCCATAGCAATCACATCGGCTGTTGCTGTTACTGACAACGATGCAATGGCTGTAGGCTCGTCTGAAAATGAAGTCTTGGTACTCGAAGCGTCTGTTGCTGACTCAAAGACGATCTGCGTTGAAGATATCGCGTCGGAGGTGGCTGTTGCCGACTCAGCAACCTGCGAAGCCATAGACTCACTAGACGCCGAGACTCCATTTGGTACGGTTGAAGGTACGAGTACATCCTTTGCTTCATCGTGTTGCTGGATATTGTTGAGCAAGCTGGAGAAGTATTGCTGCTCATAGACTCGTCGCGTGGTTATAATCAAGCAAAAGGTAAGCAAAATAAGCCCCAGGGCCTGGTTCAAAGACACCGCAGCCCTCCTCATCGTGGCCAAAAGCCTAAAGCGTGGCCCAGAAGCTGTAGATTGTAGATTTTTTTGTCGTGTTTATTGCCGCTTGGTGGAAGGACGAAGAGCCTTCCTCTGCACGTTCATCTCCTTGAGCACATGTGGCTCGAGAAGAGACGATGTTCGCAATAAGGGCAACTGTCTGGCCGTTAGATCGAGCGCGTCTACGTGGTGCAGGAAATAATGTTTGGGTCGTTGATCGTTGTAAAAATGAAGACTACGGTACGTATGCAAGGGGTGTGCAGCCACGCAAGAGCGTGGGATGGAAAAGGGGGATATAATCCCGGGGCACAGCCGTGCGCAAGCATGCTCGCGACTGACACGAGCTAAAGTACTCATATCAAGCATCATGGCAGATTAGTACAGCTCAGCTACATGGAAAGCCCAGGAGACAATCTTCAGCGACAGGCGGATGACATTGACAGCTGTCAATGATGAACATTAAACTGATGCGCCCCTCGGCCTCATCCCTTGTCTAAAACGCATTAGGACTGTGGCGCCATCTGAAGTAGGATCTATACAATGCTGTCTGATGAAAATGATGCCCTCCGGCCTCATCCCTTGTCCAGACGCATTAGGATTTTGGAGGACGTTGGACAACACCAAAGCGCAGTTTTCCTCCATCAAAGACCGCATAGACGTTCCGCAGGAAGACATCTCCAAAGATGCCGAAATTCTGATCCCCCTGTGATTGGATGCCACCAAAGGTCATATTGGGGTGCACGCTTGGTGCAAAACCGAAGTGCCCTTTGTCAATGGCGATCTGACAAGTACCAACGGCAACCGAGAAGTCTGGAAGATCATCAGATGATGTGTCGGTAGGGTATATCCAGGCTTGCTCGATCTCGCTGTATTCCGAACCGGGAATCTGCGCATAGAACTGGTTACAAACTTCATCGGGCACAAGAAGTAAGGTAGTTCCAGTATCAGCAATGGCATGGTTGTTGGGCAGATCAAACTGTTCGTCGTTGATGATGACCGAGGGTGAACTGAACATCCAGAACCCACGACTGTTGTCAACCGGAGTGTAGCACAGTTCTTGGCCAGAGGGGATGGAAGACTCATCAATGTCGCCGAAACTGTAAAAGGACCGACCTTCGTCCGGGTCATTGGCATTGTACGATTCCAAATAGCAAGTGAACAGCTCTTCATTTGGAGGAATATCCATCTGCAGGATCATGTTCTCAAGAGGGGTTTGGACACGACTTGGCTTCACATTGTTGATGGTGCTGAAACCTAGACCGAGAAGGCCGTTGGCGATTGAGGCGTTTAAAAGCTGTGGCGAAAGCTCCTGGGCCAATTCAACAGCCTGACCTTCAACTGTGATGCTCCCAATCTTGACGGCATCGGTTCCGACGATTCCAGAGGCTGAAGAACCATCTCCATAACGGATTTGCCATGTGCTTCCCGGCATGTCTTGAAAGGTGGACGACTTGGAAGGATCGAAGAGCGTTGCACCGGAAGTTGAGTCAAGGACAGACTTTGGAATAGCGGTGGACCACACCCAGAGATCTGAGGAGCCAGTATCGAAATTTAGATTAAGTGTTTGGGGCGGAGTTCCGATCTGGACAGGACATGTGTAGAACGAGCCTTTTTGCTGATCATCAGCAGTACTATTTCCTCATGGTCAGCAACGTCTCTGATAGGAGAATACGAGCCTGTTTCCAGAAAAAGTGGCACTGTCTGACCGCTGTTGCCTCCCAGGTTCAAACAGGTACCTTTCTTTATTGTTATCCGAGAGTCCTTCGCACACACCGAGATAGCATTAGCCTTTGGCAAGGGGAAGGGCATCAGCTCTACCAAAGGTTCCTACCATCTTGGAGTCAAGACACCCACTGTCCTGAACGTGCTGGACACTGGAGTTGTGTCGTAGGTGTACTCCATGTCAGATGTACTCCATGTCAGACGGCGCCACTTTTTCTGGAAACATGCTTGAAAGGTATAACGTACACGACTCCCATGGTTCCATCAGCCTGACGCTTTCTCAGGATCTTGTCGTGACCTCGGTAATAAGGGCCAGGCATTGTGGGAGTGATGCCGTATTTCTGGTAGGTGTGAACAAGGGATTTGGTGCCATTGGCATGGTAATTGGGGTTGTGATGGACGCTGACTCGAGTGATATTGGTGATTGCCACGGCTGTGGTGATGAGGTATAAGTGGATAAGACTGATGAAAGAGAACGACATGTTAGCTACGGTCTTGTTTGATGTGTTTCGGGGCGTAGAGATGCTTGTTTCGAGCCACCATGACAGAGAGAAAGGATATGAGCAGAGAAGAGGAAGGGAGGAAGTGAACTGCTCTTGCCGGATAAGCCATGATTGTGCCTGCATCTTGATGAATGCTCAGTTATCCAAGTGCCAGTGGTTAGGGGATTGTCCAAGAAGCAAAACAACTGCAACTCGGTCGACGTGCTCCTGCCTTTCAATGGAGGAAGCGTATGGTTGACTATCGAAATGAATTTGTGAAAATCAGATGCTTTGTAGAATTCTGCCGCATCATACTGGCAGATTTGTGGTTTGGTGATTCACTGAGACGTACAATCGCTTTATATGCATCTTTAGCAAACAAGTGACAAGGGCAACCTTCACTAGCATCTGCTTGTGATGACACATTTGCGCTTTTTATCTTTCGTGTCACCTCAGCAGTAACATCCTATAAGAGAAGTTTGTCAAACTGCAACTTCAATTTCACAGGAAGTGGCTCCAGTGACTTCCAGCATAGTAGCGGCACGAGGTTGATCACTGAGAAGGGTACTCATGTTTGGCCGTCACTCTAAGGAAACTCGCCTTGCCGAAATCCGAGTAGCAGCGAGAGTGAGCTCGCCGTGATGTCGCCAACCCTTGATCCATCAGGATATCTTTTGATTCTTTAGGAGGGAGGTTAAGACTTCGGTGCCTGTGAGAGATTCGAGCTGAACTCTCTACCGGCATAATCTCGGCTGATTAGATAAGAAATTTCCCAAAAATTTCCTGCGCAATACAGAAAATCCACTGAGACCGAGAAATAACATTGATTTCATTCCTGCGCATACATCTAATGTCGCCAATTGCTCAACATGGCTGCTGAGGTTCAGCCGCTCGCTCAGGTCAAGTTACCTGCGCGGCCGTCATCCCTCACCCCAGAGCAGGCATATTGGCGTACCTTCAGGTCACCGCTGAACATCCCATCCCCTACCAAGCATGCGGTAACCCACATCTCGCAGCCACAGCCAGTATCGGCTGGACAGACATCTCCCGACTTCTTTGTCGTCACAACTGGCGCTCGAGTTCAACTCTTCTCACAAAAGACACGGAAACTCCTCAAGACCATCACTCGGTTCGATGATACAGCCTACGGCGGCGAAGTGCGGTACGATGGGCGTGTACTTGCGGCAGGAGACGAGACAGGCGCGATTCAAGTGTTTGACGTCAACTCAAGAGCTATTCTGAAAACATGGAAAGAACAGAAACAGCCTGTTCACAGCGTCAAGTGGAATCCCCGAGATAGCACTTCTCTTATGAGTTGTGGCGATGACAGGACTGTCAGATTGTGGGATCTGCCCAGCGAAACCAGCCTCGAAACCTTCCGCGGTCACCACGACTATGTTCGAACAGGCTCATTTCTACCTGGTCAATCTAGCAACCTCCTAGTCTCTGGAAGTTATGATCAGACAGTTCGTCTGTGGGATCCTCGCACACCGAATGGGTCGGTCATGACGTTCAAGCATATCGCCTCGGTTGAAGATGTTCTCTGTATGCCTTCTGGCACGGCCATTCTGGCGGCGGCCGAAAGCCAAATCGCCGTGTTGGACATTGTTGCAGGCAGGCCGTTGCACATGATGAAGAACCACCAAAAGACAGTCACATCCTTATGTCTAGCCTCGAATGACACGAGAGTTGTGAGCGGAGCACTTGATGGGCACATGAAGGTCTTTGAGACTACTGGATGGAATGTCGTCGCAGGCTCGAAATATCCTTCTCCGATTCTGTCATTGGCGGTTATCGCCTCTGGGAATCCACGAGAAGACAAGCACGTCGTGGTGGGTATGTCTACAGGACAGCTGAGCATCAAAACCCGGCTGTCCGGCGAGCAGAAAGTCAAAGAGCGGGAAAGGCAGAAGCAAATGGAAGCCTTGATTGCTGGCACGATCGAGGAGTACGACAAGAAACAGGCCAAAAAGCGACCCCGTGGGCTCGAGAGACGTTTGAGAGGCCGGGAGTACGCCGGCGAAGATGCCGACATCATCGTCGAAGGCAATGTACGAGGGAAGCAGAAGAAGCTTAGCCCTTGGGAAAAAGAATTGCATAAAGGAAGATATGGCGCGGCCTTGGATATCGCCGTTCAATCCGCAGATAAAATTACCATCGTCACTCTTCTCAACACCCTTCGTTACCGATCAGCTCTGCATGCCGCTCTCGACGACCGATCCGAGAACGAACTCCAACCCATCATGAACTGGGTTTGGAGGAACATCACAAATACCAGTTTCGTCCCTTTGTGCGTGGAAGTGTCGATGAACCTCATGGATCTCTACTCCAGACATCTTGCAGAGAGTGAAACGCTTGCCAGACAGGTTAAGAAATTGCGCGAAAGAGTTCAAGAGGAAGTGCAAAGGGCACAGCAAGCCGCAATGACAAAGGGAATGCTGGAACTTCTGACTCCCGAATTAGCCGACTGAGAGGGCAACGAAGCAAGCAGGGCTGGTATCAACATTTTCTACCTGGCTGGATCTTGACTGCCAGGAAGTCAATCCCGCCAATACTCGAGATGAGAATCGCCCATATCATCTGGCTCAGTCTATTGAGCAAATGTTTGTGGAGCATGCATCCGTACCAGAGCCAAAAAATCCAGAAGTCGGTACAATTGATACTCGACAAACTGAATTGGCTTGTCACGATAACGAAGGAGGTCACCATCAACTGCAACACAAATTTTCGGACTCGTGGGTAAACCTCCGGATAGATCTCTTCAATGGGACAGCAACTATGATTCTGGAGTTCGCCGCATCTTTGTTCCGAAGCGGTACGAATACCCTTTCTGGCAACATGGCATCATGCAGATCATCGCAAAACTCACCATAATATGAGGGGGCTTTTGTCGAACATAGAATTCTCCAACTTCCACACACTTTGCGACTCAAACCGACATCGACTTCCAAAGGACACAATGGCACCAAAAGAAATCCGTTGGGGAATTGTAGCCACCGGCGGCATTGCCGAGACATTCACGAAAGATCTCTTAGTTGATCCTGCAACGCGCAATGTCCATAACGTCAAGCACACAGTTGTCGCCGCAGCCAGTTCATCCAGCGTTTCCCGAGCTCAAGAGTTCCTCAAAACAGTCGGTGCTCTGTCCTCAGCGCAAGCGTACGGTTCCTACGAGGAATTGGTAAAGGACGACAACATCGACATAGTATATGTTGCGACGCCGCATTCGCACCACTACCAGAATGTAATGCTCTGCCTGGAAGCCGGCAAGAACGTCCTCTGCGAAAAGGCCTTCACCGTCAACGCCGCGCAAGCCAAAAAACTGGTCGAGACGGCCCGACAGAAGAATCTATTCCTCATGGAAGCGGTCTGGACCAGATATTTCCCGTTATCAATTTACGTGCGCGACGCCATCACTTCAGGTAAACTAGGGTCAGTCATAAGAGTTTCCGCCGACAATTCCACCGGCATGAGCCCCGAGGAAACGTTCGACAATGGGCATCGTATGGTCAACCCAGATCTAGCTGGCGGCGTTTTGCTCGACATGGGAATTTATAGCTTGACTTGGGTGTTTCAGACACTGTATACAACTCAAGATCCAAAAAGCCGCAAGCCACCGCACGTTGTCTCCAGTATGCAGAAATACCCAGTCACAGGCGCCGACGAATTGACGACCATGCTACTCACCTTCCCACGAGACGCCGAAAAGGGAGGCGACATGCACGCCATCGCGAGCGCTGGCTTCAGAACCTCAAACAACATCGACAGCAAAGGGACGGCAGGCCCTGCCGTGCGCATCCAAGGTACAAAAGGTGAAATGCAAGTATGGCCACCGATCTTCCGCCCTACTCGCACGCGACTTATCCTCGCGGACGGGACGACCGAAGACAAGACGTGGGCGCAGCCTGGTCCGGGTCAAGGAAGTGGTTGGTACAACGGGTTTGGGTCCAAGAAGAACGCGGAGGGCGAAGGGCATGGCATGTTCTGGGAGGCGGATGAGGCCGCTACTGCATTACTGGAAGGCAGAAAGGAAGGAAAGTACGAGAGCTTAGACGAGTCAGTGGTTATCATGGAGGTTATGGATGAAGTTCGTAAGCAAAATAGGTTGAAGTATCCGGACAAGATTGAGACAACAGAACGGATCACGCTGTAAGAGACATGCCGAGGCTTAGACAATAGTTCATATGGAATGGGTGAAGGGAAAACCCGTTCGGATTTGTCCCCTTACAGCAAATGTCCCAGTTGTGATGAAGCTTTTTATTGTACATGAAAAATGACACATGCTGGCATGATACCAACGATGGGAAATCAGCACAATTGCTTCTTATTTTCCACTTTTCCGGCAGCTCACGCCATGCTCTTGCTCTACGAGATTTCATCCTTCATTTATGAGACTGCGGAAGTCGTCATTGGTCTTCTTTCCCTCATTCGAAGTTCCGTTTGTCACCGCATCACTTTGCTGCTTCGCTTGAGTCAGAAAAGCTGATCTTTGACCAAGGTTTCCCCCTTTTCGGGCGCCAGGCTGCATAGGACGTCTGACTGCACCAGCTGCGGGGACAGTTGTTGGCCGATTCGCAGCTGGACGTTTGACGAATGTCTCTTGCTTGTGTTCCGCCTTCTGCTGAAGCATTTCTTTCTCCGTCGTGACTCGTATGCGTCGACCAGGGTCAATCTCATGCCCATCCAGCTCAATCATAGCACGGCCAGCGTCAGGGACCTTGTCGAACTCGATAATAGCACCTTGATGGTTCGTCTTGAGGACGACTTTTCGTACAGGGCCGATGTTTTCGGCCATGGCCTTGATTCGGCTCTCATTGACCGTGTCTGGCACGTCGGAGAGGGCCACCGTTCGTTGTTTTCGGTCTTCGATGGCTGCGGGATCACGCTGTGGCTTGAATCGTGGGTCCACGCCGCCGTCAGTCTGCACTGATGGTGATCTAGAGTGACCAGAACCGTTCTTCCGGGCGTTGTTGCTCCCTTCAGTATTCAACTGTACAGTGATTTGTCTTCCCATGAATTCGTGCTCATTCATGGCCAACGCTGCTTGCGCCTGCTCCGAGGTTGCATAGGTCAGGAAGGCGATGCCCCGATTCCTGGATTGATTTTTGGCATCGGGAGGCACTCGGACATTTTCCAGCTTTCCATATTGTGAAAACAGCTTTTCAATATCGTCGTTCTTAGCCTTGAATGGCAAGTGGCCAACGAAAATCTTTCGGCTTTCGTCCTTGTCTTCGGCCCGGGGCTTGCGTGCTGTCGGATTCGAGATCTTGACCACGAGTGGCAGCCCTTGAATCTCCTTGTTGTCCAATTCAGTCGCCGCTTGTGCATCAACTGGCTCTTTGAACTCAACATAACAAAACCTGCGCCGCTTATTCCGTTGGAGTGACGGAAATCGTACATTGATGATTTCGCCGTACTTGCCCATGAGGTCTCGAATGTACGTTTCGTCTGCTACAGCAGGGTAGTTTGTGACGTACAAGGTAGATCCGGTATTAAGCACAACCCGGATCTCTGAGCCTTCGAAGTCTCTCCCATCCCTGGAAAGGGCGAACGTTGCTGCTTCGGCCTCCTCGAATTCAACGATAGCGCTGTCCTCCTCGGTCAGCATCTTCACATGCTTCACGGTCCCACAGCTGCTGAAGTATTGTCGCACTTTCGTATCTGCCACGTTCGAGGGCAGATTGTGCACATGAATGCTGGCGTGTTCTCGGTCGCGCTTGAGTTGATCTTCGACACCAGCAGAGCCTTCGATGGAATTTTCGACTTCATCGGAACTCTTGCTCCGCTTCTTTGCATCTGGCTCCTCGGACTCATCCTCACGTTTCCGTTTTCCGATATGAAGGCTATTTGCCACCTCCTGAGTGCGATTGGCGACTTGTTCTTCAGCCTTCCGTGACTGCTCCTTGATATCCTCCGCTTGCTGAGCTTCGACAGATGTCTTAGCGATGTCTTTCTGGATCTTGCGTACGAAGATCAGCACATTCTGCAGTTCCTCTGCATCCTCGTAATCTTCGCAGTGGTTGACTAGTGCTTCGATGAGTGGTTCTGGATAGTCAAGACCTGGATACTGAAGACCTTGCTTTAGCACGCCAACCGCAAAAGGAGCCGAGGACAGAGAACCGAGTCGTTCAGGGCCAGTCTGTTGGATGAAAGCCATGGACACGGACTTTTGAAGTTCGAATTCGTAGAACCGTAACCAGAATTTGTAATGCGTGCCATAATCGGGAATGAGATCGTCAAATTGTGCCCTCGCATTGTCAAATCGCCGCTGAGACTTGAGGTACTCCACATATTTCCGCTGCAACATGAACGAAGTATCGAAACTTGGGGACAAGCCTTGCTTGGACGCTAGACTGTGCACCTCCTCGATGGAAGACCTTATGCCCATTTCGGCCACATCTGCATCCTCCTCAACAGCATCGGCTCGTTTCGTGCGTCTCAGGAGATAACCACACCAGGCATCGTAGACTATCAACGCTTCATTAATGCCAGCAGCATCCAAGAGTCCAGTGCTTGTAGCTTGGTGCTTGATCTTTTCGGTCTCATCGAAAGCCTTGATTTTCGCGGCCTCATCGGATGCGTCTTCTGCTTTCAGCTCGGATGCCAGCAAATATTGCTTCCACAGTGACCCAGACCAGGGACAGTGTTTCGTCGCTCGTGCCAAAAGGTCCAGTACATCGGACTTGGACTTCTCCACCATGTAGTCGAGGTGCGCTTCCCAGATTTGAACAGTGGAGGAGAAACGAAGCTCAGCGCGAGCATACAAAGAGGCGACCATGTCGAAGCCAGCACTTGCAGGCTCTTTCTGGTTACGTTTTGCTTTCGCGTTTCGCGGCTTTCTCGCCTTTTCTTCCTCATTGCGCTCGAAGACAATGTATTGATCGAAAGTCGAGTACTTCAAGGTCTGGTCTCCTCTCCTTTGCGCTTCCTGCAGTGTGCTTTCATACGCATCTCTATCATTCCAAATTTCCTTAGCACCAGCCGAGTCTTTAAGACTGGAAGCCATGATGTTTTCGTACTGATCCGGCATGTTTGCAGAGACAAATGAGGAAAATGTCTGAAAGGTCTGTTGCCACTCTGCATGTGGTACGCGCAGCCGAGCCTGAAATAGTTCAAACGCAGCTGTGGCGTCGCTTGATGATAGCTTCTGGCTGGTATCTCCAAATCTGACAGTCATGTACTTGTCCCACACTTCGTGACTATGGGCCATGTCGTGCTTGGTGCTCTCGACTGCTTCAGCCCAGGTATCGAGAACGAGGTTCCACTCGAACACTTCGCGTCCTACCGTCCGTTCTAAGCGTTCGATGTCGGCGTTGTCTCCTTCGGCATCACTAGGGGCTTCAAGCGCCCATCTATAGCAATGTGAAACCCATTCGCCAAATGTGACCCATAACCGTGTGCTTCCAAACTCTTCAGTCACAGCTCGACGGCACTTGTTGACAACATCGACCCGTTCATCCGCTGATTGTGCGAGTATACTCTCGTCCTGAAGCCAGTCGAGCCACTGATCTTCACCAACGGCATACAGCTTGTCAAAGTTCTCGCGAGCCTGTCTCAGTTCCTTAAGCAGTTCGTATTTATGGGGATCTCGGCGAGCGTTTGGGCTGGTAGAGGGGTAAATATGATCGACAAAGCCCTGGTGTAAGATACTGATGATTTCTGTGTGCGTGATAAATGAAGAAGGAGCCTCCTGCACGTATCCTACCAACTCTGACAGTCTCTTTTGCTTATCGATCGGTAGCGAGGTCTCGGTGTAATCGCCTCTTAATACCTGCTTCGGTGTCTCGACCATGGCAATGTCGAACGACGCGCGAGGATTTGAGGTTGCACCTGAAGAGGTGATACGCGGGAAAAGGCCTGCAGACGATTTTTGGCTTTCGGATGAGTCATGGCTGGTGAGAACTGGGGGTGTAGATCTCGTATGCGGTTGGTTGGGCGCAAGGTCTGCCAAAGTGTCCACGTTTTGCGCCGAAGAAGACCTTGAGAACTGGCCTGACATGGGCCCCGCAGGAACAGGACTGATGAGCGGCGATGAGTGTGCTGGTTGCTGAGACGGACTTCTCACATGAGCCGGGATACTTGACGGAGGTAGGATGGACCGAGACAGCGGCGAGCCTGCAGCAGGCTGAGTGCTTGTGGTAGAATGCGACCGCTGGACATGTTTGAAAGGTGATTTCGCAGGAGCTTCCGGGCCTGGTGTTAAGGATATTGAGCGCGGCGTTTCTGAAGGAGAGAGTAGTGAATTGATGTCCATGACTGTGCACGATCACTGTTCAATAATATGATCTGCAGTGGAAGTCGCCGAGTATGTCTTCACCCACTCTTACACAATGATTTTTCTGAATGATCAATGTTGATGCCATCGAGCTGGACCTCGTGTGCTGGTCCACTCGGCGAAGGCTCGTGGATGAAAAAGATGGATTTGGGAGGATCTGTCTGTGGTCGCTGAACAGTAACACGAGACGCGGTGAGCGCAGGCTGAAGAATGAACAACTGAGGGGATTAGAGCGACTGTTTTCTGCGCACGCATACACAGACGAAAGTTCAACTGTGAAGGCCGAGCGGGTTGTACAGTAGTACGTACGTCAAAGGACCAGATGCGGGCTGGTGTGCTATGAGATGCAGGCAGGGTCGAGAACCTTTTACTGTACTTATTATTAGGCTGCGCTGTGGCAGAAAATGCAGTGAGTGGATGCTTTCGCCGGCCGGGGCAGCGGCCTCCCATTCTTCTGGCAGCAAATAATGTAGTATCCTGCAGGTATTGCCAAGCTTCAATCCGCGATCAGAAGAAATCCGTATGCCAGTGTTTGACCTTGAACGACTGTAGGCGAACATTCACTTCCGCTCAATCCACGTTCTCTCCTGCCGAAGGGCTATACCTTGGGTCGCCATGGGCCCTCCTAGGATTGCACTCCGAGGAGTCTGTCAAGGCAAGTACCACCTCCTTTCTACGGCCAGCCAAGCTAACGAAGATGAAAGCTCGACCATGTCGCAACTCATCCGTAACCATCGCTGATGTCTACTCGCGCATGTCCACACTTTCCCTCCGCTCTGAACGATCAATACACACCTCTCCGATATCCTGCGCCCCTACAACAGTGAAAGAAAAGACCACCAATGCAAAATCAGCTGCGCCAACGAAAACGCCCGAAGCACTAACGCCGGAGCAAAGATTACAACTTGCAAAAGAACGAGCAGCCCAAAAGCGAGCACAAGAGAAGATTGATCAGGAGCGGAACTTCAGATATGGAGCACTGGCTCCCACGAGCTTGTTCGGTCGGGATCTCGTCGAAAAAGACAAGACCGCCGTGGAAGACAATCCTTTTGTAGACCGCAACCCCGAAAACATGGCGATGGCCCTCGATCCCCGTCCTACTGCACGCTCACGATGGCAACGGCGTATGGTCATTCGTGACGTTAGACGGCGGGGCCGGCCAAACAAAGAGATGAGGATTGCTCGATCCGAACGAAACCATCTATCACGGTCGTATTTCTTCAAGACCTCAATGAAGAAACTGGCTCCCCTCGCTCGACAGATCGCGGGCAAACCTATCGACGAAGCAATACTGCAAATGCGCTTCTCCAAGAAAAAGGTGGCAAAGGAAGTCCATGAACACCTGCTCCAGGCCCGCAACGAGGCTATCGTAATGAAGGGAATGGGGCTGGGATCTGTCAACGCTAGCGACGAGGCGACTATCGGCCAAGACCCGAGTGAGACTCGAGCCCTACCGAACCAGACACCCTCAAAGACCCTCAGAAAGGGTCACGCCCCGGCCGAGACCGACATCTACGTGGCCGAAGCGTGGACGAATAAAGGCCCTTATGGTCAGGAGCCAGAGTTCCGAGCGCGAGGAAGAGTCAACATGTTGAGGCCACCAAACACAGGCATCAGTGTGTTATTGAAGGAAGAGAAGACGAGGTCGAGGCAACAGGCGGAAAAGGAGGCAAAAGCGTTGCGAAAGAGAATGGGCAAGAACATGTGGGTTCACCTTCCAGACAGGAAAGTCACTGCTCAGCGCCAACACCTTTTGTGGTAGATATCCTTGTACAAAACCAAATCCAATTTATGAGAGCCTGCTAAAATGCTGTCAATCAAACACATCAACCGCATACCTCTCACCTCGGAGATGTTCCCACCATTGTAACCCCTGTTCGTAACTGTATTCTTTTCCTTTCTTCCGTGCTCCGTCAATGGCCATTCTTGCAGCAGCGTCCGCCACCCCCTTGCCCAGAGAACTACTTCCACAGATATACGCCCTAGCACCCGCATCAAATAACCTGGTGATAGTCTCGCGTTCGTGCCACAGCCTATCCTGCGCATACTTGCAGCCGTCCGACATCTCCGGAGATCTGCTGTAGGCATAAAGCACTTTGACCACGCCCTCAGCCTCCCATTTCGCAAGCTGTTCGCCATAGATCCGATCTTTGTCTGGATAACGACAGCCGACTATCAGGATCGCTTCAGCAAAGTCCTCACTCTTGGCTCCGGACGTGGCAATTCGAATGGCACGCTCTTGGACGAACCCGATGAACGGCGCGAGCCCCGTCCCTGCACAGACCATGATAATCGGCGTAGTTCGATCGCGAGGCAGGTGGAATGATGCGTGAGATCTCTTGATCGTGAGCTGGACCGTCGAGCCTGGCTGCAAACTCTTGAGGTAATTCGTTGCAACGCCCAGATGACCTGCGCCCGAGTCCACGACCGAATAAACGATGCTTGCCTTGGTCGGATCCTCGAATGGCGTCGATGAGATCGAGTATTGACGGATGCGCATTGGTGTCAGCATCGAAAGGTACACGGAGAACGGGAGGCTGAGGCCCGGATAATTTTCAAGGATCTGAAGCACGGACAGCTGCTCGGTGATTGATGCCAGTTTCTCGGCAAGCTCATCGTCGCCGGCATATTTGCGCAAGGTGAGGATGTTCTTACGGGTCGCAGGGCTATTCAATTCGACGTAAGCTCCGAGAACAGCCGTGACGGCCAATGCCATCTCCGTGGGAATGGTTGTGTGTGCGCCCTTTCGAAGGGTCATCATTGCATCCCAAGGAAGACCGAATCGTCGCAGCACTCTCGAAATAGTTGCTATGTTGTTTACTGGTAGCAAGGCCAGATAGTCACCAGCTTCGTACGTCAGACTGGTTGGTAGCCTGAACTCGGTATGTCGCTTTTCTGGGGTATCCGGGTTGGTCAACCGTTCGTTCGCAAGGACCATGGCTTCCTGAACGTTGTGCCGAAGATGAGATGCACGAGCAGTGGTACTAAGCTCCATTTCCAGGCCTTCTGAGACCTCTGCAGGCTCGGACTCTGCCGACAGCGCCAGCCACAGCTTTTCGTCCTGCCAGGAATCGAAGTCGTCGAAAACGTTTCCTCCACCCACATCAGACTCTCCGCGAGCAATAAGTGGGCTCGCACCCTTGCTGAGAAGCTCAGACTCGATGAGTTTCGGCACCTTTTGAAATGTTGCCACCCAATCGTGGTGGCCACAGCCGAAGACTGCGAAAGTCACATCTTTCATCTTGTTGGGGTCGACTGCTTTCAACCATTCTACAAAGACTGCGGCATTGTCGGGCGGGTTGCCTTCGTAGCTAGCGGTTATGATAACGATGGGTTGTTTGACGGGAAGTCGGTCAACAGCCGCATCAAGTGTCTTGACACTAGCGGCAAAACCACGTCCTTCAGCATTGCTGGCAAGATTCTGGGCAAGACCTTCACAGGTACCCGAATTCGAGCCATACAGGATCAACATGGGCTTGGTGGGATCAGCGTGTTTTGTCAAACCAGTTTTCTGTTTGTGATGAACGTCATCGGTCTCAAGTCCAGCATACATCTTCCGTTCCAGCTGCAAAGGATCAATTCCTTCTCTCAATGATGCTCGCATGAAGAAATTGTCAGGTTTGATCGTCAGAGTTTGCTTGATTTGAAGCTGATAGCCGGGGTTGTCAGCTCTAATGTTGAAGTTCTGGAGGAGCAGCGCAAGAGTCAAGATAGCTTCCTGCCAGGCGAAGGGTCTGCCAATGCATCCTCTCGCTCCATTGCCGAATGGCTGGAATTGTCAGTAGTTGCTCCAGCATTCTCATGATGCACATACCTTCCAAGCATTTTGCGGCAACTTTGCAAAGTTCTCGCCATACATCCTTTCTGGTCTGTACTCGTCGACGTCTGCACCAAACGCTTTGGGGTCTCTGCCTATGGCGGGAAGTAGTGCAACGATCGAGGCATCTTGAGGAATGAAATACTCCCCACCAATGACAACAGGTCCGGGAACATTCTCGAGCGGCTGAACCGCAAATGCTGGTGCTGTTGGCCGCAATCGCAGAGTCTCGCGCAATGCAGCTTCAATATAAGGCAGCTTCGACATATGCTGATACGTTACAGGACCTTTGCCGACGACGGTATCCACCTCCTGCTGAGCCTTGCTTAATGCATCAGGGTTCTTGATAAGGTAGTAACAGGTGAAAGATAGAAGTCCCGACGTTGTCTCATGACCTGCGATGAGGAATGTGATCATGTTGTTCATGATGTTTTCATCGCTCAACCGTTCTCCTGTCTTTGGATCCTTGCCAAAGAGCATGGCATTTAGCAGGTCTTTCTTGTCGACAGGGTTGGCCCTCCGATGAGCAATGACCTCTTCCGCAACCGATTTCATTGTGGCAATGTCTTGTTGATATTTTGTCTCTACAGATCTGTTGAAGAGCGATTCGATCCGCGTCCGTGAGACACGTCGGCCAGACTCGAGCAGGAATCCGACCATAGCATCAACGAAAGGGTGCATCTTTTCCGAATAGAACGAGTTGAAACGCTTGCCCATAGCACAGAGCGCTATCGAGTCCAGTGTCAACCGGGTGAAGTCGTCGGTGACATTGATTTGTTCCTCAGGACCTATCCGGGCCCATTTGGCAATCAATTGTGTGGCAATGTCGTACATTTCGTCGTCTGTCACAGAGCAGGTCAGATTGATATCGTATACTGCGAAATGAACTCACACATGTCTCGTATGCCGATGGTGCCGAATGCGGGCACCAGTGTTCGGTGAGCCACCTCCCAATTATGTTCCCCGTGGTAAGCAGTGAAAAGACCATCTCCGACGCCGTTCCGAACTTCCTTGAGAGCTCCTGAGATAGCTTTGCAGAACCTGGTCTCGTCGCATAGTTCATTGAGCAGATCTGCGGAGGTGACGAAGAATCTATCTCGGCCCGAGATGGTGAGCTTGAAGATAGGGCCTGTTCCTGTCAACCGAGTACAGACGAAATTGGCGGCACTGCCTACCATATTTCTCGCCCATGTGAACCAGACTCTGCATGGAATTCTTCGGATCTATGTCCAGCACGTTCCCCAGAAAGGGGACCGTTGGAGGCTGTGGGATTGGAGTTGACATATTGGGCTATTCGATGCTGAGATGGCAGAGAAGGAAACAGGCGGGTAAAGACACGAAAACGCTGGAATAATAGGAAGGAGAAAAAGGATGTGAAAGCCAGATCAAGGTGCATGTGAGATGAAGCTATATACCAATTCGCCCGAGAGATGGGTAACTGCATATCCAGAATAAGCAGCTGTTGCGACCCAGTTTTGCGCAATCCTGAGCGTACGAAAGCGCGTTCTCTCCAACGACGACGTGTTTTCTCACTGCATGTTACCGACAGCTGGATTGCATAATAGTTGCATTGGTAAATTGACCAGTCTTGAATAACATTGGCAACACATTGGGAAATAGGTATGGAAAGTCGTGCAACACTGACAGAGAATCGGATGAACTTGTCCCATCGCCAAGGTGTAACTTTCCGACTTCCTCGGTTCTTGTAAGTATTGTTATTCGCCAAAGAATAGCTCACATGTGGTGGCTTTGAAGGGCATCAATACGAGATACGAGCACACTCTTTGCCATACCCCTGGTGTGATGCAAGAGAAATCAGTTGTCGCCCGAGGTCACCGACAGTGACATATCATATGCTTCCGAAGCTATTGGAAGACTTTACTTGTTCCATTGATTCATTAGGCTCGCAAACTGAACACGTATATAACGCCATGGTGACTCTGTATGCGCAAATTTATATCTGTAATTCCACAAAACAGCCGCCTGCCTCTAGTACCTAGCCAATACTGTAACCACAAAGGTCATTTTGACCAACGCCGAAACAATGCAGGCTGAAACGTCATTTCTCTGCGTCACTCATTTGGCCTCTTGTCTCTCTATAACTCAAGCATGGTCGGGGATCAATTCGTAGCCGCCTTCGCTTGGGAGGACGAGCGCGGCAAGTGTGATCGCAACTGCGCATAGGACCTGAAAGCTCCATGAAATTGTGCACATGGTCCAACTCTTGTCCAAAAACCATCCTGAGAAGAATCTCTCGTCGTTTTCGTACAAATATGCCTGGAGTCTATCAGCTCATGTCTTAGTAATAGGAATCGTGCCTCTTACCATTAGTGCCATCCCAATGGCCTGTGCGAACGCCGCGAGTACGACCAGGATTGTGAGCACTCCCCAACCTTGCTCACGTTTCTGTTTGCCTCCGACCAGCAGGATCGCGAAGGCTGCAAGTGTCATGCCTTCGAGAACAACAGCGAAGGACATGAGAAACCCGACCGATCTCCACATACTGCAGAAATACCTGTCATCCCCACGACAGTCGTTGTAGCGAGGAAATTGTATGCACTGCATAGCAGCGGAAGTAAAGTCGGAGTTGATCGAAGGAGGAGGGATATTTGTGTTGGAACATCTTTGATGCAGGCCATAGGTATAATGTATCGATTGTCCTTGTTCCTAGCTGGTGTCAGCGAAAGATGGTAAAAACCCAGGGCCACCCATACCGTTTCCCCATCATATGCTATCCAGTTTGGGACTATTATGGAAGCGACTGTCATCCCAGAAGCTGTCCGAAAAGCGGTCAGTCGCGCTCACGTCTGTCATAGAGGTTGCATTACCCGCAAGAAATACGAAAAGCGCGGCGGAGAAGACAATGCTTCTCGTCAGCATGCCAGTGTAATTGGTACCTTGCCCGCCGGGCACAAGCGATAGTTCCACCATCTTCCCCTGCAGACCTCACTGCTGCCGTTTGTATCGACTCTTGTAGACGGAAATCCTAATCTGCCGCGCAGCTGTAGGAGCTGGTAACTCCAAATCTTCGCGGCTTAAGGTGATGAAACTCGAGCTGCAAGTGGACGGCGCTTTGAGAGGAAGAGAGAATCGACAACGCGCGTGGGAAATCGTGTAGGTCGCTAGCAGGCAGCCGGTGTCAATGGAACTCGACTGCTGGAGTCCCGCTAGCACTTGGACCAAAGGCTGGACCCGAAGTCAGTGTTCAAGTTCGGAACACGCTCGTGAATGCTTATAAGGACAGAAGGTTTTGTGAGGCAATTTTTGCGCCTGCGGACACCGCCGTGGATAAGGTACTCGTCCTGCTAGTGTTGCAGCTTGAGGGGTGGCCACCTGAGTGCCTTTAGCCTTTGCCAAGCCATGACCAAGATGATCCTAAGCCCGTGGATTCCCCTACGCTTGGAACAACCATCAAACTATCACATCATAGAAGGGAAACAAATCTCCTTCGAAGAAGGATCAAGTCATGGCTGTCAATGACTTGGACATCTAGAGACACGGCAGCAAGGACTGCTTTCGGAACGCCGTGCAGTCCCGACATGAGAGATATATACTGACTCACGGCAAGGATTTCCGGCCATTGATCATGAAATTCGTACATAGTACTTCAGCGTCTGATCCTTGCCATCAGCGAACTTGAACACGAGCCGAATGTACAAGATCAAAAAAGCGATAGATCTTGATGTGAGCACAGGATGGAAGATGTTTATGAGTCCTAACGACCGCTCATGCCGTTATATACTCCCTAAAGTCCTCGCGCAGGACATTCGTACCCTGGGACATCTGTTTAGCGAGTTCATCATCCTCTTCCATCTTCTTGCAAAGTGCCCAAAACTCATTCCTCGATTCTTCTGATTCATCAAGGCACACACGTTTGAAATTGGCTCGGGACATGGGATCGATGATCTTCTGCCACTTTTCTATCCGCACTTCACTGTACTTGTCCAGAATGCTGTCGTCGGCCTTTCCAGACTTCAAAGCAACGAGGGCATCGAACAGACTTCCGACATCTGCAATGCCGCCAGTCAAACCAAGACCCCCACTGCATCACCCACGCATCAGTACAGGAGGCTTGTTGGATCATGGATGTACTTACAAGGGGTTGCACAAATGGGCCGCATCGGCGGCAAGCAAGAATCGTCCCACTCGAAAAGACTCCGCACACCTTTGATGCAGCTTGTACGGACTGGCACTGACGAGCTTGTAGTCTCCAGGCTTGGGATGGCCAGGCAAGATCTTCTCGAATCGCTCTGGTTGTCGTTTGAGGTACTCTTCAGTCGACAAACCCCAGGTATCGCCGTACGTCACTCTCCACAAACCATCGTTGGTGATTCTGGCCGCCATGTACCAGTCATTCTTGTCGATGATGAAATTTGAATCCCAGTACCCGAACTTGGTAAAGTCATAATAAACCTGCGGTATGGTAAGCTTTCCGACATTGCAATGACCTGCAGCGATTCAACATACATTGGTCGCAACGATCTGTGATTGCAACGTCTCTCCAGGATAATTCAGATCGCCGAACAGCGATCGTCTGATCTGGCTGTTGGCGCCATCACATCCGATGATGAAATCGGCGCCGAAAGTCTGTTTGCCCGACGGAGATTCGACATGGGCTCTTGCCTCGTTCTCGTCCTGGTCAATCGATTCGACTTTATGTTTCCACAAGACCTCGGCATTAGGCTGGGCCTCGAAATGGTTGAGGAGGATGACATCAAGTTGATCCAATGGCAAACAAACCATGGGATGCGGGATGTCGAATCGGCTTTTAATACCTGCAATGAACGTTCCGTCTGGATGTCTCCAGCACACGGCATCTGGATGAATCCCTTTGGCCTTGACTTCGTCTAGAACACCAGCTCGCTCCAATTCATAGACAGCCGAGGGAGCATAATGAGCGGCACGTGGGTTTTTGTCGAGTTCGTGGGATGCCTCTAGTATTTGGACCTTGACTCCTTCCTTTGCCAACAGGATACCGAGTATTAATCCCGAGGGTCCAGCACCGACGATGATGACCTAGACAATTAGCCTGTGGAAGATCGCGATGGCTACCGAACCTACCTTGTTGACGGCCAGTTTCTTGCCCATCTTGGCTAATACCTAGACTATCAAATAAGGTGTTTCTATTGAGCGCGGCAAGAACTGTGCAGACGAAGGGCAAGGAGGCTGCTCCCTTTGCTTTTTAATGACATGTTACTAATATTCTCCTGTACGCGACCCGTGATCGAAGTGTGGTTGCCAGCCCCACAAAGTTGACCTTGTGCCATCGCTTGTGGTATGTACTGCGCCGAGAGCCTTCGGAGAGCTCCAGGCCTTCGCTTCTCCAACATCACCCACACACATGCAACCCTGGAAACCCTTGGTACCGGAAGGTGCGGAACAATCGTATCCGATCCTGTATCTCCTGAAAGGCCAAAAATGGGTGCGCATACACTATGATTAAATGTCAGTGCATGCGTGTGCATGTCAAGTAGCGCCCAGTTAGCCACCGAAAAGCGATTCCGAGCCCCGAGGGTTTCGCGTTATGAACCTGAACCTCGAATTTGGTGGGGTCTACCCTGCCCTGACTCTCCGCATCGACAAGGGCATGGCTGGAAGGGGGAAATGTGGGGTGAAGAGATGGAGGCGGGAGGGTCTGCATCATGCAACAACATGCATAGCACTGACCTACACAACAATGTGGTATTGAACCTAGGACTACGAACTACAGTGACCTGATAGCGACAAAGCCGTCAATACTTCGTGTCCACCGCTATTCTGCCTTCCCTTTCGATCAAAGCCGCATGCTGTGGACTTCGCACTTTGATGTTAACATCGAATGGTGCAAATCTGTACTCTCCCCAATTGACGTTGAACGAGTCAATCGGTTTGCCCTGAAAAGTCAGCGTTGAACGTCCACATGCGTCAGGGTACTCACAGGAACAGATTCAAAGTCAAAGCAGTAGAGTAGCCGTGCGAGGACAATCCACACGTTTGACTCTCCGACGTTGTACCCGGAACAAACCCGTCTTCCTGGTCCAAAACTCCAATGTCCTTTGAGAGGGTGATTCAGATCATCGTTGAGGAATCGTTCGGGCCAGAATCGCTCAGGTTCCTCGTACTCTCTTGGATCCATGGCTATGGCGGTGGCATTCCAGGTGAACAAGGTCCCGGCGGGGAAATTGTAGCCTTCGTATTCATCGTCTTGGATTAGCATGTGAGGAACGCCGATTTCGGCAAATGGTCGCCATCGGAATGCTTCCTTGACTGTGGCTGTGATGTATGGCAGGTCGATTCGATCGTCGAAGGTCGGCAGGCGTTCAGCATTCTTTCCGCAGACCTTATCCAAGGCTTCTCGGGCCGTAATGACCCATCTTTGGTCCAAGGCAGCAGCGGCCATGGCTTGACTGATCGTCATTCGCGACGTGTCGCTTCCCGCTTCCATCAGTGATCCCAGTGCGAAGTACGTTTGGGTCTGTCCGTAAGCTTTGGTCTCAGGTTCCTTCAGGAATCTCGTGGCGAAACAATCTATGGCTGTACCGTTCTTCATCTTGCGCTCAACGTCGTCGACCTCGCGTTTGTAGATGTTGACAGTCTTCTGGAACATTGCTTCTCCGCGTGGCCTCCACCATTGGAGAGGCTTCGGAAGTTTCTCCAGAAACGTGAGTGAGTCGACCAGATTTGCCGATGGCTGGATCGCCTCAATGATCGCATTGGAAGTGTCGAACAATTCCTTGATCTTCGGATCTTCCAACTGCATACGCTTACCGAAGACGACGCTCATAATCACCGAGTTCGCGAAGCGCTGTGTTGCCGAGTACCACAGCTCTGGGTGATGAAGGAAGTCGTAAAGGAGATGTTTGGATTCAACGTCCTGAAACGGCGCAAAGATTGGCGCGTTCTGTTTGTTGAGGATGGCATGCATGACTTTTCGGAGAGTGCGCCATCGCTGGTTATAGCCCATGAGCAAGACTCGGTTGCCTCCCGATATCACGCCCTGTGCCATAGGCATGTGCTGTCTGGATGAGTAGATGGCAGCTCGCTTTTCCATCAGATCATTCACGACGCGTGACGAGTTCAAGAAGACCCATGTCTTGCCTCCGATGCTGCAGGTAAACCTAGCCAACACCGTCAGACGGTGCCGTCCGTGAAAACGTCTGATACTCACATTTCGCCATATTGCCTTGCGGTTTCCATACCCCATACACCTTGCTTCAGAGGTGGGAGCTGGAACGTGTTACCGAAGATCGGAATACCTGGAACTCGTGGTGGTAGCTTGTATTTTCTGGCATATACGTTCGCCCTCCATTTCCACAACACGACGACAAGGGTCAACAATAAGAGGGGAAAGCCGAGGACAGCGTTCAGCTGAGCTGGTGCTGAGATGTATGGCAACTTCATGATTGCTGCAAGTTCCAAAATGTATCACGAGAATTTGGATTCAGTCATAGGCCATGGTCGACATTTCATATCTGATTGCTTGAACCTTCTCCTGAGCATGTCCTACCTTAGGTTGCAATACGTACCACCAACGTCGAGTGAGGTCGTGACGTGGGGCTGTTTTGAGATGCCGCAAGGAGACATTGGGAAGCATGGCATCTCCCCAAATCGTCTGGAGTCGGGCTGGCCAGACTCCTTTTGAGGTACCGGGGACATGAATGAGGGGTGCGAAGGAGAGGCACAGTAGGGGTGAACTTCGACTGAGAATGGGGATGCCTGCCCCTGTGAGTTGACACTCCGTTTAGATACAATCGAAGTCTACGTGGTGGGAAAGCTCTCCGAGGCAGCGCAGATTTTCCCCCAGTTTGGACCCCGCATCTCTCATACATGGCAATGATACTGATTCAACCACGAGAAGGCATCTGGCAAGGGATCGCGGGCTGATGCAGTGTCAACAGCGGTTCTACTGGCCCTTCATGCATCGGGAGAAGCTACCACTCAAGTCTGTCGAGGTGGCAGCCATTGTCTATGCAAGCCTGGCCCCGAGATCTCCGAAGATGATATTTTTATTCCCTCATTTCCAAAGCATTGCCCTGTTTCGTGGATTAACCTTTTCTTTCCCCTGTGTTCCACTGTGTCTGTTCGTTCGACGACACCGTATCTTGTCGAGAGAGGTCTGCAGCATACCTAGGAGATCGACATCGGTAATCTTTACCCCCAAGCCGACGAAGGACGCTATGCGAGCATCGACCGACACTACCAGGACTATCTTGGTCTTGTTGACTCTAAGGGACACTAATGATCATGTCCGGACACAGCTGCCCACTCATCACCACGAATGAGAACTGCCAGGCCTCCTCTATGGGCAGAATGAAATCCTGACGATCTGATCACATGCCCTTGAAAGCCGAAGGTAGTCATCACGCAGAAATTGTCTACATGGTCCAGGCATCATCCAGCAGATTCGAGTGCATGGCGCCCATCTCGTACGATCTTGACATCATGTCAATATCGTGATGGCACCTGTGGCACAAAAGATCTCCTTCAAGATATTGGCATTTGCCTCCGAGACAATTTATGCCCCCATGTTCGAAGAGATTACTGAGAAGTTTGATGGTTCGCCACGAGCATTGAGGGTCGCATGCCATCCTTGTTGACTTCATGAGATCGGCAACAAACACTTGCCCTGCGCAAAGCCGCATTGACATGACCGTGCCCTTCGGATGAGCCCGTGGTCAGCATTTCCGGCACTATAAACATGTCGCTTACACGAGCTCGTACGCTAAATCAAGTACCTTGATTGACGATCTCCCGTCAGCCACAATCTCCCATGTCATGAACACAGCATCGCCGATCATGGAGAGGCAGCTCGAGTAGCCACGGGCAACGCTTTGACAGACATTGACGTTGAAAGGCGTTAGACGTCCCCCCAAGACCCTCCCATTACTGAATGGGGTGGGTGTGTATAGCGCGGAGGAGTTGGAGGATGTTCAATAATGCAGGCCCTAGATAAGACTTCTGCTCAATAGTCGCCAGCATGCACAGCGCTACTCACCATTGAAGCCGCTCTAGAGAGTCAACATGGATACTGGTCTCTAAGTCCATCGACGATTGTGAGCAGAGTTGGCTCCATTCGAGCACAAAAGGACGTCCAAATGTCCTCAGATGTCATGAGAGATGTGCCTCAAACAGGCTTTTGCGGCACTATGACTCTTTGATATTGGCAATGTCTTAGAATTGCGGCTCTGCATGGTGTGACAACTGGAGAAACGGGGCATTTTGTGGCGATAGAGAGATAGATGGAGGAGTATGTTGGTCAATTGACGTGAGATGCATACATCCGAAGAGGCGGAAGTTTGGACGCTTTGACGTTCTCCCCTTCTAAAATGACGCTGGAAACTGCGGTTACAAAGTGCGCTCGGCCCGGCTATTCTGGCCCCATTCAACGGCTTTTCCTTGACTTTTACCTTAATTATTGACCTTACTGATCATCGAACGTTGCTTTGACAGCATTGACACCTTGAGGAGGCTCGTGTAGACATGCTCATTTGGCAAACCGTATCACCCACAATAGCTTCGGATGGAACGGATGGGAACGGTGCAGAAACACTATTCGCCCTCTTCTCCTGATGCACGGCCGTTGCGAACTGTCAGAAAGCCAATAATCTCGGCAGTCATCCACAACCTTCGTATCCCACACGAGCGAAAGACATCATAGCCGACGGGACGACGCAGAAGAACACATCATCTGGCTTGAATATACGTTTCGCTTGAAGAGACCTCAGCCTTGTGCTGTTGCCTCTAGATCTTATTGACCACCAAACTTACCGTCTCGTTCTTTCCTCTCATTGCCTTCTCCGTTCACTTGCTTGCTGAGGTATTGAGACCCTTATGTCGTGCACTCCCAGACCGGCTATCGCTCGCTCCAACAACACCAACAAACCGTTGACGCCCCTTGGACCTCAAAGCAATGACCACAACAGATTTAGCCTTTCGTCAACCTGGGGTCAGGGTGGCAGGATAGGAGAGCGATCATAGCGCTTTGCCGAGGGACCTAAGGTCATTTATTGAGAACCTGTTCCACTGTTGGCTTGTATTTGTTGACATCAACGTCTGGTATCTACATCAACGAGGCACCCAAGATGGCATTATCAGCTACAAATGGGTGGATTGGAGTTATTAAGAGAGTGCACTGGCCTTTTCTATAGCCTCCGTCCTGGTCAGTCCACTATCAAACCCTGTTGGGACTGTCGGCCGGAGATGCTGTTGACTGAATACAATCAAAACATTCAATCTCTCTGAACCGATGCCTCTGGAATATGCTTGGACAGTGCAATGCTGCAAAGAGCTTCTCAAAGTATAAAGCAACGCTGAACGCTCGAGACAATCTGAATCTTCATCGCAAGTTCTACAGCTTCCTTTGCTCCCCTCAGTCATTCGCTTTTGTTATCCTTCGTTCTGTTCCGACCCAAGGTAATTTCTTTCCAACAACCATGAAGGGGTCACCCAAGGCCGCCCTGGCCCTGCTTGCCGCTGATGCAGCCTTTGCGAATGTCTTGACCACAATCGACCCTTGCCCTAGCGCCACCGGCCTTGCCATCGCGCCGATCACGGTTACCTCTCAGTATCAGGCGGTTTCGACATGTCAACCCACCAGTGCTTGTGTCAAGGGAAAGTGTTCAACAGCTTATCCTTTCACGACTTACCCCTACGTGTCCACTGTCGTTCCCTACGCCTGGAACGGAACTACAACGCAAAGCACTACAGTCACCGATGTCTCCCAGCCTTTCAGAGTGTCTGAGCACCACGAGACGCTCACACAAGTCACTGCTGCCCCAACCCTGGACAAACGCAACTGGTTCGGCTTTGGTGACTTGAAGAAAGAGGCAGTCGAGTCCGTCACTGTCTACGAAACAGTGACCAGACGAGCAATGGCGCCCTTCAAGGAGTGTGGTCGTCTCGCAATTCCCGGCTGGGAGGGCAGTGGGTTGTGCGAGCAATGCGAAAGCAGTGGATCTCAGCTCCTGGATGTCGTTGAATGTCGATTTGGCACAGATGCTTCCGGCGATGAATACCAAAGCTGCTCCGAATGGTACGAGACTTATTACGAGAGAGTTGCACCCACGACTACTGTCCAAGCACAGTGCTCCAGCAAGGGCAACGTCCCAAGTGCCGGTGTTTACACGTGGACCTTCCCCCAGCCTGCCGCTCCGGTCACCGTCACCGCGCCTCCCACTACCGTCACGGTCTACATCGAGGAGAAGCCGTCTGTCACAGTGATCCCGGAAGAGATCCAAGTCGTCTATGGTGAATCATGGAATGCCTATGTGACCAAGACCTTCGCCGCTGCTACCATTTTCGATTTCGAGATCTACATCACGCAGCCGGTCGTGTATGCTCCATGGCCCGCCACACTTGCCGCCCCCACCACCGCCACCGTGGCAGTTCCAACAGGATCGTCAGCAAGCAAGGGATCGTGGCCATTGCCCGAGCAAAACGAAGGTGGTGATGCGTATTATGGTGCTACCACAGTGTGGGCCGACTGGATCCCGGCTTCGGCTTCTGGTACCGGAATCGTCGGTCCTATTGGTGCAAGCACTTCTGGCTCTGGCTCCTCGACCTCGTCGAACAACATTGGCCCTATCTCAGCAACTACGTCAGCAACTACATCGTCAGCGACGTCCTCCAACAACGGTCAACCCATCAGTGCGTCTCCCTCTACTTCGTCATCCTCATCGGGATCCGCAACAAGCACAAGTTCTTCGTCCACGACCACTGCTTCGACTAGCAGCACGACCAGTTCATCGTCGTCCACCAGCAGCAGCACCAGCTCCAGCAGCGTAACCTCTACGTCATCCTCGTCCAGCAGCACCACAACCACAGCCACAACCACGACGACTACCGGCGGGACCGCCGTCACCATCGGGATTGGTTTCTATCTGGAGATAGCAGTAACCCCAGTCGCTCGGGCCAAGCGACAGGATGTGGCTATACAGTATCTGGGATTCGACGCCAACAACAAGGGAGTTGCGGTTGACGGCACAGCTTCAGCAGCACTAGTCTTCGATGGTCAAGGCAATGCACTTGTCTCTGACGGCATGTATCTCGGCACTCCAGTTGATGACACCTCCTTGGTCCAACGCACAGCAGTCCTCCCACCTGGCTTCCACGAGTGGTTCTTTGTCGGTCGAATCGCTCAGTTGCAAGGCACCGCAGGTTTCTGCCTTGGTGCAAATGGTTCAGTCACTGCTTATGTTGCCCCTGATGTTTGCAACAACCCTATCTTCCTAACCCAGCAAAGTGAGTTGAGACTTCCCGACAGGCAAGCTTTTTCTAACCAAGCTCTTTAGATACTACTACAAGCTCCACCACTTCTTCCTCAGCCACTTCGACCGTTTCGTCAACTGCCAGCTCCAATGGAACAACGACAGCAACCGGCGCCTCAAGCAGCACTGCTACCTCGTCGGTTACTGCCTCTACCACCTCGTCGGTTACTGCCTCTACCACCTCGTCGGTTACTGCCTCTACCACCTCGTCGGGCTCAGCGTCAGTCGGGCCTATTAGTGCTTCGACCTCGTCGGTGACTGCATCCTCTACAGCTACCACCACCGGATCTGGTTCGTCGTCGGTCACCACATCTTCTTCAACATCTGCTTCTGGCTCTTCGACCTTGTCATCGAGCACATCGAGCACATCTGGAGGACTTACCATCTCGGTTGGACCTATTAGTCTCACAACATCTACGTCAAGCTCCTCGTCATCGGGCACCGCCACGGCGACTACATCCTCCTCTTCGAGCTCGAGCACTGCGATCTGCAACATCAATGCAAACATCTGCCCGGACTCCAACCTGATCACTGCGAACACCGTCGCCACCTCGGACTGCGCAGTCGGTCTCACCTGCACCGTCGATGATCTTGCAACCCTGGTCCCTGATCTCCTGACCCAGAACCCCAAGGTCGCCACCGTCCTCCTCGGAAACAATCAAGTCATCGGCTTGAGCATTACCCCTCAAGATGTACAAGCCGCCGTTGCCAACGGCACGCTAAGCTCTGCTTGCTCAGCCCTTGAACAAGTCACCGTGATAATCGATGACCCAACTTGCATCTCCGGCACCGGCACCACATCCACCACTTCATCTTCATCAACCACTGCCGCAGCCACCTCCACCAGCGGCACTTCCTCCACTTCTTCTAGCAGCTCGATGGTCACCAGCACAGTCAGCGCCACCACGACCACCGATGGCACCTCTTCAACGACGAGCACAACAACCTCCGCAACTGCGTCTGCCTCACTTCTTTGCGGTGTCCAACTCACCCTATGTGCTGGACAGACTCTCCAGAATCTTGGATTGAACACAGTGACTTGTGGCACCGCTGGCTTGCTCAACGGAACCCTTTGCGATACAACGCAAGTATTGGAAGCTGCCACTGACGCCTGCGTTCTCAACTGCGAGGCTTTCGGATCAGTGTTGACCACCTCTGATGGTACTGGCGCCAACCTTGACCCTGTTATCGGCACCCAGTCCATTCAATCCATCCAGGCACTTGTTGACACCCCCGACTGCGTGCCCAGCTCTCAGACAGTCACCCTGTCTGAACCTGGATGCCCCGTCGCCGTGCTCAAACGTCGCACACTCAAACATGCTCGGGGTTATGAAAACTAAGGCAGAGCACTTGGGCTTTTGGAGGAACTTCTTTTCTTTTGGGGAGTGGGCGTTTGCCTTGGGCTGACCCAAGCTTTTTAATGCAAGGGTCGAAGCATTTTGAACCAAGAACTTGACCATAATTTCTTAGAATTTTTTTTCATATTTTGGTAATCTTCTCTCAGATAGAGATGTCATTCATTCAGTTTTGAACAAGATTTATTTCCATTGAGTATCTGTAGAGCCTTCTTTTGCCGATATTTTGCTACTCTTTCTTCATGGCTGGAATGGGAGTCGCGACAGCCTATCTGCGTGTACATGCTTTCAGCTCGTGTTCAAGTCTCGCAGTTTGTCACCCTTCTGATTGTATAGACCATCAACAAGTAGCGGTCTGACAGTCTTCCCGTTGTAGGGAAGTTCGCTCAAGAAGCCCCAATGAGAGCCCTGTTTCCATCCCTTCTTCTGCCAGTCGTTCATAGTATGTTTTGGGAAGAAATCGAACACGTCCAATGAAGTTGGGTCATGCGCAATGACGACCAAGACATTTGGCTGTGCGTCAAATTCTTCCAATGCTCGAGTGGACTTCCTTGCCGTTTGCGGGTCACGATACCATCCCTGGGGATTTGTAGTGGCCTTCAAGAAGGGTGTCTGTCAGGATAATCATTAGTTATCAGGCAGGCTAAGACATGGAGAGGGTGATAGCTGGTAGTGGTCTGAGCCTCGCGCATTACAGCTCGTCAAAATCAATACTTGTTCACAGGACTTACCGTGCGGCCGTTTTCTTGGTCCGGATGACTGGACAGGAATGCCGTGCATAGGCATGGTCGAGGGATCGCCTTGTCAAGGAAAGCATCCTCAGGAATAGTATCCGGTAGAGGTATCGACTTTGTCGGCCTGATAACTCCGCTGTGATGACAGATATCACCGCCCAAGAAGACGAATGTGTCCGGCGTCGTTCGAACCAAGCCTGAGATATGCCCGATAGCATGTCCCGGCACGTTGAGAACGTAAAAGCTGCCGTCGCCGAAATAATCGTGGGCTTGGAACTGCCCGATCTTGAACGCGTCCGAGAATTCCACCTCGTGAACCTCACGTCCCGCGAAATCCTCTTCGTGGAATTCCGAGTCCTGCTTCGTCGGGTATCCTGGCAGGAACGCCTCCCGAAATCCCGGCCCAACCACCAATTTGGTGGATTTAGGCAGCTTGGACAGATTCCCAGTGTGGTCGAAGTGATGATGACTCAGGACGAGTGCTTGGACGTTGTTGAGATCGACACCACCTTCCGAAAGGATGTCTGTGGCATCTTCCTTGACGCGAATCCCGCTGACGTGGTTTTTGACCACCTCTGCGAGGTGAGGGACGAGGTTCTCCCAGTCCTTGCGACATCCGAGATCGAATAGGATCTCGGTGCCAGAACCTGCGTGCTTCAAGTGGAATGAATAGGTGGGGAGATTGAGCCAATGGAGTCCCTCGATGGCAGGTTCAACGAGCGCTGAAGGGTAGATTGTTATGTCGCATGTGGTGTTGATGATGGATAATTGACATGTTGATGAGCCCTTGGGCAGGTTCAGAGAAGCCTGGGAAGCCATGATGGGATGAGAAATGTCGCGTGCTTGTGACTACGTAGCTGTTTGTCGTGTATATGGGTTTGTTGGTAGCAAGGGTAGTCACTAAGGCGTTCGATTATAGTACATAAGTTGGTGCAAGGTGGTTGACATCTGGGCTCGGAGATCGAAGTCCAGCTCGCCCAACTGGACAGCTTTCTCCGCCGACGTAATTTTCGGGCTGGCAAAAGCTTACTGCCCCGCGGTACTGGTTACCCAGGGATTCATTTGACTTTAGCATCCCCTCGCCAAGCAGGCTTGCAAGGCGAAATGGCGGGTTAGCAATGAAAACAGCGTTGCAAGACTGGAGAAGCTCGCTGATGCACTTCGGCCTTCGGAAAATATGCCGAGACCTGGAAACATCGGTGCTCAGCGCCGCAATAGGCATGGGCATAAGAGCATGGTCTACCTTATCGCATTGCAGTAAGGCTGTCGACAGCCGGCAGATAAACATGCAGGCGTTCACTAGGAGTTCGTGACATTGTATAACTGTTCGCACAACACTTCTACTGAGACACACTGGCAACCACAACACTACAGCATGACCCCATGGGTGTGCCCCGGGCACTCTTCCCCCATCCTGAATGCGCGCCTGGTGTGCGGGGAGTGCTCCCATTAGGCCTCGGTTGATTGTCACCGAACGCTAAGTTACTGAGGGGTTTACTTCGGTTGTCGGCTTCCAGGATGGGCAGTTGAGAATCCAGAAGTTCCCCTAATCTCTTAGGCGCAGCCCGTAAAGCCTCTGAAAGCCTCTTCGTACATTTGTAAACATGGAAGTTTCCATCGGCACGGCCGCCGACCGCAACTTTCGAGTCAACCCCAGCCATGGATCTGACGCCAATGTTGACTTCACACGGTCATACAGTTGGACTTCTCCGACGCTCTTCCACTTGAGTCCAGCGCCACGGTTTCCCGACGTACTTGTGTCAATGGTATCATCCCATTCATTAGGATTTCGCTGCTGAAGGAACTGCTGAGCGCCTTTTGTGGCAGGACCAGCATTCTTGATAAGCGTAACTAGTGGGCGACAATTATCCAGCACTAGGATCCATTTAGGAGGTCCAGAAAGTGAGTGAACAGTGGTCTGTTGCAAGAGACAAATCATCGGCGCCATGGGGTCAGCAGGCACGATGGACGCTGTCATCTTCAAAGCTCCTTTCCAGATGGCAACGGAAAAACGGCCTATACCAAAGATCACCGATCCAAAGGACGCCATCATCAAGGTCACAGTAGCGGGCATATGTGGTAGTGACTTGCACTTCTACCGGGGACACCAGAAAATGGAGCCGGGTGTCATCTGTGTAAGTGTGCTCTCGAGGCCGCGTTTCTATATTCCTGTGTATTTCCCATGGGAAAGGCTGGGTAGCCGGGTCTTGCCTCTGCCGCATTGTCTAAGACTGTCACATATACTAACGTGCTGGGTATCCTGTCAGGGACATGAATTCGTTGGCCACGTTCAGGAGGTTGGCCCGGATGTCAAGAACTTCAAGATCGGGCAGAAGATCGTCTGCACGTTCACCATCACTTGGTACTAAGTTCCTCCACATCGCTCACAGTTTCTCTGTCACTGACCTCTGTTAGTATGGAATGCTGGTTCTGCCTCCACGGCTATACAAACCGCTGCATCAGAGGCAAGTCTTTCGGCAGCTTGGGTTTCGACGGTGGGCAAGCCGAATACGTGCGCGTTCCTTTCGCCGACGGCACTTTACAGCGTGCACCAACAACCGTGGACGACTCGCTGCTCATCATGATGTGCGATATTTTCCCGACAGGGTACTACGGCGCCAACAGGGCGATCCAGTACTTCGAGTCACAATCACGCGAATTAGTCACTATTAATGCAGATACTCCGATGTTTCAGCTCCAGGAACTCAAGGACTGTGTGTTTGTGTGTCTTGGTTGTGGACCGGTAGGACTATGCTCGATATTGACATGTTTGACGAAGAAAGTTGGCAAGGTCTTCGCAGTCGATGCGGTGGATGACAGATTAGCTGAGGCGGAAAGGTGGGGAGCCATCCCACTGAAGCTGGGTCGGGATGATATCAAGGCGAAAATTCTCGAGGCAACTGACGGTCGAGGCGCGGATGCGGTGATTGAATTGGTGGGCAATGCACCTGCTTTGAAGTCGGCGTTTGAGCTGGTGAGACCTGCCGGGTGTATATCGAGCATCGGGTTTCACCAGGGCGAGGTGCCGTTCACGGCGTTCGAGGCATATGCGAAGAACCTGAAGTATGTTCCTACATCTATCTGGGAGAAACTTCGTGGTAGCTGACATTCTGCAGTATCAATATGGGAAGAGCGCCCGCGAGACGAGTCTTCAATGATGCTTTGGATGTCTTGGTTGCCAATTCTGACAAAGTGCGCGAGTTTGTCACGCATAAACTACCTGTTTCTGAGGCGGCAAAGGGTTATGAGATTTTTGAGAAGCAGCAAGCTAGAAAGGTCGTCCTGGTATTCTAAACAGTGTTATTGGGAAGGATTAGGATGATTGAACCCACAACCCCTGAGCAGACTTGCGGCAACCAATTGCCCATTACTCACTGTCTTGTACGAAAAAAGAAAAACGATCCCTATTGGATCAATTTATGCCACTAACTGAAGGAGCGATGTGGTTTCTGACCACTGTCAAGTTTGAAATGCGACCTTCAAAATTGTACCGGGCTCTACATTCAGCTTTATATTGGTACGCACTCACCCGGGTACTTTTGACTCAGGACCATCCAATCCCAGTCCTCGCCTGCATCTCTTGCTTTCCAGACCCTGTGGACGACGAAGTCCCTCGTTTGGAGTGATGTACCAGTCTTTCGACTCTTATATATGTTCTCAAAGATCTCAATTGCGACGGCCCGATCATCTTCGCTCTCCAATTCGCAAGTGGCAATCATTGCAGGGAAGGTCGACAACCGCAAGTCCTCAGGTTGCCCATTCAGATGAGCCATAATCTCACAAGCCATTTCGAAAGCTTCCCTGTCGCTCTCTTCCGAGCTTCCGGCCGGATTTACCAGTCGATGTAACATAAGCGAAGCAGCAGCGCGGGTTGCATAGGCCTGTGCTAAGAGTCGTCGTGAGGTTCTCGCCGATATATTCTGACTGAAGATTGGACGCCAAGATCGAAGTCGAAATTGTGCGTTCATTGCCTTTTGCGAAATCATCGAAATCGTTGTCAGGGACAAAGGGGACAATGTAGCGTCCACCAACTCGTACCTTTTTCTGCGGGTTATGCCTAAGTCGTGGTGGACATCTTCCGCCAGACCACATAGTTCTTCGAGGAGCGGCATCAACGTTGCCGTATATCCCATGAATCGATCGGCGTTATTCTTGGCAGTTTCATCGAGCCAGGTTTCCGTTCTGATGGCATTGCGCCGCAACTGACTCAACGATATCATCATGTCTTGCCGTGCCAAGGTACGAATGAAGTACTTGGCGAGCGAGCTCAGGATCAGGCCTGATCCGAGGTACTTGTTGATTATTGATGCTGCGTACCCGACGAGGATAGAGAACGTGCGTTCGTGTGGTTTGCATTTCGTGTCGATAAGCTGTTCATAGTTAGCTGGCAATGTCTCGCGATATGTGGCACCCATCCAGTACCTCCATTCCACTCAATGCTAACATCATCACCAACATCTGCTCTAGCTCACGGTTCGGATCCTTCACCCTCAACCGAGCCAGAGTTCTCGCTCGCTTGTCTAGTGCAAGGGGTAATTTGGTGCTTTGGCTATCTTCATCAAGGTAGACACGTCCGATCCCATAGAGAGCATCACCAATAGCCGAAGGGCTGTCTTGAAGTACCATAAGAACGACGGCATTCATCTCGTCAACGAATTCTGAGCTGATCACCAGCTCAACGGGGTGCCTCTTGAAGTACACGTTGATCGTCGAACAGTCCGCTTCGGAGATGGCGCCCAAAGGAATCGAGGGAAGTGAGCTGGGAATGCGACGAAGGGATGCATCCAATGCGCTTGAGGAGGAGCGGACCATTAGGTCAGTCGATACTGGTGCATCAAATAGTTGCTCCTGCCCTTGACCAAGACTTGTATTCGTATCATCGCTGATGGTTGAGCAGGGAGACTGAAGTGTGTAGTCTTCCTCGACGGTCGACTTCGCTGTTGGTGAAGTTGGAGTCAGTGGGTCGCAGCTCGTCTTGATCCTCATGTTCACTGGGGACCGTAGTGGGGATTTATGCTGTTCCTGCCTGGGAATGGCCTTTGCATTTGCGTGGTGGGCATATCCTCGACAAACACGTTTTCGACGAGTACATGTACCGCAAGATGGGCGGACTTCGTCGCATCTAACCTTGGCTGCCTTGCAGTCAATACAGCCATGTTTTGATCTTCGTCGAAGATCAATCACCCCGGGGTTCAGAGAAAACGTGTGCTCCATCCCAACGGCCTTCAGAGTTTCTGCATTCCATTCAACTCACAGCAAGTCTGCGCAGAATGTCGACAGAACTATCCTTTGTTCTATCTAGAGTTCGTGATCACGGGAAACGTCTGACCATGCTCGACCTGGGTGTTACGGAGATGTGGGCCGGGAGTGGCGATTGCTGTGCAGCTTCTCCGTCGAGATAAGCTCTAGTCTGCAATCAACACGTCAAAGCTTCTGAAATCAACGGTTCTCGAGGAGTCGGGGAGTTTGGAGTCGTTCTTCCGATGTGGAAATGTTCGATACATGCGTCTTGTCGTGGACAAGCAGTGAAGCCTAGAAAATTAACGAGGGATGAGTTGGAGGACGTTGGGGAGGGGAAAGATAACGAGGTCCAGAGCACGAGGCACGCTTAGCCCCTACTACTTTGAGGGCACCCCCCGCAATTTCGGCGCTGCCGGCACAGAAGAGATAACGCTAAGATGCGACGATGCTTACTGTAACTACTGAAGCAGGGTACAATACCCGAAGATCAGGTACCTTACAGGTCCAGGTCTCTCTTACCTACATAGGTAGCCCAGATTCATTATCAAAATAATTGTTGCTGGGCAGAGTAAATCGCATCAAATATGCGTGATCATCATGCGTCCTTTTCAACAGAGTGTCACATCAATACATTCACCACCTACAAAATAGGCTTTACTTGGCGACAGCATGGGCATATTGCCTCTGAGCCTTATTTCTGGTCTCGATAAACCTCAACAATCCCTCTGGTACTTTAGCATCATCAGTCAGTCCACTCGGAATCGGCTCATCCAATTGTTCGCGAGGAGGAACCACCCCTGTCCACGGTGGTACTTCATTGTCTGGCCCATCCTTCGTGATGTCTCTAGGCTGGATTCCAGGAACGCCAGCTCGAAATTTGACGCCTCCCTTGAGTACGTCTACTCGTATTACGCAGACGAGTGCAACCTGAAATGATGCGACAGGATTGACATCATCCCACCTGCCCTCAACGATGTGGTTGGTGACCCCTCTCATCACGTCCCGCTTGATTTCGCGATCCTTCTCAAGGGAACATGCACCGTGGAGGACAGCGGACCGATAATTGAAGGTATGCCCATTTGGGGCCGACGAAAGTACAAGACCGTCCACTTTGTAACCTAGCAGTTAGCCAGACATGAACAGTGCAGAAGTGGTGCAACTGCCGCTAGTGCGGGACTGAGTAGATCGACTGACCTTTTGTGGCCGTGATACACACTCGTATCCTGGTATCCGGCTTTCCATTTATTTCCTCGCCCTTGAGACTGGTCTGCTCAGACTCGTTCGCCCTCACGATCTCCATCAGCCTCGAGCTCGGATGGCCATGAAGATAGATCACTGGGTCTTGCTGCTCCCATACACGGCGAAATAGTGCAATCATGGGCAAGCATTGTGGCAACCCGTCGTCGACGTAGGACACGTGGGAAAAGAAGGTGTCTGCGAAGACTGCCTCGATAGAGTCAACGTCGTATTTCCCTCTCTGCTCACGTCGTCGCAGTCTAGCAGCTTCCATAGTAGGTTGCACTGTTGCACGCTGTTTGCGACAGGTTGCGGAAATCGACCTACTGGGACAACAATGCCGGCTGTTCAATCTTTGCAAGAACAGGTTAGTCAGTCGCGTGCAGGCACTGTAGGAAACGCGAGCACCCCGCAATTTTGTCACGCATGGCTTGGAGGCATATGAAAGCATGACCATGGGCAAGAGTAACCCATTAGACAATTTCCACTCTTCAGGACAGTTCAATATTGTGCGGCAAATGGTGGCCACCAGCGCCTGAGAACAGACCCTTCGAGATACAAAGTTACTGCAACATCTTGGACGGTACAATTCGCAGATGTCCGGAGTTGTGATTGAACAAAGGGTTCAATGGCCACTCTGCATGACGCTAAGATAGCTTAGCGATAAGAAGGCATCATGTCACCGAAGAGGCTGTTGATGAGACTTTATCGGAGCCGATTTCCCGAACGGACCCTGTGCCTCACGTCTACTGTACATCAACTATGCCTCAAACGGTTGAATGCTATCTTATCGTTGCAGTCCTCCCACCTGGCAAAGCCCACTGGGTGTTTCCACACCAGAGACAGAATGCGATTATGTCCGTTGGATGACTGGATCCGGCAGGCACAAGTTTCTTTGCCTAGAGAATGTTTGAGGCTGGTGGTAAGTGGTACAAGAAGAGATTGTTCCTCGCCGCCAATAAAAAGCAAGATAGCGAGATCGAATCTTGTGGTTGATCTTTCGTCGCCTTTCCGTACTGTTTTGGTCCGGTCCCAGGAGTTAAGTTGCAAAGAACGTGAAGCACGATGGGATCGATCGCCCCTCAGAAACCGTGGCAGGAGATTGCTGCAGCCAAGAAGGCTGAGCAAGCATCTCGTATTCCCACTGAATGGAAGCTTTCGGGCAAGGCTCTTAAAGCAGCAGAGACAACAGTCGACCTTCGACCGATTGCGGCTTCTTGTGGTATTCTGACCGAGAAAGAAGTGGAAATCACCGAAAAATATGATGCAACCGAGCTGGCTGCTGAAATAGCAAAAGGGACCTATAGCGCTGTCGAGGTCACAACGGCCTATTGCAAGCGAGCGGCGGTTGCTCAACAACTTCTCAGCTGCCTGACCGAGATTCGATTTTTGGAGGCAATCGAGGATGCCAAGAAGTTGGACGAAGAGTTCAGGAGGACAGGGAAGCCGGTCGGTCGCTTGCATGGGGTTCCGATGACATGTAAGGTAAGTCGAGTGCTCACATTGCCTTGTGCCATGATGCTGGTATTGACCTGGGAAAGGAATGCTTCCATTTCAAGGGGTTCGATTCCAGCAACGCATATATCACCAGGTGTTTCGATCCAGCAACCTACGATTCGTATCTTATTCAGCTCATGAAAGCCGAGGGCGCCGTGTTCATTGCGAAGACCAATATTCCCCAAAGCATGCTGGCTGCAGAAGCACACAACAATGTCTTTGGACGAACAAAGAACCCGGTCGTATCTCATCTGAACCCTGGTGGCAGCAGTGGTGGCGAGGGCTCCGTGTTGGCGTTCAATGGCAGCGCGCTGGGTATTGGCACCGATGTTGCCGGCTCTATCAGGTAAGAGGTAGCGGCGATTGACGTATCTCATCGGAATATTCTCTTCGTGTCAAGAACATTACTGATCCATATCGGAACAATAGATGTCCTTGTGCAGCTAATGGGGTCTATGGATTCAAGCCGTCATTTGGCATGTACCCTATGATTTACTATGCAGCATCGAACTGGGTAGGCATGAACACAGGCATTCCTGCTGTCTGTGGTCCCATGGGACACTCTATGCGAGATCTCATCCTTTGGCACCGAGTTGTCCGCGATGCTAAACCATGGCTATATGACCCGTCGTTGGTACCAGAACAAACCAAGTCCGACGTTTCAGACCGACGGCCGGTGGTTGGAGTGTTCTTCCAAAGTGGCGGACTCAAACCACACCCACCTGTTATTCGAGCCATCAACGAAGCTGTCGAAAAACTTAAGGCGGCTGGCTTCGAGATCAAGGAGTTCATCCCTCCCGACTTCAGTGAGATGCGAGACATATCACACGAGCTGCTGTCCCTTGATGGTCTGTCATATGCCAAAGGAGAGATGGAGAAAGCCGGGGAACCACCGGTAGAGTCTGTGCTCAAGTCCGGCTTCTGGGACAGGTCGCGTAAGACATGGGAGGAGGCATGGGTGTTCAACTCGAAGAAGATCGCATGGCAGAAACAAATGCTGGACGCGTGGCAAAAAGTAAATGTGGACGTCGTCTTAGGTCCGGCGGGACCTCATACAGCGGTCACGCCGGACACCTGGACCAATTTCAGTTATACTGTTGCTTGGAACGCAGTAGATGTGAGTACACCCTTTCGCATTTCTCTTGTTGGGCATCTGGCGGCGAATTCTAATTAACACTTGCGCAGTACCCGGCCGCGATTATCCCCTTCACAACTGTGGACCCAGAAAGAGATCCTAGAGACACGTCATTCACTCCTCAATCCGAGTTGGATAAAGATAATGAGGCCATGTGTAAGTTCCTTTTGCGTCGAAATGCGGTAGATCTACCGCTTTCGTTCAACTTTTGCAGTCTCGATAGGCCAGGTAACTGATGATGTTCCCCAGATGACGCGAAACATATGGCGGGTGCTCCTGTCGCCCTCCAGCTTGCTGGTCCAAGGCTCGCTGACGAGCAGTTGTTGAAAGATGTTGAGATGATCGACTCCGTGTTGAACTCTTGAGCAGAGTCTCACTCTTTTCAACAGAATAGGCGCAATAAGCGAGATCAAGGCTCTGTCCGACCAAATTGCATTGCGGGAAGGTTATTAGGTATATCGGACTACATGCATGGTATATTCAAATCCATACATGGAGGTTTCATTACATCTTGCGTCTTCGAGCTTTCATCATATGCAAAGCAAAAGCGATCTACTTCAAATTGGCTCTTTCGTGAGCACGTTGAGGCATTACTCATCGCAGAAATTTCGACTAGGTTACTGCTTGAGTATTCTGTCAATAAGCTCGGCATCCTTGAGCAACTGCTCGTCGCCCAATCTGGATCCCACGAGCTGCAGAGCCACAGGCGACCCTGCCATAAGCTCTGGATCGTACCTTTCGTAGAACTCGTCATCTGTTAGTGACAAAAACCTTTTCAGGGTATCTTACGGATCTCTAGCCGGGTCCACATAGGTGATTGGCATGATGATTGCTGGATAGTCCATTGCGTTCCAAGTCACCGTATAGGAATCATTCGACCATTGACCTGGACGAGGTGCAGTGTGCGCTCCTGCAGGACAGAGCACAATGTCTATCCCTGCCGCGCGCCATTTCTCGAGCATTTCTTTCTGCAATACTTGCTTCTTAGCGTTCCAGGCCCAGTTAGTCTAGAGTAAACAGTTGTCTGGTGACTTCATTGATTGCTGCATAGCTTGTCGGCTCAAATTCTTTCACCTGTAAACCGGCAGCTTCAAGTTTTGCGGCTGTCTCTCGAAGCGCTCGCCGAATTGGAGGATGTGGTGTTAGTGTGTCTGCTTGATAGATCACACCAACGACGGGTTTCCTGTCCACCGCACCCTGCTCAAATACGTGGGGCATGACTGCTGGATCTTGAAGCCAGGGCCGGGCGTCACGGACCACTCTTGTCAGGAGTTCTAGATCTCTCACAGAGCGAGCAAGAGGACCGCATACTGCAGGTATACCCGTGTTGAGCCCAAGATGTGTGGAGTTGGCATACTTCAGCATTGGAAGAAGTCCGAAGGAAGGCTTGTACCCGTAGACCCCATTGCAGGCCGCTGGAATTCTAGCCCATATTAGCATCAATGCTCGTGTTTCCTTGGTCGCCTGAGAGGTCGCCCTACCTAATTGAACCTCCAACATCTGTGCCGATACCAATTGCACTTCCGTGATATGCCGTTAGAACACCTTCGCCACCGCTCGAGCCACCACAACTGAGGTGTGCAACTACTGGGTTCTTAGTCCGCCCAAAGACATTGTTGTCACTCTCGGCTACCAGCATGGTCTGTGGGATCTGATAATAGTTAGCACACTGTACCAGTGCAGACATGAAGAAAGCCTCTGGCTCTTGCTAAAGTGGGCAGCACCCCAGAAAGGACTTACATTGGTCTTGGCAATAGGGACTGCGCCCGCTTCTTTGACAATCTCGACCAGGTAGGCGTCGTACTGTGCAGGATTGAAGCATTTCGAGATGTAAGCGTTACTCGAGTCGTAGCCCTTGATATTGAAGCATTCTTTGAAGCTCATCGGAACGCCATGGAGGGGCCCAACAACCTTTCCAGTCGTTCTGTAGTGCTCGTCAAGGACTTTCGCCTTTTCGATGGCCTCCGCGAATGCTATCTCGGTCAAGCAATTGGTCAATTGCTGGGCGAGTGCAGCGCGCTTGCAGTATGCTGTCACTACCTCAACAGCTGTGTAGCTGCCACTGGCGATTCTTTCAATCAGGGAAGTGGCGTCCAAGTCAGTGATCTCCAATTCTCTGTTCGATAGAATGCCTGATTTGTAGGCATAAGGACGGAGGTCTCTTGTTTCTTCAGGCGGGTTCTGCTTGAGTTTCCACTCCGCTGGTATGCGAGCAGCCTGCTCAGCCTTTTTCGCATCGCGAATTTCCTGCCACGATTTGCCCGTCATCGTCAGACCCATTGTGAGGGCTTACTTTCTCGCAGCTGATCAGACGAGAGAGAGTACACTCGCAGTATACATTGACCTTGAAGTTTGCTGAGTGTCGCACGTGACGGTGTCACCTAAACAATTGATCACCTTGGGGGTCCGAGTGATACGGAGATCGCCCACAAAATGGAATCAGGGTACCAATTTCAGGGGCTGGCTAGGCTAGGTGTGGGGTGCATGCTAATCAGTACCACTTGCTAAGCTATCTCGGAATCCGGCACTTTCGCAACTCTGTTTTCGTTACATTGGCTATCTAGGCTTTAACATCCACTTCAGAACGACTCAAGCGCAAGGCTGAGACTTGACCGAGATCTTCAAGAGAGATCATCGACATATCGTGTTGTCCTGTTGCGGAACATCTGTTGTTGGCACATTTCCAGGACAAGATTAGTGAGGCAGAGGACTCCGGATTCATTACAGATAGTGCCTTTTCGGATAGTGACCCAGACCACCGATAGACTTTGTCATATCTTAACAAACAGATCACCACCGCCTAGGGCAATATCAAAAGTTGAGGTGTGAAGAGACAACCCTTCAGGTGTGTACAACCTGCACGACTTGTCTACTACCACAGATATTATCATCAACGATATCAGGCATGGCAACTTCTGGACGTCATCATGCAGTCATCTATGACAATCCAGGAACGGTGTCCGTCAAGGTCGTTGAGGTCGAGACGCCTGAACCAGGTCCCGGACAAGTATTGGTCAAACTTTCACATAGTGGCGTGTGCCACTCCGACTACGCCGTCATGATGAATGGCTGGAAATGGCTTCCTGATCTTACAACGAAAACCCAAGTTGGAGGGCATGAAGGTGTAGGAGAAGTTGTCAAGCTGGGACCAGGTATGCCCAGTGACACGGTCCAGCTTGGTGATAGAGTCGGAATCAAGTGGTTCTCTTCTGTCTGTCTTCATTGTCCAGCTTGCATGGTCGGCTTGGAAGGCTCATGTTTCCGTCCTACCGTATCAGGCTACAGTGTACCAGGCACCTTTCAGGAGTACGTTCTAGCACCTGCAAACTATGTCACCCCGATTCCAGACAATCTACCCTCAGATGTTGCAGCGCCTCTCCTTTGCGGTGGCTTGACGGTGTATTCCGCTTTTCTCAAAACTCGAGCGCGAGCGGGCAAATGGTTTGTAGTTTCTGGCGCGGGAGGTGGCCTGGGACACTTGGCGTGCGAAGTTGGTAGCCGTGGGCTAGGTTTCAGGATCCTGGGTATTGACTCAGCTGAGAAAGAGATCCTGGTCAAGGAATGTGGTGCAGAACAATTCATTGCCATCAACAAATACCCTCGCGGACCTGAGGGCGATAAGGCCATGGCAGACGAAGTCAAGCGGATCACGGGTGGTGGTGCGGCTGGGGTGATGGTTTGCACGGCTGCGTATGCTGCATATGCTCAGGCACTTAACTTCCTTAGGTTCAACGGTACACTTGTGTGTGTCGGAATAACCGAGGGTGATGAGGTCCCTATTGAGGGTGCTGATCCCGGCAAGCTGATTATTTGACAGCTCAATATAACTGCCTCGTCGGTAGGCAACCGGAAAGAGGCTTTGGATGTTTTACATCTAGCAGCACGAGGAGTAGTGAAGCCTAATTCTCTTCACAAGCCGGTAGAGTTGGAGGACGTGTTTTCACGGATGGCAAAGGGAGAGCTGTTAGGTCGTGCCGTGGTGGCTCTAGATTCAAATCAGTGGGAGTAGTCTGGCAGAATTCGATCAGTGCCCCAGGCTAACTGGTCGAGCCGAGACTTATACGCTGTCCTGGCAAAGGAGAGGTTTACGTCGTGCTCAGGACTGAGTAGTATGTAGTATCCAGATAGCCACAGCTAATAGCGGACTCTCTCATGGTTGACCACTTTTGGTAATTTGCCTATCTTAGCTCCGTTGGTGGAGCCTTACAAAAGACGCAGACATGACAGGTCTATTTGGTGTGTCATTATGTGCAAAATAGCCTGTTACACACGGCTTCGGGGCTCTTGCGCCGAAGCTATCCTTGGCCGGGGTATGCTTAACAGATGGGGCATTTTCCACCCCTGCTGGCTCGATCATGCGGACGTAGTTAGTGTGTGGTACAGAGGGGGGGATCAAAGCTTCATAAAGGACATAAGACCACTTGGTTCGAGTCGCCCCATGGTTCTATGCTCATCTTTTGCTATCGACTTGGACGAAGCGCCTCATCCCCTCGATAGCCATAGATAGCACAACCTATTGCCTTGCTATCATCTGGGGCTCGAGAACTATACTAAAGACGGTCACCGCTAGTGGTCCCTTAAGCTCAACTCGACTATAAAGACTCGTAGAGACTGAGTGTTTCCCGTGTACTCTTACATAACGAAATCACACTGTTTCGACGGACCTCAATCATGTCCACAAGTCTCAATAACTCCGTCCCAGGGACGATCCACCTTGTCGACCTTGATCACAGCATGCACACCAAACATGCTGGGACTGGAGAGATCGTGCTGGTACCGACACCGTCTGATGACCCAGAGGATCCTTTGAACTGGGCACCGCGTCGAAAACTACTGTCGACAATCTGCGTCAATTTGTCGGTGTTCCATACTTTCCATCCTACTGTTGTCTCTCGGCTGACCCTGAATAAGGTACACATTCTCTGTTGGCTTGATCGCCTCAGTGATCGTCTCTGTCTTGGTTCCCCTCTCCGAGGAGACTGGTGTATCTGTAGCAAATCTCAACGCAGGTCAGTATCCAAACCCCAAGTTCAAGACTATCCTATTGACAATGTGAAATAAGGTAGCGGATATGTCTTCCTCCTGTGTGGATGGGGTCTACTCTTCTGGCAACCTTTTGCCTTGCGTTACGGAAAGAGATTGACCTACTTGATATCTATCGTTGGCACAATAGCTTGCCTGGCATGGGCTCCTTACTGCCGTGGTAACGGCCAATGGATTGCAAAGTCTATTGTGTCGGGAATCCTTGCCGCACCCATTGAAGCCCTTCCAGAATTCTCCGTCACTGATGTGGTAAGTCCAGCATGACAATGTGTACATACGTGGACCACTGACCGAGGCACAGTACTTCACTCATGAGCGTGGAACCTATATGGGTTGGTATTCGCTATCTCTTGCAGGAAGTGCGTACTTCGCGCCTGTTGTTTCTGGCTTCATAGCCGACTATGCGGGATGGAAGTGGGTCTTCTATGTTCCAGCTATCTTCACTGCATGTGTGACAGTGTTCCTGTTCTTCTTCATGGAAGAGACCAATTACAATCGACCATATATCGGTATAGTCGAGACATCCGAATCCATTATCCCGGGAGAGACAAACGAGAAGCTGCGAGATACTACCACGACGACTCCAGCCGTCCCAACAGATACATACCACAGAAAGACCTTCTTCCAAAAAATGTCCCTGTGGCAACCATGTCCAGGCGAGAATCCATTTACAAAATCGGTTCGAATCCTCAAATACCTAAGCTGGCCTGTGATATTCTACGCTGGATTCTCCTACGGCAGCTATCTGATCTGGTTCAACGTCTTGAACGCCGCTGCCTCAATCATTTTGGGAGGTGCGCCATACAACTTTAGCGCATCAATGGTCGGATTGAGTTACTTGTCATGCTGTATCGGGGTCATCGCGGCGTAGGTGATCCAGCCTGCTTCTTATGACATGTTTGTTGACCATGCATCTAGGACTTTTTTCACAGGCAGATTTAGCGACTGGCTTCAGATCAAGCTTGCTCGACGAAACAAGGGAATCATGGAGGCAGAACATCGGCTCTATCCATTCGTGGTGACCACTGCCATCGTACCTTGTGCTCTAATTCTGTGGGGCGTGGGTGCTGCCCACAATATCCACTGGTTCGGTTTGATTGTCGCCATGTGCTTCTTAGCTTTCACCAGCACCTCCGGCATTACGCTCAGCGTCAATTACCTCGTCGACAGCTACCACGGTATTTCCGGAGATGCCATGGCAACGGCAATCATTGTTCGAAACACCATGTCATTTGCGATCGGATATGGCATCACACCGTGGATCGAGAACCTAGGCTACCAAAACTGCTTCATCTCGGCCGCATTTGTCGGACTAGCGACATGTCTTGCTTTTGTGGTGATGCTCGTGTGGGGGAAGAAGTTCAGGATACGGAGCACAAGAGCCTATTGGGAGCTTGCTGAAAGAGAGACCAGAAAGGCATAGAGCACACAAACTCAGTAGTGTCTGTGCTGAGAACTTTATGCCGTGTTGTCAGACCGGTGTGCGTGAGATATGGGTGCAGGACAAACACATGGCACTCTCGAGACAAGCTTTTGGGCCTAGCATAGTGCAGTTAAAGCACAACGTTCACAGAATGCTGGTGAGCGTCGATTTTGTGCCAATCCGGCATGAACATCAACTAGGAGAGCGCTCTCAATGTCACTTCTATGGTCTTGAAATCATACCCATCGTCACTTTCATGTAATCGCATACCATCGTACCAACTCAGTTTCTTCTGCGCTACCCTGATCGTCGAATCTAACCGAGCGCATGGTGAACGCCTTTTTCGTGCTGTTCTTTCTTGATCCGGCGTCTTTCCGCGGTGTACTTCCAGCGAAGTTAGTAAACCTATCGAATGCACTTCACTCGGGAGATACATACCTCGTGAAGGTTTCTCGGCCCGTACTTGGCTGGGTTGTCTTCTGATGTACAGGCTGGCATGACCTTGATTTCGGTCAGTCCGGTCCCACCAAAAGGAAGCGCTTGGGTTTTCCTTACCGGGACTTCAATGTCCGCATTGAAGCTAAAAAAGAATGGAACTGAATAGCGACTGAGTCCCGATGTATTCCGGACACGGTGCACAGTTGATACAAATTGGTCATTGGAAATTCGCTGCAAGAAGTCGCCGACGTTGACGACGAATGTTCCACGGATAGGTTTTGCTGGGATGTACACGCCGTTCTTGTTCAAGATTTCAAGGCCTCCCAACATGTCCTGGAGCAGAATTGTGAACGCTGCGTTCATGTCAGCGTCTCCTCTTGCGGTTAAAAGAGCTCAACATACTTTCGAAATCACTGTGTGCGCCGAGACTGTCCGGATCTTCAGCACCGATAGGACGAGTCGCATAATGCTGCAGAATGATTGAGATAAAAGGTGCAGTAACGATAGAGTCGAAATAATTCTCCTGTGCACCTAATCCAAGGGCAAATGTCCGAAGCAGAGCACGAGACAGTTTCAAGAGCTCGGCCTGATATAGCAAAAGCTTGCTTCTGAACTCTGGCCAATCCTCCGGCCATTGGTTATGGATTCCGATGCACAGCTCGCGCTTTTCAGGAGACAGATGAGGCGGTTGCGGGTCGTTGTCTGGGTCATAACTATACATGAATGATCCCTTCTTGACTGTTGAGTCGGACTTAGCCATAACTCTCTAGAATAGGAGTTAGCTTGGACAAGATTCTTACCTTTTTCGCCCTCGGAAGTCTTGGTGTAGTGTACCTCATAGCCTCTGAGAGTGGGCGACTTGTAAACGTCCTCCTTCATCTTCACCTGGAATGGTTGATCGTGATACTTGCGCGAAAGTTCAAACACCTCGTCAATCAAGTCTTGCGAGATGCCGTGGTTTTTGATATACATGAAGCCAACGTTCTTGCAGACGTTTGCGACCTCTTCCGCCTTCTGCCGGCGTTCTTCCAAGTTCTCACTGAATATCTTGCCAACGTCAATGACAGGAATCTCCTCAAATGTTTCCACCGACCTGTCGCCTGTCAAGATCTCTCGTTTGTTGTCAAGTGTCCCATCGCGAAAGTAGTACTCGTACTGCGGCTCGGGTGGAGCAACTACCGTTGAAGTGGTCGACATACTGTATCTGATGGTGGCGGTAAAGCCGGTTTGCACTTGTCTTCTAATCGTAGATGACTGAGTACGACAGAGCACAACTGTTTGGACTTAAAAGGATGTGTGCTGACGGTCATGTCCTGCTGCAGTGCGCTGAACCGCGCGCACGGATATTCACGTCCACCAGAGATAAGCCCGCTACCAACGAGAAACTCAGATAGGATGATATCACGATCAGGACCCCTGTCACAGCTATCACAGCTAATCAAGTCATGATTGTAGGAGGCCTCGCTGTTAGCCCGACAAGGAGTTGCACGCGCGTACTATCAACGCAGCCTTATCAGAAATCACGCCGCTACTGCGCGTTGACTATTAACCTCGCTGAGTGCCAGAACTAACTCACCCATCGACGAGTGTTGACTTACTCATACATCTAGACCAAAAAGCTGTAAATCGTCTACCCAATCGCGCATCCAGCCGCTTTCCTGGAAATCATCCCCTACCAAAAGCTGAAAATCCGACGTGGTGTCATCAATGTTTGTCCCGACAGCAGGAACGAGACTCTCATCTGGGATCGTCCAGTCGCCGAATTGCGGTCCCTGTCCGTTTTGTGCTTGTGTGTCGCTTTGTGGGACTACAGCATCTTGCTCTGTCAGCGACCTGGAACCTTGAATGCGCAATGCCTCCAAGTTCGACTCATAATTCTTCACTGCCGGTACTCCGTAGGGCTTCAGTAGATCAACGAGCTTGACGGGCATCGAGTCAGACCCATCTACTTCAAGGGTCGGATGAACATCCGGGCGATCTTGTCCTCGCTTTCCATTGTACATATCGGGGTGACTGGACCTTGGCACCGACACCGCTTTCCGTATGGCCCTCACATTGGCAAGATTGTTGACTGCAGACAATCGGACTCGGCTGAAAGTTTGCAGCACGTCCTCGATGGTGTCCAGCGCATTGCCAGCCTGCGTGGCTAGTGTCGGAACGCAGCACAGTGCGGATAGCTGTGGAATGGCGATGACAAGCATGTTCCAGGTAAATGCCGAGCTGAGACAATGGGTGTGATTCCGGAGTTCAATGGCTTCCAAGAGTTTGACATTCAGGTTGGAGGCGGTGATGGAAATGGCCGACGAAGAGAGCGGAGCAATATTGAAGATGGATGATGGACGATAAAGGATGGTGATGGCAGTCAGGATAGTGACGTGCAGTTGGGCAAGTTGGAAGTCGTATGCACGAGCACTGCCGTCTGGATTGATGATACCTAACTCTGGAGGCAGGTCATGAATGAACCCAAGAAGTCGGGTAGCAAGATCTTGCTTCTGGACAAGGGTGGCGTCAGGCTGTGCAGACAGCCAGAGGCAGATGTCATGGAGAATCTCGCATATTGAAACCCACGACACGAATATCTGGGCGCGGGGGTCGGTCGGGTCGGAGAAGTCAGACGTACTAGGCCGCTCAACCGTGCAATCGGCAATGTTGATCAGACGAGGCCGGCCATGTGCAGATGCCGTCAGGCTGTCTCTTGCATAAAGTGTCCACCATATCCTTTTTCTGAGGCCTTCATTCTTTCCTGGGTGAAGGACTTTCCGGTGCAACCCCATCTGCTGCGCCAGGCTGATGGCATACATGTTCCAGAACCGTGGTGTGTCCATCGAAATGTCCTTCGGAGCACTAGGTGCACACCACTGAATTAAACACACTGCGGCAAGGAGCTTGTAAGGATTGCGCTCTACACCACTGTCGACGATGGCTTTCACGCGCCGGTAGTGGGATTGCAGAGAAGTGCTTGTGTGTTGCCCTCCCGTCATATAAGATCCCACCAGCATCAAGGTCTGTAGGAGTAAGATGGAAGTTGTCTTCGTGAAGACTGCGGAGCCACTTGAGGATGGAGTCGCATCGAAATCGAGCACAGGCATCCACGTCCAGCAGAACTCCACCACCGCTTCCAACAAGCGCTGCCGCACAGCAAGCCGAGGCAGGTCAAACACGCCATGAATCTGCAGAACTTTCAAATCTGTTTCGGAGATCGTGAACTCGTGTGTCTGTCGGTCGGGATGTGTATGGTCGAGTTCCGGGAAGTCGTCGCCTAGAATTGCGGACCGCGACAGAAAAGAAGAATTGTGGAACTCGTCAATGGCTGGTGAAGTCACATTGTCAAGGAGCTCCACACCATTTCCAAGAATGGCTGGATTGTATATGAAGGTGGACAGGGCATCTGTTGAGGTGCCGAGATCTGGGGGCCTCGTGCAACCGGCTTGGTCGGAGATGCTGGCATTGTCGCCTGCCAAAATCGCTGGTAGTATTGTACCTGGATGCACTGGAGAGAACCCAAACTCGGCACCATCCTCGTTGCTCAGGTCGACATTGTGATCGACTGTCGTTGAGGCCTCCTGAGCGTCATTTCGCTTGTGCTTGGAAGCGGCGGTTTTCCTGCTCCTCATTCGTGGCCTACGAAACATTATTAATCAATATCTAGCTCGCGTTTGCTCATTGAAGGGATGAATAAGTTTGGACGTCTAGCATACTTGCAAGCAACGCCATGCGCCGCGCAGTTCGCGCATGGTCGCTGATCTCCCACATTACAACGAACTTTCCAGAACAGTCAGCAAGGGTAAAGTAGCTATGGGCAGCGGTATGATCTACCTTTCCTCAGGTGACACGCTTCGCAAGCACGGGCGTAGGATGCAATCGGCGTCGGAGTCGTCTTGTAACAGCGGAACTTAGAGAATTGCATTACGACATCGTAAACTACGGTGAGAACATAAGACAGCCGTCAGAATGAACCGATCGGATGGATGTTAAATCGTATATGAGGAACCTCACATGGTTCTCAGACAGCCTCGGGCTTGGCTCTCTTCTCAGACGAAACGTTTGCGGGGTTCCGTAGGGTTTGCGGGGATGATCAGTGCCTTGGGAGGAAGTTGGAGGCATTAGTTTCTAGCCTGGTTCTAGGCCCCGATGAATAATATCGCAAACCCTAGCATTAAGATCACTCTACAGTTTAGCCTGGCGTCCTCTCTGCTTCTCTTGCTCGATTTCCCGCCAGATTCTTCTTGTGTCGACCATCATTGGCCAGAGATGCTGCATGTTGTTCATTTCACTCTTCTTGGCCCCATTGAGCAACGCTTCGTAAGGTGTCTCATCAGCTCGAGCAAGTGCACTGTCTAGCTCGTATTCCGTAAAACCGTAAGCGTCAATGATCTTGGCCACATGGTTGTCAGCAAGATCGTTGACTGCATTGCGATACGCCTCTGCCAGCAGATTTCGCGCTTGTTGAGTTAACGACAGCGGTGGTGTCAGGGCGAGATGCGCATCTTGAAGGATTGATAGTGAAAACTGACGGTCATTAGTGATACGACTCTTTGGCCATGACGGAACAACACGTACCACTTGTGCCAGTGCAGTGAGTGATGGGTGGAAGTCCTCATTCTCATTCTGATCAATGACATTCCAAAGCCCCTTCCAGTACACGAAGTCGCCATGAGCCATGGTAAGAGCATGTGTCGAGAAGCTGGTATCCTTTTTGGACTTCGTATCTTCCATGTGATTCTGCACTAGGAGTACCAGCCGCTGTTCGAGCACGAACCTTTGCTTGTCCCTTTCAAGCCAGTCCGACGAAGTCTGAACCTCAATCATCTTTGGTGGCTCCTTCGTACGCAGGAAAGAGAGGTAGGACAAGCTAGACAACGATGACTCTGTCTTCCTATGCTCAATGTTAGTTATATTCTCATCACTGTCTTTACTTGACTCACGCCTTGAAGTGCTTCAAAATGGCCCTTGGGACTTGTTGAGCAACCACATAGTTGTCACCTTCATACGTCACGGCATTAATTGCATTGGCGTACATGCGTCCAAACCCAGAAAGGGCATTATATCCATGCCCTCCACAAGAGATACGGCACGTTTCGATTCCATGTCCGGTGATCTCTGTCGAGTAGACCTTAGCACCGACGGTCTGTAGGTGCAGATCCTCGAGCTCAGACGTGTCATTTGTTTGCAGATACTTTTCAGTGTAGGTGTCATAGGCTCTTTTGATATTCTGCCCTACCAGTACAAGTGCGCTTGCCTTAAACGACCAGTTAGTATTGTCCGGAAGCCTGGAGTACTCAAACTCACCTGCGCAAGCAGTGGCATGAGCCGATACCTCACACTTGCATAGTCGAAAACAGGTGTTTCCGCTCCTCTATGATCCCGATCGAATTGACGTCGAAAGGTGGTGTAGTGATATGCAACCGTGACCGCTTTTAACAAGTCCCAACCAGTAATTTCGGCCATGAGAGCTCTCACAGTGACCATGGATCCATATGAATGTTTTGTATTCTTGGGTGCGACGTAAGTGCCGTCTCGCAGCACCTGTGCATTCCTGGCGAGCATTTGCGCGCGGGGAACTCTGACATCGTGAAATCTCAAGGCGCCGTTGTCAGTACCTAGCATGCCTTGGAAGACCTTGGGGCCCATTTCGTAGATTTCGACTCCGGGCATGAGCTCCTGGGTGTCCAGGTTCCGAAGCTGGGTGAGGAATAGATGATTGCCATACTCTTTACCGTCTATGATTAATCTCGCCACCACGATAGAATGGGTCGCCCAAATCCCTGTGGCACCGATCCAATATTTCGTGCTGCTTATGGTTGGAGACTTTATAATGAACTCGTCTGTGCCTTGGTCAAATGTTGCAGTCGTCTCAATTCCTCTTACATTGGATCCATGACCCAACTCAGTCTGTGAATACGAGCCAAAAATCTCGAACCTTTCTGCTTTCGGAATCCAAATCGCTTTCTGTTCATCAGACATCTGCCTCTCCAGATTCGACATGAATACTAGACGCACATTTAGCAACCCAGATTCCGCTCTTGGACGTGACATACTGACTTCTGAATTGAGGTTGTACGGGCAGCATATTGTCCGTGAGTCTGATCGCCTCCATGAACTGCCTGTGTGGCCACTCATGCTTCAACTTGAGCCTGATGAGCTCTCTGGACTGCAGGGCCGCTCGTGTCCAAGCATCTTTGCGAGCTAGCGAAGGCGTAGTCACTGTTTTCTTGGAAAATATTGGATTATTGATGAACGCTTCCAGAATTGCTTTTCGCCTATCAAACTTTTCTTTGCCTCCCCAAAGGAATAATCCGAACGGTGTTTCTTCAGGTGCAGTGGGAATATTTCGTTTCGTCTGGTTATGAGTTGACATGATGTCAGGCCCGATTTGACGATGTTCAGCTTACGCTTGTAATGGTTCTGAGGCTCTTGACTCAAACGACTTATGTCTCGTTCATCATCAGGCCAAGGCTCGGATCATCGGCTCATAGAACACTACATGCCTGGTACTAGGGCCAAACTCCGCTGTCGATCTCTGAAAGTTGGAGAATCGTTGATGCATGGTCGGAGTTTCAGTCGGCGAATTGCTGGAATAGGAGATTACCGACCTGAGATTAGTGCCGGCCTTTCACGTGCCATGCGAGTAAACGCAGACCCCTCAAGTGGTCATTGCAGCTGCCGAGGAACTTGCACGAGACCTTAGTGACCAGCAGATGACTTTGCATACTGGCCTCACCAATACTACGAATCGTATCTGTTCAAGACGATGGAAGAACAATATCGCTACATCACTGTCGAACAAAAAGGAAGTGATGGCATATATGTTATCACCATCTGCAAGCCTCCAGAGAACCGCCTCAATGTGGCGTGCTGTCAGGAGCTGATACGTGCATACCACAGTATCCAACGAGCTCTTGGCTCAGACTCCGAAGGGGCTGTGATTTTGCGAGGTGACAACGCAAAGTTCTTCTGCACTGTTCGTCAATCCTACCATTGAATGCATTCGCTAATCAGTTACAAGGGCCTTGATCTAGATGAACGCGAGCGGAACATCTTTGCATCCAGCGATGGATTTTATCCGGTTAGTAGTAGTCGTTCATCGATCCTAGCTATCTGACATAGCTTCTATCAGTTGTTGGCTACCGTTCTAGACTTTCCGTTCCCAACGATCGCATTGATTACGGGCCATGTTTTCGGAGGCGCATGTCTTCTAACGTTAGCTCACGATTATCGGGTCATGAACGCCAACAGAGGCTTCTGGCAAATGCCTCCAGTCAATGCAGGCCTTCATCATGAGGGGATGGGTACCTTGGTCCGATCGAAATTGGCACCGAAGGTGGCACGGAAAGTACTGCTGGAGGCGCACAAGTTCACCGGAAAGACCGCGCTCGAAGACGGTATTGTGGATGCTGTCGCACACCCGGACGAGATGTTCGACGTGGCTCTTGAGATGGCTGAGCGATGGAAGAGCAAAGCGAAGATGGGGGTTTACGGCCTGCTACGGAACGAGCTCTGGGGGCAGGCACTATTGGCATACCGCCAGAACAGTTATGTGCATCACAAAGAGACAGCAAGAGAGCCAAAGGTCAAGCTCTAAAATGCCTATCTGTAGAGTATGAAGACCCAGCGAGTCAACCGATCAACCATCACAAAACTTTGTGCCTAGCTTTCATGAAAGATCCGGTTTCCTGACTCGAATCTATGGAATATGGGCAGCTATCAAGCTTCTCGAGAGTCTCCAACAAGCTCAACAAGAGATACAGTTTTCAGCACTACAATTTGCCCTTGGTGTTCCGTGATGTCCATTTCTGCACCTCTGGGCCCCCTTCGGAAGGGAACAATTCTTTCACCAGCGCTTTCTTGACGACCTTCCCTGTCGCATTCTTCTTTAACGAGTCAACGATTCGTAACAAGGTAGGCATTTTGTACCCTGCAAGGCTGTCTTTCAAGTCGTGCCGTAGCTTTTCCAAAGTCAATGTCTTTGGTCCCTGTTCTCGTGTTAACATTCTCTGACAACAATACTGCCGATGGTCGCTCACTTCTGGTTTCAGCACAATGGCTGCAGCAACTCTTTGGCCGAATTCCTCATCGTCCACTCCAACAACCATGACTTCCGAAACGTAGTCTAAGCCCAGTATCTCCCTCTCTATGTCCAATGCAGACAGCTTATATCCGCCCGACTTTATGACTGTGGCCACGTTAAACGCTTGCCCGTGGTACTGGTCAACACTTACTGTCGATTGACGCTCGTCCCAGGATAAAGTAATGCTTTCCCTCGCGGCGTGCAATATCTCCGGTTTTGAAATACCCATTTTCATTCATAGAATTCTTTGTGGCCTCACGATCGTAAAGATACCTGGCCGATGTTAAACTTTGACGATAGAGTCACTGAGTGGCACTCACTTTGAGAACATGATAGGACTCCTGGTCAGGATCTCACCTTCGTCGCCGTTCGATAGGTACAAGTCGGTTCCAGCCGCTCTTTCACCAACCGAGCCCTGCAAATGGTCAATAGATTGCTGCAGTCACGTGTGAATGATGTACACATACATCAGGGACGCCGGTGGCCCAAGGCGTGACCGTGAATCCATTGGCAAATTCAGTCCCACCGTAACGAGTGAGGATGGGTCGACCGTTCCTTATCTTACTCCACTTCTGCTGGAGTGGTCGAGGAAGCGCGGAAGTGCCGCAAAGCATGGCTCGAAACCCATTTGCGCCCTTTACATAGGCGTCCAACTGATATGAGGGTAGTTTGGACAAGTGTTGCTCATAGTATGCCATCAACCTCATGTAGATGGTTGGTACCCCACTGAAGTACGTTAGGCCACCTTGCCGTATTCGTTCCCATGTCCATGGTACATCGAAGCCGCCAGACCTGAATTCAATTTGTCCACCATACCACAGGAAAGGTAGAAGGGTTACAGTAATGCCTGTGGCATGATGTACAGGGAGCACGTGCAGGACAACGTCGCCTTGCTGTATGCCGTGCTGGTCTCCGAAGCTGATGGCAACATCGATAAGAAAGCCTCGACGCTTGACACCTCCCTTAGGAGGACCAGTGGTGCCAGATGTGAAGATAACCAAGCCAGAGCGATTGAGGTCCAGGTATGGATCTGAAGAGACTTGGAACTCGTCTGGCTCCAGACAAGGCTGCATGATATGTGGTGTGATGTCGATCGACCTGTACTGAGACTGACCTGAAGCTTGCATCCATCGCTCTAGACCTTGGCCTAGCGAAATGCTGCGTTTGGCTGTCACTACAGCGACTGCTCGAGATTTGCTGGCAAAGTAAGATGCCTCTTTCACGGGTAGATCTGGCGCTGCAGAGGATTGTTAGTAAGGGTAGCAGCGCAGGATCGAAAACCCAACAAATTGGCACGGTCACAGCTCCGAGTGCAATCAAAGCTAGAAAGGCAACGACGAACTCATAGCCCCCGGGTCCAAGAAGGTTAATAAAGACTTCCTCATCTCGATCCAACCTAGCGACCACCTCAGGGCTGAGGCGTGAGCGTAGCACATTTCTCAGGTTGAGAACATCCGTCAACAGTTGTGCATAGTTGGCAGTATAGCCGAAGGTCAAGTCTGTGACAGCCACCAATTCCTCTTTGTAAGAAAGCCGCACTAGGCGGCTGAAGAAATAAAAGTTGGGGAATACATTCGGTCCTCGATGTCGACGCACGAAATGTATCCTGTCATCAGGATCCGCTGGTGTTGTCGACATTGTTGGAAGGCTCCTCTACACGACCGGAGTGCTCGACACCGAGCGACGAGTATCGAAATAAGTAGCGCATGTGCTCCCTGGGTCCGAATTCGCAGACCTTGCCTACCGCCAAGAGCATGCGCATTGAAGAGAACTGCAACTAGACACTTGGCGGGACCGAGTCTTTCCTCAACAAGAAGGACCGAGCCTGTTTCGCCGAGATGAGGCACGCGTGCTGACATTTCTCCGCGTTCTCCTCACTGAGTCTCTCGGGTGGCCTATCAGAATCGAAGTACGAGGTCGGCTCGGTTCTTATGGGGGTACCCCATGGGGCTGACCATGGTAACATCCTGGCTGCATTACTAGGACGTATGCTTGAAGAGTCTGCTCCTCTCTTTCCAGTTCATCTTCCTCTAACTCCGTTGGTATTTCAAGTGATTTCCTGAGAAGGCTTGCGAAGATGTTCGGGCTTGCAGCGTTCAGTGAGACTAAGACGGCTGTTGAGGCTGAAGGCATCTATATTGGAGGCTGGTCCATCCGGCGTGCATTGTGGCCAAAGACTGTGGATGGAAAACATGGTAACTATGGCCAGCCACTCTGAAGAGAAGACTCATGAGTATGCTGACTTCCCAAAGACAGTAGTCAAGATCGTGTCGAGCATGTCGCCGCTGTCCAAGACTGGGATGCCGCCGAAGAAGCAGCTCTAGTCAGGAAGCTTGATTGCCGTGTCCTGCTACCATGTTGTATCATCTACTTCCTTGCTTACCTCGACCGCGCGAACATGGGGTTTGTCAATATCATGCATTCGGGTACAAAAGACAGTTTCGAGGAGAGCTTGCACCTCAAAGGTACAGACTTTAACTGGGTACGTTCAAAGCTAACGACGTATCGCTGAGCCATGTTGACAGATGCTGCAGTCTGTTTCAATTACCTACTTTATGGTAACCGTGCTACTCATGCCTTCGAACCTTGTGATGAAGCGATTCGGTGCAAAAAAATACTTCCCAGTGATTATGGTCCTTTTTGGTACAGTCGGCTATACCATGTTCTGGGAATGAGGAATCTGACAGTGGGACAGGTACGATTGTAATGACGATAGCTGCTGTGAAGAATGTCCAGGGTCTCCTTACCGCCCGTTTCTTCCTCGGAATTCCTGAGGCAGGTGTGGTTCCGACGAGCATCATGTACTTCAGCTTCTGGTACAAGCCTACCGAAAGAGCATTGCGCATCGGTATATTCCATGCAGCAAACTCCCTAGCCTCTGGGGTCGGTGGCTTCCTCGCTGTTGCTATTGATAAGGTATGTCAATCACCTTTTCCGTTCTGGACTTGGAGCTAATATTCGCAGCTTGACGGAAGAGCCGGTTTGGAAAGCTGGCGGTGGCTCTTCATTATCGAAGGTCTCCTCCCAATAGTCATGGCTTTGCCAGTACACTTCCTGCTCTTGACATTCCCAGAGACGTCACCAGCATTGACAGACCGGGGTGAGTGGTGGCACCCATGTTCACCTACTGATCCGCTAACCACCGCGTAGAGCGTCACATTGCAATCAACAGGTTTGGTCGAGGCTCTACTCGCAGTACCGACGTGACATGGGAATGGCGAACATTCTTTGCAGTGATGAAACGACCGTCGACATATGTGTTTTTCGTGTCGTACATCTGCCTCCTGATTGTCGCCGTGGCCCTCGGAACATTCTTGCCAACTATTCTCAAAGTGGTAATATCTCTCTTTCCCAAACATGCCGAATCCACCAGCTAATCATTGAAAGTTCGCTAAATTCTCAAGCACAAAGGCAAACGAGTATTCGTCAGCTGTCTATTTTGCTGCCATCGTAGTCTATGCTTTTTGGTCCTGGCATTCTGACTGGACCAGAGACAGAATTTGGCACTACATAATACCAGCCTTTTTTGCCATACCTTGCTTTGCAGTCTGGACATATGTGGGAGTGCACCAGAGTTTTAGCGGTATCAAGCCTATTTCGCTCTATGGGCTTGCTTTCCTTGGAAATCTTGTGTCGATCGCTCAACCGGCTGCCTTGAGCTACAGGAGTACAACACTATATGGCGCGTCAGAACAAGCCGTGGGAGGTGCAATTGCGGTTTCGTCCTTGTCAATCGCAAGTATCATTGGTCCCCAGGTAAGCATCATAGGTGTGAATGCGAGATTTGGCTGACTTGCCTAGATTTTTCCGAGTGAAGATGCTCCCTGGTGTAAGTACTATACCAACAACTCTGATTTAACTGGTCCACGCACGAGCCAAGCTAATCAATGTAATCTAGATGTGCCTGGATTTGCTGCCGCAAGCTCAACGATTGCTTTTGCCATAGTCTCGTTCGCCTCTCTACCCGTCTGGCTGCTTCTGGAGGCGAGAGCCCGAAAGAAAAAGACGGGTCATGCGATGCCTCTTCGGGCCATGGAGGATTCCGAGCATGCCATGGTCTCAGCAGCTGCCCTGGAGCGACTTCATGAGCAGAACATGATGGAGAACAAAATCGACGTTGAGACACCGAGACATGTTGAAGAGATTCCGATGGAGACACCATCTAAGCACTTAGAGTAGCCTGGGGACATTGCAATATCTGAGACTTGGAGTGCAAAGCAGAATAGTAGTGGAAACGTTCGACCTTAAAACTCGGCGCCGGCCTGGTTCGCATAAAGCATGTGGGAATGTAGAATTTTGGCAGATCACAACGGCAAATGCCAGTAATTTCCAATAGTAAATAGGTCGATATCTGTGAGTAATGAGAACTTCCTGGTTGTGGAGTCAACAATCGAATTGTTTCGTTTCGGTGCGTTCTGAACTTCAGCATTGCCAGCGCATGCAGCAACTCCTTCGTATGATCCCTGCCGATCTGTTGATCCTTGTGCGACTCATGTGGCCATACCTGCTTCTCTCACAAGATGCGCGGCTTCGGCGTCACGGAAAGCGGCGGAGTTTTCCTATTCGAGCAATTTGAATCTACATTTGGCCGAGCAACCACAAAGCTCCGAGCATATCATTGATGATGTTTGATGGCATGTAATCTCGTGACGAGTCTTCTTATGGCAATGTTCCAGGCGCGTCCATAGTATGCCTCGCTGACTAGGTGACATCGTCGCCCGCAGAAAGGATACGTAGAATTCGATAGCTACTTCGAGCTCTACAATCCACTGGTTTCAGCAACACCTGAACGGTTCGGTTACATATCGACCATAGGCGTAGGAATTTTGGCTGCTGAAGCCATGGCATCCCACGCAGATTTCGCTGAAAAGCTCAGACCGGCTCCGCCAGATGGCGCGACCATCATAAACCATGAGCGTCAACGATCTGACGTTGACGCTGACCAACTTGGGCAATATCTCCATGGCAAGACATATATCGAGAGACAGCATCGCATACTTGCAATCATCAAGAAAGAGAAACTCTTCGACAAGTCCCAGCAAGCAAATCTGTCGCGTCCAGATCGCTACAAGCTGGGCCTCGCCAGAGGGAAACGTTTACGTCAATTGCAAGATGTCCATGGGTGGGACGACGAAGATTTCCTGATGGCTGAATACCTAGTGGACGACGTCCAGCCTTACCATCTACACATTTCACTCTTTACCGCTGCATTGAGAGAACAATCCAACGACGAGCAGCGAGCATATTGGATGCCAAAAGTCGCGTCGTGGGAGATAATTGGTGCATATGCACAAACCGAGCTAGGGCATGGAAGCAATGTCAGGGGCATCGAGACAGAAGCTCGCTGGGATCCGCAATCTCAGCAGTTCATACTCCATAGTCCGCATCTTACGGCAAGCAAATGGTGGAATGGTACTTTGGGCAGAACAGCCACACACGCTGTGGTAGTAGCACAATTATTGCTACCTGGAGAAAGTGACGACTCGAATGCTAGATACACATCCCATGGACCACATCCATTTGTGGTCCAGATCAGAGATACGAAAACACATCTACCACCAAGTTCCATCATAGTTGGTGACATCGGACCCAAATATGGATATGCCCCGATGGACAACGCATACATGCTTTTCGACCATCATAGGCGAGTTGTGTATCCTACTGCGATCGCTTATTCAGCTAACTTCAACAGAATACCACATAGTGCTCTTCTGTCAAGATATTCACAGCTTGATCCACGCACAGGCGCCTACACGAAGTCGAAGAATCCTAGCTCTCTCTACGGGCAGTTGACACGGGGACGTGCAGTTATAGCAATGCATGCTCGTCTAGTGCTAGCTCGAGCCGTGACAGTCGCCGTGCGGTATCTATCTATTCGGCGTCAATTCCATGATCGCGATGATCCGAACAAGAAAGGGCCTGAAGTATCAGTTCTCGACTACTCAACTGTTCAAATTCGCATATTGCCGTTGCTCGCCACTACTTTTGCACTTCACTACAGTGGCCTAGCAATGCGTCAACTCTATGAGCGGACCAGGAACAGCAGTGTATCTGATGGTGATCGAGTCTCCGACAAGGCGGACGTGGCGACACTGACAGAACTCCACAGTACATCTGCAGGACTGAAAAGCCTCGCTACTGAACTCGCGGCAAATGGGGTCGAAACATGTCGCCGAGCGATGGGCGGGCATGGGTATGGCGGCGGCACTGGCCTTGTTCAACTCAACGCCGATTATCTTTCCAAGCCTACGGTTGAGGGTGACAATTGGATGATCACACAGCAAGTTGCTCAGTATCTGATCAAGAAGGTCAAGGATCGAGCCCATTCCCTGAAAAGCCAAGCTCTCAACAAGACAGAGGAGCATCTCAAGGACTACTTGTATAGTCGTACAAGAGAGCCTAAATTTGGAGTCCTTGGGGATGACGCGGCCATTGTGCAGGCTTTTAACTGGCGTATGTCTTGGTTGGTAAGTTTGGAAATTCCTGCAATGGAGTCACAGTCAACTATCATCCTGCGTAAGCCTACTGACAAGTGCTACTCCTCCACAGGCTTCGCGAGCGTACGATGCAAGAGAAGTACACAGGAGACCATGGAACAGTCTCTTGATAGAGTTTCATAAGCTCAGTCGAGGTAAGTTGTTGGGGCTGACAAACACGGAACACTGGTGCTGATCCACTACACCTTATGCAGCGTACTCCCAAGCGATGCTTGTGTCGAACTTCCATGCCGCGATCTCTTCCTCGGCAGTGCAAGAGCTGCCAACGACCACGCGCACAGTCCTGATGGATCTGTTCCGCCTCTTCGCCTTGCATACAATGGATCTGGAAGCACGCGAATTTCAAAATTCCGGTGCCGTGAGCTCGGATACTCTGGACGAAATATCGGACACTGTCTTGACGCTCATGACCAACATCCGACCGCACGCTGTGAAGCTCGTCGACGCATGGCTCTTGCCAGACTATCTTCTGGACAGGTGAGAGCTTGATCCCTTGACCTCGAACCAAATATAACATATCAGAGAAAGGAGACTGATGTCCGTGATACTCAATAGTGCACTAGGTCGCTACGACGGTCGAGTCTATGAAGACCTCTTTCATCGCGCACACGTGCTAAATCCTCTAAATAAGACGACTTTCAACCCAAACTACCGCGACAATGAGATCGTTATGGGTAGTGGAGATGCAGGGCAGATCCAAGCAAAGCTATAGACATCAGAACCCTCAGTGAGAGGTGATTGCTGCATGTACAGGTCTCGATTTGTACGGTTTGCGTAAGTGATCAGCACAAGCTGTATAGCACAGCACATTTAGCTGAAATCGACGACCAATCTTTTGCCTGCCATCCTTCCTTCTTGCATCATGGCGAGCATCTCCTCAATTTCGTCAATTTTGAACAGCTGGACCGGAGATTCGATTTTATTGGCAGCAGCGAAATCGGCACATTCCCGCAACCGTTCAGGCGTTCCATGGTTGTTGGCTCCGTGCAACGAATACTTGCCAAGTGCAAGCTCGATTGGATTGAAACTGATTTCTCCAGGAGGACACCCCACAACGACCAGCCTTCCTCCAACCTTGATCAACTTTGGTGCCAGATCGAAGCCAGCTTTGACAGCGGTGTATACGACAACAGCGTCGGCCAAGCTACCAGCAAGTCTTTGAATCTCCTCAGCAACATCTGGCGTTGACCGGCTGTTGATAGTATGCTCTATGCCAGCCTTCTTCGCGGTGGCGAGCACTTCGTCGTTGATGTCGATGCCAATGACCTTCAGGCCAAGTGCTTTAGCATATCTCAGCGCTGGATCTGTCAGTGTCGCCCCAATAGAATACCGAAGGTCAAGTCTTGCTTACCAAGCTGCCCGAGGCCTCCACAACCTATCACCGCCAGCCACTGTCCCGGTTCAAGGTCGGCCTTCTTTACACCATTATACGCTGTGATACCAGCACAACATAAGGGTGCAGACTTTACAATGTCAATGCCATCTGGTAATTCGAAAGCGGCGTTGGGATCGACCACACAGTATTCTGCGAGAAAGCCATCCGCCGTTGAGAACCCTTGCATTAAGAACTTTTTCGACTGGCAAAATCCATAGTGAATCTTGCAGCCGGCACATTCCCAGCAGGACCTGAGGCCATTGAGGAAACCGACTTTGTCGCCCACTTTAAATGCGCTTACGTTTGACCCCAATTCGACGACCTCACCAACAGCCTCGTGGCCAAGTGTCATTGGCTGTGGCAACGGATACGTGCCGTCAAGGATGAGCTGCACAATATATCAGCATTGAGAGGACAGATCCGAGGCGCTACAATGGGTTCTATCATACCATCTCCGAATGACATAGGCCTGAACCAATTGTGCGAACAAGCATGAGATCATTATCAGGCTTCGGGATAGGGATATTGTCGACCTGGACCTTCTTGGTGTCTGGATGCCACCGCGCCGCCTTCATCGTCTTCTCTTGCGCCATAGCTGCGAATACTCTTCGAAATTGGTCTAGCAATAGTGCTGCTACAGGTGTGGTGTGTTTAGATTCACTGGTGCAACTGCCTATCGCGTGCAAGGACGGTTTTATGAGATCCTGGTTCCATGCGTCATGGTCAACCACTAACAACCTTGCGCCGATGCATAAGGTTTGAGCGACAGGCAGGAAAACAATATCCTCGGTTATCGGCCCATAAAATCGGCATTCGATCACCGATTCCATTCGACGCTACAAATTCAATTGAGGTTCTGATTGTCCGAACTAGATTTGATCTCCTATGGGAACCCGCCAGCAGTATGTGCACGTCGCCCAAGAAGTGGCATTGAATTCTACTTCCTCCCAAAGCAAAGCACATGCATATAGGTGCAGGCTAGGGCTGACCGATCTCCACATTCAGTAGGGCGGCGGCTTTCGACCAATGCCCGGGCACGAGCCCACTACTCCTCAGTCCTCACGACGCCTTCGTTACACTTGCGCCAACATCTTGATCTAGGACTCTAGGCGAAATGTTCGAATAGCCAAGAATTATTGCATGGGGAACAAGGAAGCTGATCTGAAAAGGGATAAGTACCTGCATTTGTGCTCGAGTCATAGATCCAATCACAGCAGGGGAATTGAGTCATGAATTCATTTCGTAGCGTGTGGCATGGGTGTCCATAGCGATAATCACTCTAGAGCGTCGCTTCTGACACATCTGTGTTCCCTTCTGTGGAAACATAGCAAACCTCAAACTGAAGCGTTCCCCATGCCAGGCTTGCTCTCTCCCACAATCGTTCCCGCCTTCTCATGCAAAGTCGTAGCGACCTCGACCGTCAGCTTGTGATCGACATTTGGAGCCCAGAAGCTGATTATAATGGCGATGCCGGTAAAAGCAATGGATGTCAAGAAGACCGTGCTGTATGCATGCGCACTTGCGAGTTTGTATGCTGCCGTACCAACAGCCAGAATTTTGGGCGTTAGTCCGGGGACTTTAGAGAAATCTCCAGTAGTAAAACCTGTCAGGAATGCGACCACCGACGAAGCAGGGAGACCAGCCGCAACGACGGCAGCAGGTACCTCTGCCGGTATAGTCTCTCCCAAACGGTTTGTCAGAACCACAACATACACACTGGAAGCCACGGTAGAAATAGCGCTCCGCATACTTCCTGCCATTCCTACAGCCGTACCGATTTCTTGCTGATCTTCAATCTCAATACCGGCGTTGGTAAGGCAGACGGCCTCATTCCAGCCGATGAAGAGGGAAGAAAGTGCCATGAGGCAAGCAGAACCGACAAGTGTCGAGGGTTTAGAGTATGCCGTGGCTTTTCAAGGGTTCAGTAAACATCCAAAAAGTGAGACCAGAGGTAACCTTACCTGCGAGAAAGGCTCCACCAATTGACAAGACTGTCATGCACTGAAATCTAGCTTTACCAATTTGCGCCGATAGCGCACCCGCAGACGCCTGTCCGATTACGATGGCGAATCCCGGAATGGCGTTCAGCCATCCCGCTCGCATGGTGGCGCCACCATCATCCTGTAAGGTTAGAAGTCAGAGTATGGTTGAATTGGGAGGTGCAGAAACATACCGTGAATAGGACTGCAACCATTTGAGGCCAGATAATAGCCATTGCATAGTAGACACTGACGAGGATCAGCAAAACATCGTGGTCACGAGGCAGTTCACTCACCTAGCTCCGAGACCAAGCAAGACTATAGCTGCCACATAATGTGGATTCTTGAAGAGCTTCATGGGGAGGATGGGCTCTTGCAGAGGAGCATATAGCTCCCACAGCACGAACGCAACAAGGATTGCCACGCCGACCAGGAGGGGTGCCAAAACGTGCGCTGACCTCCACGAGTAGACCTATTGGACGACTTAGCAAAGTACAAGGATACCAGTACGTGATGCTTACCCCACCACCCCAAAGCAGACCAATCTCAAACACAATAAGACCAGAAACAAACAGAAATGCTCCCACGTAGTCGAACATCTTGATCATTTGTGCCTTGGTACGGATACGATGTTTCATGCCAAACGTGGGAGGATGGTAGAAAAAGAAGTAAAGGATTCCAGAAGTGACGTTGAGAGCAATGAGGAGGTAGAAGCATCTAAACAAGGCAAAGTCAGCTTCAAATATCGAGCAAGGTGTGACCGCTTCAGCTTACGTTCGCCATCCCTTTGGCGTGTAGAGAATGAATGCCTTCGACACAGCCGCTCCGAAACCACCGGTCGGAAAGCACCATAGGTAAATCCATCCATTGATCATAAAGCGATATTTCATAGGGACAAGTTCGTTGGAAACGAACGAGAAAGACTGTTGAGCACCGGCTCCCAGCCCGATAAGAGCGATGCCACCGATGAGTGTAGGCACGGATTGAGCGACAGCAGACACAATGCAGCCGATCAATGCCAGGCACGTGCCTCCTATCATAAACCACCTCCGTCTGTTCTCTGTTAACAACAATCCATCCCCAAAAGACTGCTATCAACATACCCAAAGAGATCACTGAGTCGTCCGACCAGGAGTAATGCAATGGACAGGGTCAATGTGTACACGAAAGACACCCAGTTGATGTTGGGATTGGGTCCGATCTCTGAATTGATCAATGCTAGGGCCGGCGCCGCTAACCCAAAGCCGCCGACCGCAGCGCAGAGACCAAAGCCAACGGCGAACATGGTTCCCAGAAAGAAGGAGCTGCGGTAGTAGCCAGCAGGCAGATGTTCAAGATCAGTCTGGAACCCATGAAGCTCGTCTTCCTCGGGTAGAGTGTGCTTGAAGTTCTCTGCATCAGGATTTTGTTCCACCCATTGTGAGGCAGTCTGTACGTCTTTTTCGGGCTCCATCTCATACAGCAGTGCCTGATATCAAGCTCAGTGAAGGTATGGGTATTTGTAGAAGTTTAAAGAAGACCTTATTAAGGCCTTGCGATTGCGAGTGGAATGCATCTTATGCCCATGAAAATATTCAAGCTTGGGAAATGTTAGCCACTGCATGTACTCACCACAACGCATGTACTGTCAATTAGCACGAAACATCATTGGATAAGTCAAACGCAATGAGTCAGTGACTGCAGGCGCCCCGACAAGGTGGTGGGTGAATGTCCTCGACGTAGCTCAAAATCCCCCGTGGGGAGGGAGGCCGGGCCCTTATGGGGAGACTGAAATTCGGGGTAAACCCACTTCTTCAAATCTAAGCAGGGAACCTCGGTCTAGAGCCGTTTTAAGACCCTATACCCATCTCAAATGGGAAGAAGGTTCCCAATGACCCGGAGTACTGTGGTGAGTTCGACAGACGAACTAAAATCTTGGTCGTACGGGAGGGTGTTGTTAGAGGTTATTTTGCAATAGCCCGTATTAGGTGCAGGACGATTACGTGAGGTTAAGTGGTTTGCAAATGTTCGTCGGAAAACGTTGTCCTGACTCAGATGCAATACTGCACGACCCCTGGCGGCCCGCCGCACCGAGCAGGCGTTTCGAGAGCAATTACCGGGTAGCCTCTTGCAATGATGTGTGAAACGACAGGATCGAACGTCGTTGTACAACTACCTACGAAAGAAGCCACCAATCATCTTCAAAGACACCTGAACCAGACTCGAGCCCTGATCCTTCGGTTTGACGACAGATTCTTGATCCTTGTTTTCGTAGACCTCTACCGTGTGTAGCTTGTCCGTGTCAGCTGCATCCTTGCACACCGCATACAACAGCGAGCCTGGCGCGTTTTCCGACGTGGAAACGACTTCCTCCCAATGTGACAGTGACTGCTCAGCATCCCCAGAGTTATATGAGACATTGGCGAAAGTAATGGACGGATCCGCCACTTTTTTGATCTCGGGCTTGACGAAGGAGTATACTGGTTCAAGTTGGTAGACATTTGGCGCTCCTGCTAATACTGGCTCCGATGTGAACAGATTGATCAGTTTCTGTACGGGCTGGCTCGCTATATGAGTATCGGATGTCGCTTGATCAGCGTATCTATCGTGTTAGCTAGTCTATCACAAAGTACGTGGTGCCTTACTCTTCGATCATGTATATTGTCGTTCCATCGTCGTTTGTTGGAACTGTGATGGCATACATCGTGACACCAGGCTCGTTGGCTCTGGAATACTCCACAATATCTTCAAAGACTTTGATGACCGTCTCTCTGGCCTCCTTACTCGCCGTAATGAGGTGGCCAATAGTGATTATTTTGGCCATCGTCGTAGTGTAGTGTTACACGCTTCCTTGCAACCTTCAGGCTATCTTGAGATATCAGCGTTTGGTGGCCTGCAAGTACATTCCAGAAACAAGTACTACCTAAGAAATCCTGTCATACTATTGCCAGACCTGCAACAAAAGTCATGTTGCGTACTAAACCCCAGCGCCAATGATTCAATTACTCCCGGGGTCGCTTCAGGGTTTTAGCGGCTCTCTTAGCGTCCGTTAGGGAAGCGTCCCCAGTCTCCAAGTTGGGGCATGTGATCCCTTGGGGCTACTAAATCTGACGGGTAAACTCCCGTTCAACAATCTGGGGCATCCGGCACTCAATGATGCTCAGCGGCCCACGGCATTCCCAGATTCTAGTCATTATCAGTCCGGCTGCTTGAACAAGACGGCCAAATTCGGCCGGGCTTCTCTCCATTCAATTCGTCATCATCAGCACATTGAGGTCCATTGTATGAGCAAAATTCATAGCTTGGCCATAGTTTGCAAGTAGTGGATCCCGGGCTGCCTCAACCTCGTCGGAGGCTACGGTGGTCTTCATCAGAATCTCAGCGATGAGGATTCTGGAATTTGTCCCCATGGAATTCCGAATGCAGGACAAAATATCGATTGCCTCTGCGTCTGCCCAGTCATGCCTAAACGCGCACGAGAGATCAGTCAGACGCTTCTCACAGAAGACGAACTTACAGTATGTGCCGTAGCCAGTACACATCCGCATTTTTCACCGGGTTCTTCTTGAAGAAATCGTGAGCTGTGAAGGTGACTCTACCTCCTGATACTGCTGAAGCGCATTCCCTATCCCAGACGGCTACTGCTTTTTCGACGACTGGTGCTTTGTCTTGGATGACGAGCTGGAAGTTTGGATGGTGGGCATTTAACTGCATACAAAACGACCCTGCTCCATCATCAGTACAAAGTACACCTGACGGTTTTCTTCACCACAGTATCAGTATTAGAAGAGCCTCACCAGTCCCTGCCCCGACATCGACTATCGTCGCATTATCGCACAGCTCATTCCATGGAAAGTCATGAATCTGAGATAGCTCGTTGCTTCGACCGAGCCCAGCCATAGCAGACTCAAACAGCTGTTTTTCTGGACGTGGTACCTTGTGCTGATTCGGAGCCTCTGAGTGCACAGCCTCGCTCTCCACTGGATGCATGCGTAATGGCTGAGGACGCCAGTCCGTCTCCGACTCAGATACTTTCTCATGCAACCAGTTGAATAAGGGTAGTCGTGTTCCAGCCGCTTGTTGAAACGCAGTCTCCATGGGTTCGTAACTATGGCCAACCACTGGATTTGTGAGAACGCTGGGAAGGAAGTCGCTGGCTGAATAATGCACTCGGCCCCTGGAAGGTGTCAATGTCTTGTGAGCAGAATTCCCATTTCTGTCAACATACTTCATCATAATGATCGCACGGAAGGCATCATCACCAACAAGTGCTTCAGATACATGATTATTGGCGAATCGCCCTTCATCTGTTTCAATGAAGATGTGATTCGAAACGAGCGCTCGCATGATTCTGCCTGAGGTTGTCGGCTTAGCAAACTCAACTCACATTGACCTTGAACCTACATAGTTTCCCTTCTTCCATGCCGCTTATATTGGCGAGATGGCTGACGTGGAGACCATTTTGTCCGCCTTGAGCAAGATGTTCTGCAACGTTCTGCTCTGCAACGATGTGTAGGGCCCTTGACAGTAAGTACGAAGATGAAAAGCCTAAGAGAAGATCGTGAGGATCTAGGACCAAGCTCTCCAATGATCCTAGCGCTGCACGTATAACTTTCACCGCATTATACTCTGCGTGAGATGTAGAGCCGGTACTAGTAGCGTCCTTGTTCCCCTTGTCAGAAAGTTTGCTATTTGGCGATACGTCTCGCTCGTGCAGGAGTGTCTCAACAGCAGAAGAGAGCAATCTGAGAAGTTCTCGGAGCTGCTGAGCCGATTCCTCGTACTGTGGAGCCGGCATTTGCCCGGTGGTTGCATAAGCAAGTCTTGTGCAGACCTGCCGAATGAGGCCTTAGTTGAGATCTCTGACCGTCTGATGGCAAAAAAAGATGTTTGTGGTGGGCGACTGCTCCTTCAAATACGTCCATTGACCACTCACTCGTAGACTCCATCGCCGGCTACTGACGCTGCCGAGTCGGCTTGACGAATTGGATCAATGGATGACTTGACCTTGGATGCGCAGGATTTGGTCAACTGAGTATGTACTTCTCCAGGATCAAAATACGAAGGAGGCTTGCACCGATCCTTCTAGCAATACGCAGAACGGCCGAACCAACAGGCACATCTGAGTGGCTCCGAGCGGATATCTTGATGAAGTGAGCCATAAGCTGATTACGCAATTCGGTTGGAGGAAACTTGGGGTTTCTCGCCTGATTGTGGGGATGCTGAACTTCCATCCACGATTTGAGTGATTTTGAATCAGGGTTTGACATATCGTGGGCAAGAATAGAGCCATCGTAGGAGTCGTAGGTCGGAAGGACAGGTCTCTGTGGACTCCAAAAATGGACCGGCATGTGTCAGTTCACTATAACCCCCGATTTCATAGAAACATTGTTGTGGTGTGGTACCGCAAAGCAAAAGTTTATGCACAGTACAGTACTGTAGCTGTCCACCGTGCTGGGGTTGACAATTGTGCCATATCCACCCTGATCTTGTGTATTCTTCGGAGGTACTCACTAGTATTCTTGACTGACTCCAGCCACGTCACAATCGTCCAATGTCGGATGGCAGGGCGTCTACACCAAGACCTGGAAGGATTGAGATGCTCCAGGCGCCGGCTAGAAGCACCAGAGATAATGTAAGCATAACAATACTAATCGATTGCATTGACTCACACTCCACTTACTTGCGCCTCTCATGCTTGCTCAAGCCTGAAAGCACCACAGTCAAGTGAACATCCCCGTCGTGATAATTTCAGTTTCAGACGTTTTTGCGTGTCAAACCAAGTATCTGTGCATTCATCTATATCTAGCCTCGGCATGAAACGTGTTGCAATCGTGGGAGCCGGTCCTTGCGGCCTAGTCGCCCTGAAAGAAATGATCGAACAAGGACATGAGGCGGTACTGCTCGAGCGGTCTGGAAAGCTAGGAGGGATCTTCGCCACTGCCGCCGCGTACCCAAATCTTCACCTCACCATCACCAACTGGGCGATGGCCTTTTCCGATTATCCTGACCCAACCAGACTACGATATTCGACAGCAGAAGAATACCTACAGTACCTGCAAAGCTATGTGCGCCATTTTGAACTGGACCGTCACATCAAGTATCACTCTGAAGTCTACGACGCAACCTTGTCTCAAGCGGGTCTGTGGTCGCTCCGTATCAGACAATCGAACGGTGCAGAAGAATGCATAATCGCGGATGGCCTCATTGTCGCAACGGGTGCAAACCAGCTCCCAAATCCAATACCACCAGGGTTGGTCGGCTTTGACGGCCGAGTGATACATTCATCTGAGTACGACGGTACATTCAAGAAAGAGGTGGAAGAAAACAATCTCAAAGTGTTGGTGGTTGGTGGTGGTGAAAGTGGTGCCGACATTGCAGCGGAGCTGGGAGACTTGTCGCCTAATGTCACCGTCTGGCTTCGCCGCCCAATTTGTGTCGGACCTCGATATCTGAATGACAAAGTCGAAATGGAGCAGATTCTGACGAACAAAACCACCGATTTTCCTGCCAACGGATTCCTTGAAGCTGCGACCACAAATCGAATGAGCGCTGCGCAGAATGTGTACGCATATGGCCTCTTTCGCCGGATCCTCTGGCATGCTCCTGTGTTGAATGGTACGCTTGCACGCATGTGCTTGACCAGTTGCAAGTCTGCTTTCTTTCGCAATGATCAAGCGACCTATGTCACGAAAAATCAACGTATGTGTGAAGCATTACATGAGAAGAAGATTGAAGTTGTGGTCTGCCCAACCATATCCGCAAAGGGACGATGGTGCCAGATCCAGATGTCAGATGGCACAACAGAACAGCTCGAGTTCGATGCCGTTGTGCTCTGCACCGGTTTCCGCGCGGCGTTCCCCTGGATTCTTGTGCCTGAGAACAAAAACTTGTCGTCCAACCCGCGTTCATGGTTCCTGCATTGCTTTCCAAAGGGATTGGGCCATTGTCTGTTTTTTATGGGTTATGCGAGACCTCACCAGGGTGGCGTCCCAGTGATGGCTGAGATGTTGAGCCGATACATCGCGTTGCTGCTGTGTGGCAGGAGGTCACTTCCTGCTGAGTATGCACTTCAGGCACGACACGACGAAGAAGCAGAGCGCGAGTACTACTTCTTGAGTCCTCATCTCCACACGCTCGTTGACTATAATGCCTTCCTGGAAAGTGTCGCACGTCGCATCGGCTGCGAGCCAAGCTTGCCTCTGGCGTGCATTGTGCTTTTCAACATCCACATGTTGAGTGTTGTGCTATTGGTCCTCCAGAGCTTCAAGTTCTCATCAGGCTTGGTTTTATGGGACTTCCGCTACAACTTGCTTTTACTAGTATGGGCAGGGTCGACGGTTGGATTCTTTTTACTCCATGGTGGGCTCCTGCTCAAATGGTGGTTCTATCCGCATTGGGCAACGTGGTATCGTCAGCGCGGTCCAGGTGCCAATCCTGAACTGCTAAAAATCATGATGAGACGAGTCGATCTATGGAAGTCGACAGCAATAACCCGCGGATTCATCCTACTCGTTCTTTGGTCAATTCCGATATTCTATGCGCAACGACTGCTTTCCATCTTCCTGTTTGCAGCGCATGCAATCTTAGTAGCAGCCGGGTTTCAAATCGATCCATACTGGGGCGGGATGCTGCGTCCCAAGCTCTTCTCATTGCACAATTGCTCCTGGAAGGTTTCTGACCTGTTTCTGCCCTAACACCTCGCAGGCGCAATTTAAGGAGATGTCCAGACAATGCAAAATTGGAGGGCGCCAGCGCTTGAAAACGCCGTCGTCTCTGCCAGGACAGATCTACCGTCTCGGTCAGGCTGTCACAAAGTCCCCCTTGCGACATACTCGGTCCGTTTGCTTCAACAGTACCGAAACCCCCCAACCGATCTGACAGCAGAGCCAGTACACAGGGCTGGCTCGAGCTGGTACCGACCTTAAATCGAGCCTGACCCGGGCCAGCGCTGAGCCAGCCCCCTAGTAAAAGCGAGGGAGTCCCTCAAACAGCTGAAGAGTACTGACAGTACAAGCTCAAAGAATTCTTCGGCAGCCTCCAGAAGCTGTGTGACGGGCTACCAACGTCCAATACAGTAATGAGGCCGAGGTCCGTGACTGGCTGAAAGGTCCGCTGTTTGCTTCAGCATGGGAGAGACTGTGGTGATTATGAGACTGCACACCAGCTTCAATGGGCCCGTCATCACGGTGCTCGGCTAGTCCCCGAGCGATTCGAACTGGTTGCATGGTCCTTAAATCCTTGAGTTGTTGGTATGGGGTCGCCGACGTCTGGAATTGGTTCGATTCGGTATGTGACGTGCGGAATACAGTACAGTATGGGGGACCCACGCCCCTAATGCGTCACGTGCTCTTGTCACCTTGCGTGGCTTATTAGTAAACGACCTCCACATTTTCAACTTTTGGCGCTCGAATCACGTACTTTCCAGTGAAGTCTGTGCCCTATCCACCTCTATCTAACCTTTGTTGTAGATTTCCGTGCTGCATTTCGTCCATTACACGGTCGTGCCTGCCTTATACTCCTACTACTGTAGTAGGCTGCGCACCTTCAACTTTTAAAAAACATTTTTGAAAGTGAATAGTTTTGAAATGGATTTTCTGAGGTTATTCCGGATTTTCTGAGGTTATTCCTCTGTCGATTTGACCAGTGATTCCGATGTTGAAGTCGATGACAACGAGGAGCTCGACCTTGATGCTATGACACAAGTAGATATCCTCTTAGTACAATCCTCTTCAGGTGCAACGAGACACTCACGATCAAATTGCACGAGCCAAGGACTTTAGGCTCAGTGCCTACGATACTGTAAGTAGTACTTATCATGCGTACAGTACTAGTACTAAGTATCGAGCGAAGTCGCGACACCTTGGATCTCAACGATCGGTTCTGGCAGTACGATCTCATGGCACGCTTACTAAGGCCTTTCACCGTCACTAGGGCCCTCGACGCGGAAATACAACTTCTGCGCACATTGGAAATTGAACTCGACGCCGAAGATGCCGCATGGCAGCGCTCGATTAGAGAGAGAACCACGCAGAAGAGCACTCGACGTTCATGGCCAACGAAACCGACAGAGCATAGTATATACTACGACCGTTGCGGCCCCAATTCAAGTGAGGTTGAGCTTAGCCTACACTCAGTACTGCAGGTCTACTAGTACTAGTAGTGATAAGACCTGCTGTACCACAAACCTGGGTTGAGACAATCTGACTCGGTTTGATCCGACTCCAAACTTGAACCGATCTACCTTCTTTATTGTCCGTTTTTTTTAAATGACGGTGAAAATAAGCTGAGCGACGTGGTCGTCCTCTTTCCATCCCGACTTGTTCTTCGTTGCTCTCTTGAACTTTCGTTCTCCATGCGCCTCTCCGTTCGGGATACGTATGTATGACGATAGTTGTGAAGTCCGAGCCTCTCAAAAGAGGTTCCCCTCGCTCTTGCTCGACTTGGTACTTTTGCTGTGCAGGAAGTCCTTGATAATGGTGTCCCATGCTGGATCAAAGAGCGGACCTTGTAATTCGGTGTCGGTATAACCCGGGCTAGAGTCAATTTGAACCTGAATGAAGCGTTTTAGAATTGCATTATTTCCGATTCACCGTATGGTTGAAACTGAGTCAAATCCTTTTCAATCTTCAAGTTGTTCGTGGTGGGTAAATTGAAGTTACTACGAATAGCGAGCGCTCTGTTGGCTTATTTGCCATCTGCGTGATGAAAGTACTAGTAGACTGCACAGTGTTCTTCTGCATTGTTCTCACGGATGGACCGCTGCCAGGCACCATCTTCGGCGTTTAATTCTGGGTCAGGAGTTCGGAGGATACAGCACTAGTATGGATTTCGGCGTCAAGAGCCCTCGTGTCCCGAAAACCCTTGTGCAAACGTGCCATTGGCTCGCACTGCCAGTATCGTTCGATCAAGTAATCTGCTCGAACTACTTACTACTGTACATTCATATTATACTAGTAGTACATACAGTACTAGTATTCAAGTATCTGTTACTTAGTCTAATTTCATATCACTCTGGATAGGGAATCCAAGCAGGACACTAGACAAAGTACGGAGTACAATACTCTTGTACTATGTACTCACTCACTGGTTTACATTGGTCCTCAAATCTCTGTTGCTCGGGAATGATCGACGCTTCACAAACCTGGTCAAAAGACTGTTGTCAAATTTGAAGTACTACTGGTAACTATGAACGCAAATCCCAGAACTCTGTAGGATCATCCACCAACTCGCTGATGGATTATGCCGACGAAGGGAGCACCGGGGAACCCGATGTCCCAACTTGCATGAAGATGTTGTTGGCGACCGCAGGACTGCTTTCAGCAAGTACTGGTAAACGCGTGAATGCACGAGGCCGGTATCTGACAATGCAGCGCGTAAGGAAGCTTTCAATGGCAAACTCCGCCACTCCGACTTCTCTTTGACTCCTACAAAGGCACTCACTGGGCAGGCTGATAATGCAGTGCGAAATGAAACAGGCCAGACTCAGAATGGAAACGCCAGAATGGAAACGCCAGAATGGAAACGCCAGAATGGAAACGCCAGAATGGAAACGCCAGAATGGAAACGCCAGAATGGAAACGCCAGAATGGAAATGCATAATTATTTCAAGATCTGATATATAAAACATGGACAAGTGTCAGTGCACTGGAAAATGAAAAGAACAATCAACAAAAAATACTAGTTATTTATACCTGTGAATTCTCTATGTGGCTTGGCAGGCGAACTGTAAGTATGCGACAAACGGGCGTGAAGCTTTACTCGATTTGGACATTTATCACTCCCGGAAGGCTGGCAGAATTTGCGACCGCCACTTGGCTGATTTTGATGTTGGGTTGCAGTGTCACTCTCAGCATGGTGCGAAATCGGTACAGCACGATACGATGAGATTAGAATGAAATTTAGCAGTACTAGAACTAGGCTGCATCCATGGAATTGCGAGCTCCATTGCAGGAGATCGGCAAGCCCACCTGAAATACCAGGCCCTTCTTCACAGCCCAATTCTTCAGCGACAGGGTCGTGCGCAAGTCCTAGTACTAGTATTTGTCTACTTTTTCGACATCCCGAGTCCTGATCGTCTAAGACATAAGTTATGGAGATACCCGATCGATCTCGTATGAAGCCGTATTCGAGACGTACTACTAGTACTAGTAGTATAGTACTGCCCGCTCGCGGTATAGTTTAAACCTACTGTATTCATACTATTTAGATACCTATTAGAGACTTCTTAGAGAGCTATTATATATATCAATATAACGTAGATACACGTATCCGAGACGTATAGATATAAGATCGGACCTGGATCGGAGACGTCTCTGAACTTTCTCAATGGCCTTAAATCGATGATACAAATCCCTGTAGTAAGACCTGTCGGAGCCATGTCAGAACCGGGTCGGAGCTGTGTCCTACATAGATGAGATACGGCGTTTATTTATTGCCACACGTATATGAAACAGGTAAAGCATGGATAAAGTCATATCGGATACTAGTAAGTCATGGAGAACTGAAGTTTCAATCGTACAAGTACTGTTTGCTGTATCGACAGATGTCCAGTACATACTAGTAGTAGTGGTATAGCACAGTACTGGTAAGTAGTGTTTTGTCGGCAGACATGCGCAATTGATGTACACCTCGACCGCGAACAGGCCAGTCCTGCCTTGAACCAGCATTTCAGAAAGTTGAGACTACGAAACTCACAAGTACTAGTATCCTCAAACCTTGGTAGTCGGTACGTCCTCCATTTCCAGAGACTCTGCCTTTTTATCCTGCTGTGCTGCGACGCCGACGTCCTCAATGTTTGACATGTCGACAACGCCAAATAATTCGTCCATCCGCTCAAGAGATATCTGCGCACAGTCAGAATTGTGATTAATGGAAAGTGAGTTATGATATAAGGCTTACCCCTTTTGTTTCTGGAAACCAGAATCCCGCCACTGCCATGATCACATTAATAGCCCCGAAGATGAAGTATGTTTTGTATGGGGTCGAGAGAAGCATCACTGGCGTGGCCTTGGAAACAGCAAGATTGTTGAGCCAGTGTGTGAACGATGCCAGCGACATATTGTACGCCCGGAGTCGATTGCTTGGGATCTCTGAAACGTAAACGAAGGCTACTGGGCCCCAGCCCGAGTTGAATGCTGCTGCAAAAATGTATATCATGGCTAGAGCGGCAATGCCAGCAGGTGGCGGAGTTTGGTTCACACTAACATGAGGTCCGTATCGAACATACTGTGGTCTGTTAGCACAGATCGAATTGAAACAAGAAGCCACTCACAAATCCGATGAACAGCATGCAGAATGCTTGTACAGCACCACTCCACATGAAGGAGATTCGACGACCTAGAGAGTCGGCAAGAAAGAAGGCGAATATCAGCGCAGCAACGGTTTTGACGATACCGTAGACTCCTTGTGCGAAGAGAGCGGTGGTAGTTTTAGACAACCCCAGACTCTGGAAGATGGTTGGCGCATAGTAGTTGATCGCTCCTGTCTGAGAAAATTGTCAGTGTCAAGTTACTAGTGCTTGAGGTCTATCCAGCGGAAGAAGGCGAATTCAAGACTTACACCTGACCACTGATTGAAAACAAGGATGAGGATCGTCAAAAGTGCGCGTTTGCGGTTGCCTGGCTGTGTCCAGCACTCTTTTTGCAGCGCCCAGAAACCTGTATTGCCTCGGATACGATTTTCGTTCTCCAGCTGCACTCGGAGTTCGAGCAGCTCTTGCTGGACATATGTCTGCTGGGCTGGAAGGCGTCGCACATCAGACAGTACACTTGTTGCCTTGTCCCAATGGTCTCGAGACGCAAGCCAACGCGGCGACTCTGGACAGAAGAGCATGGTGATAAGCAGCAAAGCTGGCGCAAGGGACTGCAGCATCAGCGGCACCATCCATGTGGCTTTGCCCTGTCAAGTGAACATCGTCAGTGGTTCATATTCTTGATCCATAGACTGGTAGGCTTACCTTAAAATGGAGGAGCGAGCCATAGTTAACAAAGTATGCCACCATGCCACCTGTGTCCAGCAGCAGCTGGAAGAATCCAACTAAGACGCCCCGAATAGCTCGAGGTGAGATCTCTGAGACGTAAGTCGGCGCAAGCATGGTGCCAGCACCGAGACCAAGGCCTTCAATGAAGCTATCATGATGTTTGTTAGCTTTCCGCTGACCGTAGCGCGACCAAAGGACAGTGCTCACCGGCCGATGTAGAACACTGCCAGATTTCCGAAAGATAACCCTTGCATGAGACCGCCCACAATGCCGGCAACGGCGACCACCAGTAGTGATAGCTTTCTTCCCTTTTTTTCTGCCAGCGGACTGGACACTAGAGCTCCGGCAATTGCACCGGCCTGCATAGTAGTAACGAGGTTCCCGGACAAGTTGGCAGCGGCGCTTGCTGAGAGGTTATCAAGTCCAAATTCACTAACATCCCGAGGTCAGCGATGTTCAGGTACTGGATCTCCTGAGCTGGGGGCAATAAAGTACCTCTTGAAGCCAGGCATGGCCAGGACCCCTCCAATAATGCCTGCGTCCATTCCAAACATCGTGCCTGCAAAACACGCCTGTGATTTTGAGGTCAGCACTATGTATCTGAGGGATTATCCGCGGGTGCCGGGAAACGAAAGTCCATGGGACATGAACGTCACATTGTCATTGCAGAGAAGAATAAGACGTACCGAGGCCGCAAGCGCCAGGACTCGCCAGTTGTAGATTTCGGGAGGGTCAACACGAATGGCATCGTTTCGCACGATGCGTCGTAAGACGCTGTAAATTGTCATTGCTGTTGAGAAGTACTTGATGTAAGGTGTCTTTAGACGGTCTCGCAGCTTGCGCTTAGGCACAGTACCTCAGAACAATGCTGTGGCACGCAGAATAGAATGCCAGGTGCAAGCCATTCTTATATAGATCAGCAGGCACGGCCTGCCACACTTATATTACCCCAGAGAAGGGAGCGTCTGCCACGCGAAAGGCTAGAATCGGACCACATCTCTGCGGGGAAGAAAAGCTCGCAGATTACTAGTAGGTATGATGGTTGTCACATCGGGGAGTGTCGGTTGTCGGTTGTTCCTCGAAAGGCTAGATTTCTCTTCGCAATTTCAATTATCACGATGACACAGAGATATCTTGGCGCATTGGCATCGGGGACTCTCGGATCATGGCCCGTTATGACCAGGACTAAATAAACAAACAGTGCGAGATCTCCAATATGAGGCCATAACTCCAGCCAAGGGGATGTTTTCGTATGCGCGTAGTATGTTTGCGTGGAAGCATCACCCAGATGTCAACACATTGAAAAGCGTCAAATCGTTGCCCTTGGATATTTACTCTAACCTAAGCCTCTACTATGACTTCTGCCCGTTGAACCATAGGCTGTCAGGGCTCTCCCATGACATTTCCAGCTCTTCCGAAAGGGAGACTAAGGGCCAACTGCATCGTTTCCAACACAAATCGAGCATTTCTAGAACACACTTTCTCTGCTCGGAATCCCGAATGAACAACCCGGCTAGAAAAGATTAGCGGCCACTCATCAGGGGCGCAGAACGTGGTTTGGTTCACCTATGAAAACACATTGGGATACGAGTATGCTCGGCTCATCTGCCGTGAGAGTGAGACCGATGCCGCAAACTCTCTCAACGCTCTCTTGGATCGACGCTTGGCGTCTGAGAAAGACGTCAAACCCTCCTATGCATGGCTTATTGGCATAGAGGAGTATCTCGGATACATGGTGGACCTGCATGGCTAGTGCTGGGCCGGAAGTCAGCGCAAGTGGTGTGATTGTGGGGCATCGAGGAAGAATACCATAGAACTGAGGGAGTATAAAAAGCGGTTTGAAGGCTTTCGATTTGTCTCGACTCAGTGAAGGTAGTGGAGAGAACTCGGCCGTCAGGCACGATCGCCATTCCTGAAGCATGCGCTGAAGTTGGTCTGCCCACTCAAGTCGCTCTCGGAACCGAACGTCTGCTTGACTGACAGAGTCGTGAGCACAAAAGTTGACGACTTGAGCCAAGATCCACAGAGCATGGGCAGCAAGCTCATGGCTGTTGAGCTCCGGACACGCCCTCTTTGGTTGCCAGGTGCTATATGTTCTGCGCTTCTCGCGAAGTGCTGCCCAGACATCCTGCTGCAACCAAGCCCACCAGGTTGTGCTTTCGAGGCTTGATACTTCCACTTCAATTTGTCGAGATCGAAGGATCCAGAAAACACCTTGCAGATGTCGTTGCCAATCGTTAGAAGAACCGTGAAGCATCTCGTAAGTGGATATAATCATAGTAGTCGACATCAACTCCAGGCTGTTGCGGTAAGATGGGTACTGCATGGCTTTTTGAACATAATGCAGTGTCTGGTAATAGTATTGCAGCGCCGGACGTTGGTCTGACTGCTGGGCAGTATGCATCTTCTCCTGGAGGGAGGAATAGTAGGATGACAATGCCAAGATGGCGTTCAACAAGCCTGCATTCCTGACAGCCAGACGTGGAACTTGGGTCGAAAACTTCCTTGTAAGATCGAACGGTTCAAACTTGATCTGCTGTCAGCGGCCGCAGACATACCTATCGTGGGAATCAGTATACCCATGAGCTTATTCGACGCAAGAACGTTTCGAACAGTGCCTGTTCATCAGCCAACAGCGTGATATCTTCAGTTGATTGCCACGAAAAGTTATCGCCAGTAGATATTGTGGCGCAGACAGCTTCGGATCCTTCGACGCCCCCAGACCCAGACGTATTGGACGTACGGTGGTCAACGATTCTAGTGGCGCGCTGTAACGGAGTCGAGTCATTCTGACCGTGGTCGCTAGGAAGATCAAGAGGACCGCACTCCTGGTCAAGGGCTGCAAATGACTCAAGGAGAGCTTCTTGTGGGGCGTCGTTAGTCAGAACGTCGAACCATCTTACCGCTGCTACATTCGTGTTTCCAGCCGTGGTAGATGGGGTTGAGTTTGCCTGGAGGCCAAACCAGTCATCAACATCGTGAAACTGGAGATTTGAAGCTGAAGGCTCGTGGAGTTCTCTAATATTGCCAATTCCGTGGTAGCGGGGAAGTCCTGGCGTTAGTGGTGGAAGTTGCGGCCTATGGTGGAGTGGGCTTGAATCTGAGATCCCCCGGACCACACGGAGAAGTTCGTCTTGGGATTCGGTAATCTTACCAAGCTGCCGAAGTATCTCTAGACTAGCAGGGTCGAAGCTGATGGTGGATCAGTCACATATGACACGCCACAGTTGAAGGTACAGCTTACCTGGAATGGTCTTTTTCAGGGTTATCGTCGTACGAGCATGGGATCTGCACAGATGCACAGAAGCCACACTTCGGTCGGACGTTGTCGCATTTGGTCTTTCTGGAGCGGCACACAAGGCACGCTCTGAGACTTCTTTTCCTGGGATATCGTGGATCCTTGTGAGGCTGCCATGCTCGTTTATTGCTGGTTAAATTTTCGTCCGCAACATCAGCAGAGAGGCCTGATTCGTGGTCGGGTGTCATGGTCGATACCCGGACGTAGTATAGTATCCCACAACAAAATAGGCATTGGGTGTGGTCTCCACAACGCGCTCAGTCGAGACCCAGAGAGATCGGCATTGGCAAAGATGCAGCAGCTGAGGAGGATGGGATGAAGAATGCTCTGGCTGGGTTCGGGGAGTCTCGGTACTATTTGAAGGCTTAAACCTTCCCATGGAGAGACCTTGTGACCTGCGGGGAGTGGAGAGACGGCCCACTGACGTGTCTGTTTTCCCAGTGGGCCAATGCCTGGGCCAGCCAAGCTTGGCAACCCACCTAGTCTTGACACCCTAAACACATGGGGAGTCTCGGCAACCTGCGATCGCCAAAAGAAGTTGATCATTACTGGAAGAGACCTGGTGGGCAGCGATAGCTGCAAACCGAGCATGAGACAGTGAAGGCCAGGCGTTGAAAAGCCGGCCTCTATCTCAATGCTTGAGTTATAAGTAATACTTCCATCATACTTTAACTTCATTGCACGGCAGCATCAACAATATGGGCGACCTGGGCTATGACGTGCAACCGGATGTGATGAGGGTTGGTCAGACCAACGAAGCCAATTCCCGATCAATGTGGCATAATGGACAGTTGAAGACACGAATACTGTCCACCGAGGTTTTGATCGCAGGCGGTGGCTTGGGCGGAGTTGCTGCCGCACTTGGAGCTCTACGCAAAGGACGGCGAGTCGTTCTGACTGATGAGTACGAATGGCTGGGAGGACAATTGACCAGCCAGGCTGTCCCACCTGACGAGCATACCTGGGTTGAGCAATTTGGCACCACCCGTTCTTATCGAGCACTACGTGATGGGATCAGGCAGTATTACCGCGATCACTTCCCGTTGATGGAGGAGGCCAGGAAGAGACCACATCTCAATCCTGGCGCTGGTTATGTCAGCAAGCTCTGCCACGAGCCTCGTGTTGCAGTAGCTGTGATTGACGCGATGCTCATGCCATTCCTGGGTTCCAGGCAGCTGACGATCATCAAAAGGGCAAAGCCAACCTTATGTCGCATGGACGGCCGCAAAATTCGAGCTGTTGAGTTCCGCCACCTTGGCTCTGGTGACACTTTCATTGTGTATGCAGACTATGTGATTGATGCAACCGAGTTGGGCGACCTCCTCCCTCTGAGCAACACTCCCTATGTTACTGGCTTCGAGTCCCGCAAAGATACTGGTGAGCCCAGTGCACCGCTAGAAGCCCAGCCGGACAACTCTCAAGCAGTTTCCATCTGCTTTGCTGTCGACCACATGGATGGAGAAGACCACATCATTCCCAGACCCGCATCATACGATTACTGGCGCAAATACCAACCGTCTTTCTGGGGCGCACCCCTGCTTGGCATGGTGGCGCCTCATCCAAGGACACTCGAGCTCGTCGAGCGCGAGTTTACACCAAACGTCAATGACGATCCTGCCGAGGTCTGCGCCGATCAACGAAAATCGGGCGGAGATATGAATCTATGGACCTTCCGCCGCATAGCAGCCCGTGACAATTTCATACCTGGAGCCTATCAATCCGACATTTGTCTTGTGAACTGGCCGATGATTGACTACTTTGAGAAACCCATCATCGATGTACCTGAGCATGACTTGGAGGAGCGTCTGACTGCGGCTGCCTCGCTGTCCTACAGCATGCTGTACTATTTGCAAACAGAATGTCCTCGAGCGGACGGCAAAGGCAAGGGCTACCCAGGATTGCGACTTAGAGGAGATATTACAGGTACTGACCATGGACTTGCGATGGCACCTTACATCCGAGAGAGTCGCCGCATCAAAGCCATCACGACCGTTGTGGAGCAAGATTTGTCATTGGACATCCGTGGCACTAAAGGAGCAGTGCAGTATCCTGACAGTGTCGGTGTAGGCATGTACCGGATAGATCTGCATCCTTCAACAGGCGGAGATAGCTACATCGACGTCGCATGTTGCCCTTTCCAGATTCCTCTCGGTGCGTTGATCCCACGGCAACGAAGTAATCTGCTCGCGGGTTGCAAGAATATTGGCACCACACACATAACCAATGGATGCTACCGCTTGCATCCAGTCGAGTGGAACATTGGGGAGGCTGCAGGGCTGTTGGTGGCGCACTGCCTGGATACTGGTCTTCATCCACACGATGTGCAGAGTAAGAAAGAGAACTTCGAAGAGTTCCACAAAATACTGCTCCGGGAAGGCATTGAGACGAGTTGGCCTGACGTATCGGGTTATTGAAACCATATCTTTGAGGATCAAAAGCACGAAAGATATGGCTTATAATAAATATCACTTCACACTAAACTTGCACATTGCTCTACTGTTTCAGATGCTCGACACGTGCCTTGGGTAGAGAATACAGTGCCATTGTATCGGACCCTGAATGTGCACGCAGGGGCGTTTCCTAGTGGTCATTATGCTAAACCACCATACGGAGCTTCAACTTATCTCCCTCAACAATCTCAGCTCTCTTGTCTTCCAGCTCGTCAACATCCCATGTCGCAGCCACGTATCTCCCATTCAGCCAAGTTCGTTGACCTTTAGTCAACCAGACTGCGGATCCAGCGCATAGTTCAGCAGTATCAGTCATTGCTACCATAAAGTCAGTGCCCGCCCAATCAAGTAGACCTTTTTCATTCAAGAACTTACCAGCTTGAACCAATGGACCAAGGTCCTTCGCAATTCCAGTATCTACCCCACCAGGATGCAGAGACACGCAGTTGACTCCTTGGTCTGCATACTCCGATGCCACAAATTCCGACAGTCTCATGAGAGCGAACTTGGAACCCATGTATGCGGAACCTCCTGGCATGGCGAGATGGGCAGCAATCGTCGTCGTGTTGATGACGTCGACAACGCTGTTCTGCTTCTTTGCCGTCTCCACGAGCAGAGGAAGGAATGCCTTCAACATGAGGTAAGTCCCCTTGATGTGCAGGTGCCAGCACTTCAGCCATGCCTCGGTATCTCCTTTTGTGATAGGTTCCCATTTGTCGGTGGTGCCTGCATTGTTGATGAGGACATCGAGCCTGCCCTCTTCCTTACGAATTGTGTCGGCCATGGCGAGTACTTGCTGTTCGTTTGTGACATCCACGGCGAATGTATGGAGTCGAACTTTGGGATTGACTTGCTTGATCTGTGAATGTGTCTCGTCGACTTGCGAAGCCGTCCGTGCGCAGAGAACGATAGCAGCGACGCCAGCCTCGGCATAGCGAAGTGCGGTGGAACGGCCAAGTCCACGACCAGATCCGGTGATCAAGACTACCTTTCCGGGCTGAGAGAGGTCAGACTTCGTAGGGTCGATTTGTGGGTAGATGTCATTATGAAGAGTCCGTGTGAAGTTGTATCCAGTGTGGGTTGGGTATTCCATGATGTCGTCCGGTTGGTAGTGTCTTGGAGATTGAGTAGGCTGAGGATTGATATGTGAGAGCGAAACACTGGGAGGACAGCATGTTTATATACTAGGACTAGTAGGACTCAATTACTGAAAGCAATGGAGATGCTCCGCTGTATCATACAGTTCATGCATGTTAGTTGAGTATGAGGTCTTTACCTTCAGCCAATTGTGTTCAACTGTGTTGGATCACAGGAGTAAAAGCTTCCGTAAAGGCTTCCTCCGCCGCACTCGGGTAGTTGGAAAGTCAGATCTGGTTGACGGTACCCCCAAGTGGCATGGGTGGGTGATGTTGGCATAACTCAAATACAATTGAAGAATGTAAACGAATGTTGAAAATGAGGTACGATGAGTTAGTGTAGAATGACGGATCTCTGATATCACAGACGGGCGTCATCCGGACTTTGTGGCTGATGTTCACACTATGCCTGTCCAGCTTCCACGGCCGTTGGCTTACATGGAGGAGGTGCGGTCGAGTTTTGGTCCGGTCAGCCAGAGGAGCGAACCAAAAAGTTCGGATCTCGGGGCATCGTGGACGCCTAAAAGAGTAAGTCCGGCCACCAAAGGAGTGCCCAAAGCCACGAGGGTCCAGGCCAAGTCTTAAGAGACGTGCCTATGCTTTCAAGACTTGGCCTACGTAGCGTCGAAAGTTTGTATGAAATTAGATATGTTTCATCGCTACAGCTTGATCGTAAAAGGATCCCTCACCTCTTCACTCAGATCTATCATAACGTTCTTGAGACGGGTATACTCCAACAAAGCTTCTGTACCTCGCTCCTTGCCATAGCCACTCTGTCCAAACCCGCCAAAGGGAGCCATGGCCGCGCTGGACCTGTAAGTGTTCACCCAAACCTGTCCGGCATTTAGCCGACTCGCCATTATGTGAGCGCGGCGAATGTTGGATGTCCAAACACCCGCTGCCAGACCAAACTTGGTGCCATTGGCGATCTTGACAGCCTCATCCTCCGTGTCAAATGGTATCAGCGCCAGCACCGGACCAAAGACTTCATTCTGCGCCAAATCGCTTTGTGGATCGACATCGCCAAACACCGTAGGAGCGACGAACAGACCGCCCATATTCTCGCTAGCTGCACGACCACCAGCAAGCAATTTCGCTCCATCCTCCTCGGCCTTTTCGATATGGCGATGGATAGCTTCCCACTGACCTCTGTGAGCACAGGGCCCAATATCGGTCGTCATATCCTGTGGATCACCGAAACGTATCGTTTTTATGCGGTCCAATATCCCTTGGAGCACTTTCTCGTAGATTGAACGATGGACGAGAAGTCGTGAGCCGGCGATACATGTCTGTCCTGAGGCGGCAAAGATACCTGCAACGCTGCCCGGAATTGCTCGGTCCAACTCGGCATCATCTAGGATGATATTGGCGGACTTGCCTCCTAACTCCAGTGTGACAGGTACGATGTTCTCAGCGGCCTGTTTGGCGATAATCCGACCAATACATACACTGCCTGTGAAGCTGACACGTCCAAGGGATGGGTGCATCACTAGCGTTTGACCCACCTCAGCCTTACCAGCAACCACATTCACAACCCCAGCCGGGAAACCTGCTCGCTCAACAATCTTGACAAAGTACAAGGTGCTCGCCGTGGTGAACTCGCTCGGCTTGATGACGCAAGTGTTTCCAGCAGCAAGACATGGAGCGAGTTTGTTGGTGAGGATTGCAATAGGGCTATTCCATGGCGTTATCAGCGCACAAACTCCGATAGGCTCTCGTTTGGTGAAGTCGAATGCTTGAGGGCTATCGAGTGGTTTTGTTTCGCCAACCAGCTTATCCGCCATTCCGGCAAAGAACCTGTAATTGCGTGCCGAGAAGAACATTTGGCTCTTTGTTTCTCGACGGATCTTGCCATTGTCCGATGTCTCTATCTTGGACAAGGTATCGGCCTCTTCTTCGATGAGATCGGCGAGTCTGTGCATCAATTTGGCTCGTTGTAGACCTGATACTTTGCTCCAGGTTTCCAAAGCAGTCTCAGCTGCCTTTACAGCATTTTGGACATCTTCCGTTGAAGCCTGGGATATTTTTGCCCATGGCTGCTCGGTATATGGGTTCAGGGCGTCCTCGTAGCCAGAGCTGCCTTTGCACTCTGTGCCGTTAATATACAGATCAAAAGTCTGCATTGTGCCCGGTGATTGTGTCAAGCAGGTGCCTAAGTCAACGCCTGACTGCGACTGATATTGACTGATGTTGGATGTGCGAGACTCTTCATAATAAAATAGCCTGATATGCCAATTATCAGGTCAATCTCCGAGACGGTTGCAAGAAAGAGGGATGCGGGGAAGACATGGCTTTGCCGAGGACGTTGGTAGATCGAAGATCAACGATGACCACCACCAGAGAGACCAAAATCAGGCTGTCACAAACTTGTCCTCCGGGGCGCGTCAGATTCATGGATAATGCTTTCTAAGACTTCTTCCATGGAGCTGTACTGGAGGTTCCAGCACCTACGGACGACCTGACCAAGCACGACAAGTTTGGTGGTATCTGGGAATTCCTTCTCAGCCAGTCGCCTTTTAAGCTCGTCCTTGTCGCGCTCGTGGTGAAGACCTGGGTATGGCTCCTCGACTGTGATGATGGTGTAGAGTGCCATCCCGAAAGCGAATATCTCGGATGCCACCGAGATGTTGTTATGGGCTGTGCCTGGCAGAGTATGGTCTCTTCGATACCTCGAGAGAGAGAGCCCTCCATCAATCGACGCGCCAGCCCAATCCGCGACCTTCAGATTTGAATCCACATCCAACAGGAAATTAATGACATGTATGTCGGAGTGAAGCACCCCGCAACGATGAGCGAAGGCAAGTGCCTCTGCCGCTTGACGTGCCCATCTGTACAAGACGGTAGGGCCTGGGGATTGTCCGAATTCTCGAGCACGCCACATCCACATCCAATCCCAAAGATTGCGCTGAACAGCGTACTCGAGAAGAATACCATTCGGGATGGTTGGGTGTGGTCCATAATATTTGAGGATACTTGGTGGCGGTGTCTCGGACGCCGCTGATGTGAAGCGTTCATAGACCTTTGATTCAACTTTGCATTGCGCTTCTGCTGATGCTCCTTCGAAGCACTTGACAACTCTGTCTGAGCCATTGATGCGATATACGGTGCTGTAATAGCCTTTTCCACAGAATGTCAGGTCATCCGACATCTCCTGCGGAGACCGATGTCTAGGGGAAGCATCCATCGCCCAGATCAGCAGTCTGGCATGCGGAACCTCTCATAGCACTCACCAGCTGCTTCTACATGTATATTGTAGGCAGGACTACCTGCTGCCTAGTTATGAGGCTGCTGGTCACTTGAATATACTAAGAGTGTCATTTGTTGGGCAGAATTAGGCTGCTCAATGTCACACTGCGCCGATGACGTCGTGGGTTTGGGCGCCTAAAATGCCTTCGTCATCAGTTTCGTTGATCAGACCTGTTGAAAGCTCTAGCTCTTCCCGCAGCTGTTGCGGTCTTCCTTCTCCCTGAGGTAGCTGGAGAATCAATCTTGCTCAGAATCGGGAATCTCCTGGACTCCAGAAAATCCTCGGCATCGAACATGCTCTGCCATGTCTGGATGGAGTGTGGACTGACTAGGCCACCGAACATACGCGTATAGGCCAAAGCAACAGCAGACCTATCTCATGTTAGCATTTCCTCTGACGACTTGTGGCTAGAGCCGACATACTCCTTGTCTTTGTCCTCCCAGTGAGGTTGCGCGCCGGTATAAGTCTATTCATCATGTGGCTGCATATGTTAAGGATCTTATCACAATCGTAGTTGCAGGTGTATCTTTTTCATCAAGGTTCGTCATTAGCTCTATTGGTATGTGGGTACGAGGAAGCACTTCTACTAAAATTGTGTCAATGGGATTTCACATCATGTCATGCTATACTCGTAACTCGCCTCCATTCTCTCTCTCAGCATTCGGTTTCTCCTGATTTTTCCAGCCCTGCTCTGTCTCCAGGGCCAGGTCTAGGGTGTAGGCCTTGACGAAGAAGCTGGCCATCATGGCCACACCAGAGAATCCACACATGACAATCCAGATCCATTTCAAGGCCTCTGCATAACCAACCTGGAGCTCTGCTTTCATCGGCGAGCCATTTAGCAGGCTCTTGATGATCTCCACGAGAGCGGATGCATCCTGCGCATACAGGCCCGCTTTCGGAGCAATATCCGGAAACGCCTGCAAACTCGCCTTGATTCTGTTCTGGAAGATCACGCCCCCAATTGCAACACCCACACTTTGTCCTAGACCCCGGAAAAACGTAAACATGGCCACAGCACCGGCGGCATCTTTCTGGGGGGCTGATGCCTGGATGCTGAAGCCCATGGAGGATAAAAGCAAGCCCAACCCGACTCCAGGAACAAGGTTGATCAAGATCCACTGCCATACTGGTGTATCAACATCGAGTAGATACATCAACCCCATACCTGCCGTTGCAATGACCCAGCCACTCCACAAGGCCCACCGGTAGCGTCCTGTCAGTTGCACAATGATCGCAACGACAACAGTGCAAGGGGCAACGGTGAAGGTCTCGGGAAAGCAGGCCACACCCGCAATGATGGGCGTATATCCCTTGACTGCCTCGAAGTACAGCGGAAGGTAGTACAGCACGCTCCACAACATGACGCCATGCAAGAAGGTACCCGCAAAGGCAATACTCGTGGATAGATTTCGGAAGATGTGCAATGGAATCGTCTTCTCGTCCGCGAGCAGGTTCTCATAGGCGAGGAATAGAATCATCCCCGCCGCACCCACAGCAAGAGGTGTGATAGTCCTCCAGCTGTTCCACGGGTATTGTATGCCACCCCATGAGATCGGAATCAGAAAACTGGTAACCGATCCAACGAAAATGATGGATCCGATATAGTCGACGCGTTTGACTTTGTCCATGAGATTTTCTTGTCTTCCGTCAAGTTTGAGGAAGGGAGGAACGAGTACTGCACCAATTCCGATGAATGGTAGATTGATCCAAAAGATCCACGTCCACGACGCTCTTTCTGCGAAAGCACCTCCAATGACGGGACCGGTGACGGATCCAATGGCCCACATCATGCTCACCAAGCCGAACCACTTTCCTCTTTTCCGGAGAGGAACGAAGTCGGTGACGATAATGTCGGTAAGCACGATGATCCCACCTGCACCAATGCCTTGGATACTGCGACCCACAAGCATGTGTGTAAAATTCTTGCTCAGGGCGCACACAATGGCTCCAATGGCAAAGACAGTCAACGAGATCAGAAGAACTGGTTTGCGGCCAAATATATGGCTGAACGAGGCGAGTATAGGTTGTACAACCGTCGAGGCCAACAAGAACGAGGTTCCTGCCCAGAAGGCCTCAATCGCGCGGCCGTTCAATTCCTGCGCGATAATGGGCAAAGCCACAGACAATGAAGTAGCATCCAGTGCTGCCGCGAGATTGATGACCATCAAGCTGAAATAGGCGACTCGGAAACGCCAGTCAGGTTTGAAGTCTTCCGGTGCGATGGGTTTTTCCTCCTCCGGGTTGGCGAGGTAGGACGTTGCTTTGGTTATCACCATCGATTTGCGTCCCTCAGGTAGGTGAGGAAGAGCAGCAGTCTTGGTGAATCGTTGGCTGCGCGCGGGAGAGTCAACTCGACTCCCAGATGGAAGTACTGGTGGTGCATTCTTCATAGTCAAACGAGGGCTGTTCATTCGGGGAGAGCAGTCCCTATGGCTGGCAGGTTCTCCTGGCGCTGGCAATGTAGGGGTAACCCGCCAGCTTCCTTCCGGCTCGGTGCGTGCGATGGGCGTGCGAGGAACTCCGTCGTTTGAGAAAGATGTTCGTTCGCGTTCGGTGTTGTTGTTGTTGTCGCGGTCCGCATCAAAACTGCTGAAGCTTCGTGAGAAGCGAACTCCACCCATACTGCCGACTGATAACGTCTATGCCTCGTACTCTTGAGTGGTCGTAGTGCTCAGTTTGACTCGCCGGGGCGAGAGACTTCTGGTCCAGAGGATTTGCGGGATGTCCAAGTAGAAGTTGACGATCTTGAGGAGAACCAAAAGCACGAAAAGTATTAGTATGAGGTCCGAGATTCCAAGCCACATATGGAAGGCATTTGGGAGATTCAGAGTCTGTGTGGAGGCCCAGCTGAAGTCTAGTATGGTTTGAGATATGCAGAGAGAGGCAAGTGGCATCAGCTATGCGAGCATTCAACTCACCGCGACGTCGGTACCCCTCCAGACTCACCAGGTCCGTGGGATGCCACGCTCGCCATGTCAGGATTCGGTCTCCAAATTCCCACACCTTACCCGCTACATTTTGTGTGCAGGGCCGAGGTCGCTGGACAGCATGGCAAATTTTGTTTGCGCCCACCTTTCAGCACCGGGCTGAGTCTGGGTCGCCGTCGCCGGGACTAGATGCACGGCTTTCGCTACTACAGGGTTCAAAGCTGATGTTCGTGCCGGGCTGTCGACTGTACGTGCATTTCGTAGGTTCTCCAATTAGACAAGACAAGCAGAGGATGAGAGCTGAAACGGAGGTGGACGGCGTTTACTGCATTACTCAATTGGGTCGGTTCAGCACGATTTGAAGCGCCACAGGCGCTGGCTGATCAGCCAGCCACCCAGCCAGCCGTCGCTCCAGCCGCTCGCAACCGCTTTAGATAGGAAATCCTGTCGGCGTGCCCACAAAGGCACTATCAAGTATCGACGGCAACTTTGCTCGAGATATTGCTATCACAAGTAGGAGATGGCCGAAATCAACCGACACCGCACATTGCTGCTGCAAAGCGCCTTCCCCTTTCGATGAGTGTGCTTAAAATCTGACTCGAAGCGGTGGCGTCCAGACCTTTCTGCTTCTTGAAGGCAGCAAATGAAATTACTCTGCGCCGGAAACTTGACGCTTTGGTGGGAGGCTGGCCAGATGAGAGCGTAGCTAGACGAGATATGGACGTACTTCGAAGGAGCTGAAGATAGGAGTCTCCGAACATGTGGCAGACCACCAGCTCATCCACGTTCTTACGAACATAATGCATTGATTTCTCTCGTCTACTCGTCATTCTTTCAGAGTATTGAAGACCAGCAGTTCTTTCTTGCAATAGTTCAAGTTCTTTTGTCAGCCTTATACAATATGCATTTGCCGAAGTTTGTCAAGTCGCTGCTCTGCCAGCGTCGGCCCATCGACACAAATGACTCCCTTCCAGTCCAGAAGAATGAGGTCAAAGTTGACGTTAAGGTTGTCTCTTCGAGCCTCAGTGGCTCCTCTGTCGACTTCCAAGCAAAGGCTCCCAAACTCACGGTGATGGGACTGGGCTGCTCATGGCCGGCCAATGTCATGGAGCCCAAGGACCTTGAAGGATATGCTGCCAAGCTGTATGACCTGGACAAGGCTCCTGCGTAAGTAAGGAAGGCGACATGCGGCTCATCAGACTCACAGCTAACAAGTATTAGTATCAAGAAGATGCTTGCTATCAATCGACAAACTGGCATCAAGACCCGCTCCATCCTGTGGGACCAGGATACAGAGATGATGTGGAATCCAGATCGTGCCCCCGATATCAAAGAGATAGACGAGTATTTCCGCGCAAAGGCAGTGCCTCTCGCCGTCGAGTCATGCAAAAAGGCCTTGAAGGAGTGGGGCGGATCCCTCAGCGATATCACCCATGTTGTCGCCGTCACCGCCACCAATGCCGGTAATCCTGGCTATGATCAGCTTGTGTCGAACGCTCTTGGCCTCCCCATTGACACCGATCGAACCCTCCTCCACGGTGTCGGCTGCTCCGGAGGACTTGCTGCCCTTCGTTGTGCGGCAAACATTGCCTCCGGGGCCGCTGCACGAGGAAACGTCGCCAGAGTACTTGTCTTCGCAACAGAGCTTTGCTCCATCAACATCCGCTGTGACCTCGATCACGCAGCGAAAACCGGTGAACTGCGCATCGCTCCTACCCTGTTCAGCGACGGCTCCTCGGCGTTCGTGCTGTGCAACGAGCTTGCCAACGAGACAAGCGGCCGTGGCATCTATTCGGTGGTCGACTACAAGACATGGATTGTGCCAGATACGGCCCAGGAGATGAACCTCCTTGTCAACCCTCACGGATACAAAGTCCAACTCTCGAAAAATGTGGCTGGCCTATCAGCAGGATCAATCAAACCAAGATTCATGGAACTTATGTCAACTCCTTTCTCGAAAGCAGGCATGACTGCTGGGACGACAACAGATGACGTCGACTGGGCGCTGCACCCGGGAGGACTCGCGATCCTCAAAGGCGCACAGCAGGTTGTTGGCATGTCTGACGAGCAGCTGCGAGCATCATATGAGGTCTATGCCAAGCGAGGAAATCCATCGAGTGTCGCTGTTCTTGCCGTGCTCGATCAATTGCGAAAGATGGGTCCCGGAAGAGAGGATGTGATCGCCTGCACTTTCGGTCCGGGCATGACGGTTGAGATGGCCATGCTCAAGCGTTGCAGGCCTACAAGATGAACAATCCCGCCCAGAGCCCGGGTCGTGTGAAATGCATCTCATGTTTGGTGTCAGTGGAAACTTGATGGGTTTTGCGAAATGCCTTTGATAGATCTTCCCCATATGTAGTGTGATCATTTAGGCCCTGTTTGGGAATCCCATTGATCGCATTTGGACTCAATTCGTGGTGGCCTATTTGACAGCCTAACACCGTCTGCAGAAGCGTACCGCCAAGTGTGGTCGCTAAGCGAGCGAAAGCCGCCAGTGTTGCTAAATCTGGGTTTGGAGAGAATGCCTAAGGCCAACTCCCGACCAATTATAGTACACGACAGCATCCTTCAAAAGCGCCACTTCTGCGAACTGCCCCAGCTCCGCCTGCCTTGAACTTTTTTTGAACGACATCTTGCCCGACTCCCTAAAAAGCATGGCAATATCATGCATATGCACTCCGTGCAATCGTTTGATTGCCCAAATGCACTCACGAAGGGGCTCAGTAGGTCAATTTGGTCCATGATAAGCCTCCACATGGCATTTTGCAATGCCCTCATGAGATCATCTAGCCCCATTTCACACCAAGACTGCATCTGGACATATATCTAGTGTGACCCACAGCGTTAGCGATTGATCCCACCATACCATGGGACCTTACAACGTCTCATCTCTGGAACTGTTGCGCACTACATCTCAAGTCACTAATCTAAAGACCTGATCCGTCAGGAGGGTCGCTGATCATTTTTCTCCTGCAACCCCTTTACTGCTCCGTCATTGCTGCCCGGCCATCATGCTCCCTTCAACATTATCAACGCTCATCATATTCGTCGCTTCTGCTGTTGCGCAGAACGAATGCTATTATGCTGCAAACAAGCGAGCCGGTTCGGCGATCATTCCCTGCGGCACGGGGACGTACAGTGCATGCTGCCAAATTGGCGACCTATGTTTAAGGTACCTTGAGTCACACTACATTTCTGGCATTTGGGATATTAACAGCATCACAGCGACGGCGCCTGTTGGAACCCAACACACAACGTAACATATCTCTACGGCTGCACAGATCCGAACTATGCGGATTCGACGTGTCCCTGGAAATGCGGCTCTGATTTCGGTATGTTCCACCCATATGTCCAGATGGAGTTTGACTGACAGCCACAGACAATGCACCCTATGTCGGCCTTGATTACTGCTCCAACACCACACAGAATGAGTGGTCGTGTACACATCCACCTTCGAACAGCGACTCGATCCAACCTTTCCCTGCGCAAGAATGCTTGGACGACTCGATCATCGCCTTCGCAGGTCCGAGCAGTCTCCAGCCTATACTTTCATTACCGACCGATATTGGTGGTTCGACTGAATGGTTCTCGGAGGTGAATCCAACCTCATATATTCTCGATCCCAACTACACTCCAACGACCACTTCGATTCAAGTCACTGCATCGGTACCTGTATCGGTACAGCTAGTTTACACGTCCACTGGGAGTGTGACAACTGCCAGCTCAGGACAGACTACACCAACTTCGCCCGGGACAGCTGCTCTTGCACACACCGACTCCGGCCTCTCAACTGGTGCCAAAATTGGCATTGGTGTCGGGGTCGGTACAGGCGGATTGGGGCTGATTGCGTTAGCTGGTGCGGCTCTTCTAATCATGCGTCGCCGTCGCTCTTCCAATGGCACACTTTCTTCGGCAGTTGAGAAGGCTGAAGTACAGAGACCTGGGAGCAGAGCTGATATCAAAGCCTCGCTCCTGGGACCTCCAGGAGAACTACCTGGCAGCGATGTGAACAGTCGCACCAAGCTGCAGGATTCGGCAGGATATGGCGATGCCACTGCGGTTCGGGGGTGGGAATCACCAGCACCAGAGTACAGTGCAACGCAGAAGCCGGCGATGCAAGATGAACCACATGAGATGGAATGAGGCTCTTGTTTAGGAATGTCTTTATATATGGAGTTTGAACCATGCACCATGACCTTTTCATCCATTCACAGCTTTCGAAATTCTGTTGGGAGATGCTTTCCCTCTTCTCCTGGAATCTCTCGAGGTTCTCACGTCACAGGGAAGCCTTCTGCTGACCAAGACCGTCCTGCTTAATGTTGGCCAGAAACTCCATTACAGCCTCCAAAAAGAGCTGGGGCTGATCGATGTTGACGGCATGTCCGGCATTTGGAATAACAACCTTATTTGCGCCTGGGATCTTCTTTGCCATATATTCGCTTGCTGCCAGGAACGGAGTATCGTCACCACCCACGACCACCAGAGCGGGCACTTGGACCCGGCTTAACGATTCGATTACTCGATTGTCCCTTTGAGCCAGCATCCCTCTTGCGGCAAGCGCAAGTCCCTTGGCATCTCGGTGACTCACAGTGGCTCTCTCTGCACTCATCGACTGCAAGACCGCAAGTCCTTCCCGGTTAAATCTCTCTCCAGTTGCAAAGGCTGTTTTGTTCCATTGCTCACGGGCAGCGTCCTTTTTGAAACCAGGTCCGGTGTCGATGATGAGCAGTGTGGAAACGCGAGACGGATGGACCCGATAGAAGGCAAGAGACATGTATCCGCCAAGTGAGAGACCGCCGACAATGGCAGTGCTCCTTGGACCACGCACCTCGTCCAAGAGTGCGGCCATGTCTGCCACTGTGTTTGGTTCGCTGTATGCTGATTGCTCAGTAGGATAGTCGCTTCGACCGTGACCACGCATATCCCAGATGATTAGTTTGAACTTTTGCGAGAGAGGTTCAACTTGGTCGGCCCACATTTCGGACGTCGATGAGTAGCCGTGGGTAAGTAGCAGAGGCGGTCCTGCTCCATGCACCTCATAGTAAAGGCGAACTCCATTGCGGTCTAGGAAGGGCATGATCACCGTATTTTTGGGACTTTGAGACCACGCCGACAGTGGTATCTCCGTGATGAGACAATAAGTGATGATACCTTAATGCTACTACAAAAGAACATCTTGGGCGACCCCGCATTCCCCGCGTTGATGAACAACCTCGGTGTGCCTGTGCCTGTGGCTGGAAATACGGGGAGGGGCGAGGAGTGTTGTGCAGCCTCGATGTTCTACTTAGCTTCTTGATTGTCCGAGGATCTCTTTCAAGGCTGTCACTGGATTCCTTCCTTACGCAGACGATCTCTCACTTTCATCAACGCCTTCCCTAATATATTCCTTCCCCATTCATCTTCTTTGCCTTCTGCTTCATCCCCTCTGAACCCGATGCCCCAATTCCTGTCAACAGGGCTTGCTTCGGCCAGAATCCGATCTCCGGAATCGAGTAGCGCCTGCCGACACTCTTCTACCTGGATGCACTTCAGGTAATTGCACGTCTCAGCAACTTCATCGACAGCGCCTTTCCATTTGTCGCCATCGTAGTTCTTGACTTCACGTCCCAGCTTTCCTGCTTCTTTTGGGGTTGCAGCATTCAATATCTTTTCGGCGGTGGAAATATCGCCCATGATAACAGCCTTGCGGTACATGATATAATGCTCGCCAGTCTGGAACCGGACGCCAGGAATCTTGGGATCCGTGAAACTTGCTGGGTACCAGTTTTGCAGCCGTGCCTCATGAAGCTGAAGCTCGTAGCCATAGAAGAAGAGGTGTTTAGAGCTGTAATGTACAGCTGGACCATACGGTGGAGCTTGACTCGAAGATGACATGGTTCGGGTTCGAACGATTCTCAACGTGGCAGCAATCTGTGAAGCTCTTTGAAGCATACAGTCTGCCTGCCCTGAAGACCAAAAACTTTCGAGGGAAGTGGCCTCTGGAATGGAGGTCGCCAACAATAATCATTCGAACTCACCAGCCTGAATTCAACGGATTCTGACCGCTGACTATGGTTTCAGTGAAAGTGGGAGCAGTGGAGTGTAGCAGAGGTTTGGTCTTGACGTCACGAGATGGATTAGAGCACAGAGTCTTTAATCAAAAGGACCTCCAATCCTTCATTCGTTGTTTCTGTTGTCAGATATGGCGCTGCGAGTGGTTTAATATGCATCGCCTGCATGCAATACGTGCAGTCGTTAATGGAAGAGAGTCCTTGAAGAAAGTTAGCTGCCACTCTGGTGGTTATATCTCGCCGTAGAAACTAGGGTCGACTATACCACTTTCCAACGCAGGCGCATGTTTTTGGTAGAACAACAATAAACACCAACTTACCATCTCCAGTTATGTTTTGAAAAGAGAAGTTCTATGCCTTTAACCTCCAAGAATGCCCTCTGCGACGCGCGGGTGCATGCTCACGCGCTGTTACCTTGCTGACACATGTACCACCTTCGGGGGGCATGCTACTGCAGTGATTCATCATTCTGGTTGAAGTCATGATCTCATCAATCGCTCCAATGCCCACCTCTCTTGCCTCATTGCGTTGCCGCTAACCATTTGCTTGTCGCGCCAGGCTGGTGTGGTGTACCAGCCGACGAGGAGAAATGTCAGCATACCACTCGAGAGCCTTCGACAGTCTGAATGTCATACCAGTCCTCTACACTGTCTGTCGAAGAGAGGGGAACAAAAGGACTACTTCAAGACGGTGAACCCTGAATATATTTGACCACGCGTACCATTCGTCAATGTTTGTCAATGTCTGCAACTCTCCGCCACCCTTTGCTGGGCCTCATACGCGGTCGCAAGCTGCCATGCGACCTTGTGCAATACTCCGGCATACCATACGCGTCCATCTCTCAGCGCTTCGCCCGATCAACCACCCTGCTGGATCTCCCCTCGACGTCCTCGCAAGAACCCTTCGACGCAACAAGAGCAGGACCAGAGTGCATACAACCTGAAAATGCTACGGAGCTCGACGCAGACTGTAACCAATTCCCACACGCTGGATTCCAAGAAAAACCGCAGTCGGAACATTGTCTCTACCTCAATATCTCAACTCCTGTGGTACACCAGGATGCGTGCCAGCCATTCCCTGTTATTGTCTTCCTTCACGGTGGCGCGTTCTTTCTCGGGTCCTCGACTCGGACATACTATTCCCCCGTCAACTTCCTCGCCCACGCCCTTCGAACCGAACGTCCGCATGTGTTCATCTCCGTGAACTACCGTCTTGGTGCTCTAGGCTTCTTACATTCTCCTGAAGCAGGATCCCTCCTTCCACCGAACAATGGCCTGCATGACCAATTACGTGCTTTTGAATGGATACATCGCAATGTATCCGGCTTCAATGGTGATCCTGAGCGTATCACCGCCATTGGGCAATCTGCCGGTGCTGAATCGTTATCTTTGCATGCAATCAGCTCCAATCCTACTCCTCTATTCAAGCAAATGGTCGCTTTTTCTGGCTCGCCCGTGACTATGCCTTGCAAGGCTCCTTCACAACACCAGGAAAACTTTCTCTCCCTTGCTCAAAAGCTTGGTATACGGGATATTGAACAAAAGTCTTCCGAGGACGTTGCTCGGGAGTTCGTCAATGCGCCCATCAGCAAGATTCGCGATCTAGCGTTCGTTGGAGCGCCATGCAGTTCCTCCGAAATCCTGCCATACGATCACCCAACCATGTCACTCGTCGACTCGAAACCAGCAAGCAGTGTATCCTGGATTGAGCGAGCGATTTGCAGCTCAGCAACATTCGACGGCGGCATATCGTACAATATCCTGGTCAAGTCGAAGAAGGACATTGCAACTACGTTCATACAAACTGCCAAGGAGAGCATGTCGTCCACCGGCGCCAGTGACCTTTTGGGACTTTATGGTATCAAAGACGGCGAGAGCGATACTGATGCTCTCGAAAAGATATGCCAATTCGAGTCAGATATTGGTTTCTTCTCGGCCTCAGTCGCACAGGTTCAAGGTTCGAGTGCACGGAGGAGGTATCTCCAGATCTTTGATTTGAAAAATCCCTTCAATAACGGTGGAGCGCTTCCCAAGAATGAGTTTGCAACGCATACATGGGATATCGTCGCTTTACTAGGCCGGTATGATGAGTTGGTGGGCAAGAAATATATGGATGTGATTCAGAATTGGAGGGCTCGGATCTTGGATTTTGTGTACGAGAAAGATGACGGCGTTTGGGACGAGTGGGAGGAACAGATGGGGAAGGCACTGAGAGTGACGGCTGAAGGACTACAGGTTCAAGACAAGGAGAAATACATGGCCGAGAATGGAGGCAGGAGAAAGAAGTTGTTGGACATTGCCGAGAAAGAGAAGGGAAAGGATGGACGGGATTTCCTGTGGGAAGGTGTGTGCAGAAAATGGCTTGACGGCTGATACCTGCTCAATAATCGTCACCTGTAGATCCGTACAGGTGGTGACCCGTCTCGATAACCTCGATTTCGTCTCCAACCTCGACATATAAATCGGCGCCCTGGTCTATAGCCTCCTTGAACCCGGAATCTTCAGGCACGCAGTGCATGCCCAGATAACCAAGTGCGGCGGGGTTACCACTTTCCACAGTCCGGTATTCCACCAACGTCGTGCTCGGCTGAGGCTTTCCCTTCTTCCTCTCCGGAGGGGCATTCTCTTCCTCGAAAAGACCGGTGTCCGGGTTCACGTTCGGCATGGTGCAGCGTGATGTCCGGCAGACGACTGAAAGCGCGGGGGCAACGCGTGCCCGCCGTTCGGTGGTCGCTGCTTTGGGAAGGATGAGGAAACGCTTCCATGTCTCTTCATCATACGCCGGAGCCCCGAATATGTACATGTTTGCGCGGAAGCGAAGAGCGCTCAAAGGCTGGTTTTCTTTAGGAAGGAGTAGTGATGTCGCATGCACTGAAGGCAGATTGATGATATGGACCGGTTGTTGATCCGTGTAGCCATGCATCGCGGGCGTCCCGATGTACTTGAGCGGCGCGAGGTTTTTGTTCGTAGGTACAAGTGTGTCGGGTGTACACCTCAGTAGGGTTAGACTTTGTCGCTCGGGAACTTTGAGGAACCTCTTCAATTTGGGCAGGGCTGCTGCGACATCTGGTATGCACCCAATGTCAAGGCCTGAGGCTGTCCGGCTGTGGATAGTGAAATCCCGTAGCTTTAGCCCCAGTTCATCGATCTGCGCTGTGCCTGGGAGTAGAGGTACCGTGAAGCGTACCTCGGGCATTGCTGATAAGGACCATGACTCGAAGACGGCTTGGACGCGTTTCGTCCAGACTGGAGGATCGGGGTCTGGGAAACTGACGACTAGACAGCCGCCGGCTCGAACAAGACAATCTCCTGGGTCGCTCGCCGCGTGTGGGAGCCATAGTTCTTGCTTTATCAGAGCCATCCGAGGCTTAGTTCGCTGGCTGATGAACTGCCAGTGATTTTCATCCTTGTCTGAGTCCACAGCGAGGGCAAAACATCTATCGTATGCAAAGCCGATTTTTGTGAGTAATGCCCGTTTGACCTCAATTGGCGTACAAGACTTTATCGGATGGATGTACAGTGCTTTGATCACTATCGGTGTGCTGGCCGATTCATTCTCAGTGCTGTCGTATTTAGGATCATACTGGTCCTCGAGATTGCTTTTGATGAGTCCGTAGTGCTGTAGGTGCTTGGGACGCCTGCGTGATATGAGGACATCTCGAGCGACGCGTGCGACGACCAAGAAGATAACAAAGAGTAGCAGCGAATATGATAGTGTATGAATGACCGCGCGAGGCGTCAGCCGGCTTGACGAGTCTCGTAGCAGTCCAGCGAGCATATTGACGATCGAATACTCGCGCTGCAGTCCAATGATTCAAAATATGGCAACATGGTTAGTGACATGGCGTTGCAAGAGAAAACAAATATTTCTCCTACGCCCTGGCAATGATCTCCTTAGAGTTCGAGTCTTCCGAGAATGTCCCGCGGGTCTCCATGCTTTGGTGGTCGATCGACTATTAATAAGTATGTAGTCATTATTCAATGTTGGAGAGCATGTAACATCACATCACTCCAAAGCCGGCATCATTAAATGCACTATAAGAAGAAAAAGATGTTCCATTTGTTGGAGCAGGAAATGTGGCCTTGTGATCGTAAAACTACCCTCCAACTAAACCGACGAGGCTGAATGAGCAAGCCCCGGCATTTCGCCCAACTTCCTTCCCATCATTCGAACTCAAACATTTCACGCTTTCGGCGTATGTAAGCTGCTACATCGTGAACCCAGATGGGATAGTTTCTCGCTCCTGTCGCCGATTCAACGCTTCTCGGCATGTATATTTGACCGCTCCGGGCAGCCAGCACTTGCTCGACGATTGCATTGCTGACATTGGAGGCTGGGTCGATTCTAACTCCGTGCTTCTGGAGGTGAGCCTCGTAAGGCTTGACGATTCCTGTACTGTGCCAGCTGGGATGCACTGAAGTGAGCTGGATACAATCGCCGTTCTCGTAATAGTCGCGTAGTTCTGCGCGGAGGCCTGTGATATTCGTGGTCAGCTCGGTCCAGTTCATGATCCGGTGTTGACTGACCTTCATGTAGATACAATGCTCCAACCTTTGTGCAGCAATAGTCGACAAGACCAGGACTGGCGTAGTAGCTCGCCATGGACGCAACGGTGACGACATGGCCTTTCTTGGCTCTGAGCATGCCAGGTAGGAACTCCTTGATGAGGATGAAGTGTGATGCGAGATTCACTTTGAAGATCCTGTCGGTCTTTTGCGCATCACTGTCGATAATTTTGGTCGCGGACGCTACCGGAAATCGAATTAGCTGGGACGGTACTTACCTCGTGTCAAGCGATCAACTCACCAACACCGGCATTATTGATCAGCACAGTCGGGTTACCGTGTTCTCTTCGAATTTGCTCAGCGGTCGACTCGATTGCGGCGAAGTCTGTCACATCCAGCTGGTAATAGTGCACACCGGGAACTGGTCAAAAGGTTAGTTCTCCATGAGTATCGACATAAGGAAGTTCGCGCACTTTTCTCCAACTCCGCTGGCACTGGGCTGATGTCCAGGATGATCACCCTAGCATGCTTGCTGAACCCTTTGACCATTTCATAGCCAAAGCCGCTGCAGCCTCCCGTCACCACGATCAGTTCAGGTTTGCTCGTGGCGTAGAAGTCGAACGGAGTTCCAGGTTTGCTGAAGTGCCAGCGATTCAAGGCAAGGAGATTGAGGGCAGTATTGAGTTTACGAAGCACGCCGATTGCAAGCAAGTACTTCAGGCTCTTAATCAGCAGCGCAATGTGGGCGTTCGATACACCCTTGCTGTTCAAGAATCTCAGAAGAGGACCCCGATATTTCTCAGGTGCTCGGGTGAGGGCTAGGAGGAGTGATCCTGTCAATATAGGCTCGGTGGCGACCTTGCCGGCCACTTTGATTGGGAGCGTAACTGCTGCTGTCACGGCGCCAGTTGCGCGCTCGACTAATCCGGGTGCCGCCATGATTGTAGCTCCCTAAACGCAGTGAACTTTGGCGTCAGTGGTCGGGCTACTTGTGGTCCCGTTCGGGAAGTATTGAAGTCGATGAAAATGAGAAGTTTGGCAACGACAGGATGGAATAAGCCTTGATCGTTCCAGCCCCTCTTGAGGTTCAGCAGCACCACATGCCTCGGTCGATGCCCGGATGTGTCCAATGGGCTAGGCCCCCCATGGGCAACCCCGCTATTTGCAAGACATGGCTGTAACCCCGCAGTGGCGCACGGGCACCAGTCTATGCGAGCACAAGTAAGGCCTACTCGTAGTAGTGCCGTGGCGTTGGGTACCGTTGTAGGTGGTTCGTTGCTGCCTTGGCCCACGCTCTCAAGCTCGTGTAGGGTCAGAACAAATATCCACAGAAGACCTCGACACGTGGAAAACATACAATTCCTGTAATGCGTCATAGTGTGAGTTTTCCTCTCCGCAAATGGCGGCATGTGAGTGGCGGAAACCACCATCATGTCATCAATGGCAAATCCATGTGAAGACAAAAAATGCAGTAGAAGACCAAGACGGGCTGTCCAGATCCCGAGCCACGAGACATAACTTCGGCACGGATGCCCGTCAGGCCACTATGGCGGTACAGGCATATGATGGCGACAAAAGGACGTCTGCGCATCATTGACTTGATCGTGAGAGTGATAAGTGGTCGAAAAGACAGTCATGACGAGATTTCATGATTTTAAACACGTACAGTTGATATCATGTAGTAGAAACCTCCAGGCAGACGCATTGTGCACTGAGCGTAGCTGGGACGAGCATGTTGTATATATATTACCACCGTACATCATCCTGTCGCGTTTCAGTCTTCATTACTTGACAACGAAAAGCCAAAACGATTAAGAGCTCAAGTCAACGAATAATCAATCCAACAAATCAATCATGTCTGGCACCGATAGATCTCACGCCACAGGCGACTCAATTGGTAACACTCACGAAGCCCACGATCCTTGATTGGTATAGGCTAATGCGACATGTCGTTGGTAGTGCCCGAGAAGGCCCAGGAGGTACTCCCTAAGGAAGTCGAGCAGAGTGTACCTGACTCGGTCCACGATACCGATTCCTCAGTAAGCCACGCCACTGGAGATTCCATGGTTCCAGAGGCAATTCAAAAGGCAGCTCCGGAAAGTCTCGAGAAGGCTTTGCCGGAAAGCATTCATCCCACCGAGAAGTAAGGATGTGCTAAAGGCTGGGTTAAGCATTGTATCCCGGGTGATGGTGCTTAGAATGTGCTGGAGAGGCAAACCGAATGCCAGATACGCAAGTGCATTATCCTGTGTGCTGCATCGCCTTGTCTGAACGAATTTCCATATCTTGGCTGTAAATATATATTGCGAGCTAATAGTAATGTTATTCCTCCTCCATGACCGTACCAGAATAAACGTAGAGCATGTGAGTATCATATTCTCGTGACTGCATATTCTCTGGGCTGGCGCCTACATCGAGTATTCGCCACGGACAACTTGGCCCTTGCTATCTTCGAAAGTGTCGCTCTCACCTCTTTTACAAGTTATATGGTTGGGAAAGGTTCTATACACGTCTTCTCGTTGACCGTCCCCGCATCGATATTTTATTCTTAAACTGTTCACTCTGTGGTCTGCCCTCTTTGCCGGAGTACCTCCTTTGTTGATGCCACAAAGATCCTGACGAGCTCATACACTTCTTGCTCGTTGATGATGAAGGGCGGCGCAAACAAGATCGCATCAACAGCAGAAGAACACAGGTACACGGCTGCACCATTTGATAGGCAGGTACTTGCCACATCTGCGGCAATGCCTTGACCATGCTGCGTAGCAAACTCGACGGCTATGAACAAACCCATGCCTCGGATCTCCTTGAGCTTGGGCACTTGTTTTTGGAGCTGCTCCTCGAAAAGAGCTCCCATAGCTCTCACATTTGCCAGCAAACTGTCTGTAATGATGGTATGCTGTGTCGCCAGGGCTGCGGCGCACCCGATTGAGTGGCCCTGGTACGTATGTCCGCTAACGAAGGGGTGCTGATTTTGCGAAGTCTCCAAAATTTGATGAACTTGAGGGCCGACCAGAACTGCGGAAATCGGCTGGTATCCTGCTCCCAATCCCTTACCGATTGTCTGCAAGTCGGGCACCACGTTACCCAGTGACTGCCAGGCGTGCAATGTCCCTGCCCGACCCATTCCACACATAACCTCATCGAAGATTAACAGCGCGCCGTACTTATCACACAGCTTTCTCAATCGAGCAAGATAACCCCGTGCAGCGGGCACGGCACCGAGTGTCGCCCCACTCATTGGCTCTACCAGCACTGCCGCGACGGACGACGGGTCCAGCATCTCGAACATCTCCTCATACTCTTGGACTAAACGCTCGACATATGCCTCTTCGTCTTCACCGTCCTTGGCATCCCGGGAGAAAAAGCAAGGAGAGACATGGTGGAATGCCGAAGACAAGAGCGGTTCGAATGTCCGTCGTCGTGGTGGATTGAAGCCCGCGGAAAGTGCACCCAATGTGTTGCCATGGTACGCATACTCTCGACATATGAAATTTACTCGCTTTGGGTCCCCACATGATACATGGTACTGGCGCGTCAGTTTGATGGCCGATTCAACCGCTTCCGAGCCAGAGCTGAGAAACATGACCTTCGTGAAAGCATTGTCGCTTTGGTCGATGAGAAGGCGAGCAAGCTCTTCGGCCGGATCACTTGTGAAAAACGATGTATGTGCAAAGGCCATCTTGCGTGCCTGTTCGACGATGGCTTCGATCACGGCTTCGTGTCCGTGACCGAGGCAAGAGACCGCGGCGCCACTACTCCCATCCAATGTTCGGGAGCCATCAGGGTGCAGGATGTAGACACCTTGACCACCAGATGCTATGTTATAGTTTTTATTGAGGGAGCGATGGAAGATGGCTGTTGGTTCTGGAGAAGCAATCATGCTGAATTTTCGCGCCTTGATACAGTTCCCTCCAGGTATCAGAGTTGTTTCGGTCTTGGTCTACGAACAGGCAAGTATTCAGCGGTTGTTCGGAGTCGGAGATGAAGTGCCTGATCGCACAGTCGCTGCTCAAGCGGTCATGTAGCCGATGCTGTCATTGGAATTTCGAATTGCTCATGACCGGCCGCTGGTTCTCTTCAAGGTTCCTGTAGAAAGGGGACAAGTACACACTGATCACTGACTGGGCACTGCCGGATTGCACTCGGGCAAAAGGCGTACTGAGGTTGTTGAGATAACAAAGTTCGGATAGCACGATCATTGGCTGGACCGAGAGTCGGCCTGGTCCGCTCACTGTCAAAAGGCGCAACAGAGTGGCGCAAGTGACAATCGGCTCAGGCCGAGACGGGTAAATGGAGTCTCTGGTCAAATTCCAGGTACGCGAGTCAGGGACATGCGGATATGGCATCGACGATAAGTTGAAATGTTTAATTGGCATTTTGTTGCGGTTCATACTTGCGATAACCTCGTCAACACTCCTCGAAACCTCTCATTGTGTCCTTCAGACATCTTTGCTCATTACACCTAGACGAGATGAGTTCGACAACCGTCACACAGACAGCCACCGCGGAGAGCCACGTAGAGCTTCGATCAGCGGACGATGGAGTATTGAGTTGGAATGTGGCCAAAACTGAGGGATTGCACGTGATCCCTACCTTCACCGACAAGGAAGCCGAAAGGACTTGGGCAAAGCAGCACATGGCGGCAGCATTTCGAACCTTTGCCAGGCTGGGCTGGGCCGATGGTGCATCAGGACATATCAGTCTTCGAGACCCAGTCAATCCCGAGTGGTTCTGGATCAACCCTTATGCGAAGCATTTTGCTCAGATGAAATCGAGCGACTTGGTCCTCGTTGACCACCACGGACGGCCAGTACAGCCGACACCTCATAAGGTCAATGCTGCTGGCTTCATTATCCATTCTTCCATTCATCGAGCGAGGCCTGATATCAACGCCGCCTGCCACATGCATTCCCCTGCTGGGAGGGCGTGGTCGTCGTTTGGGAAGGGCATTGAAATGCTCAACCAAGGTGCGTTTTAGGAGCCTTCTACTTCAATTCGAAAAGCCTGATGCTAAAGCTAAAAGTACAGACTCGTGTATGTTCTACGAGAACTTGACTGTCTATACAGGGTTTGGAGGAATTGTCCTCGCAGAAGAAGAGGGCGAAAGACTTGCCGATGCCCTTGGTAAAGATTATCTGAATTTAGTTCTCCAGAATCATGGGTAAGTGTTGGCTGTTCCCCCTATTTCTTCAATTGCTAATACTATCTCCGAAGGCTGCTGACCTGTGGTTCAACCGTCGACGAAGCTGCTGCCTATTTTATCGCCCTAGAACGAGCTTGCCAGAATCAGATACTCGCCGAATCGGCTGCGGCAAACGGTATCGAAAAGAAATATGTAGGAAAAGAGGAGGCGGAGTACACCTGCCGGTGCACATCAACTCCAGGATGTGCTTACATGCAGTTCCAGCCAGAGTATGACCTGACAGTCGAGCTTTCGGGTGGAAAAGTGTTAGAATAGTATCGGAGCCAATTTGGCGCTGGCGGAACCGAGGACTTGTTAAACAAGGCTTATGTCCCACGAGCCGCTAGGCTTCACGATCGTCTGCACTGTTTCTCTCCTTGACGACCAAATTGTAGGTTTCCGCAACGCAGTAGGATTACATAGTTACCTAGCAGCAACGACGCTGTTGTATAAGTGGTTCGAGGTGTATGGCATGGCAACCTTCAGTATCAAGTTGCATAACAGGGCCTAGTAGCTACAGAGATCAAATGTCATGTCTCAAATCAATGTAAACGTGCTAGTCTAATGGCAGATATAAGATCATTTCAAACATGCATCCCTGACACGTTGTGCTCACAGCACGGACGGCTTGATTACAGCATGATCTATGTGATGAGTTCACGTGGTCCCCGTAACTGCCCATTTACTCTAGCATGTAATCTAGGCTTGCCGTCCTACCTTGTCTGCATTTACCGGAGAAATGGCCTTGCCAGTCTCGAAAAACGACCTCACATTCTCCATAGCCTCTCTGTATGCTCGTTGCCATGCTACGTCCGTGAGACCACCCATATGAGGCTGAATGATGACACGATCATTCCGGATAAAGTATGGACTAAATCATATGAAGTCAGCATAAACATCGCCTTGACGCTCGACTGTTCTTGACTGACTTGATCTTGGGCTCATTGTGAAAAACGTCAAATCCAGCCCTGGCGACCTTTCCGCTTTCTAAAGCGTTGATCAGAGCCTCCTCGTTGATCACCGGACCGCGGCATGTGTTGACCAGGAAGACGCCATCCTTCATCTTGGCGAATTGCTCGTGTGAGATCATACCTTCCGTCTTTTCGTTGAGTCGGAAATGTAGCGTGATCACGTCCGCTTCCGACAACAGGCCGTCCAGAGTTGAGCAGTATCTTGCATCATAAGCAGCCTCATCCTCGGGCAGCAGTCTCGTCCGCTGATAGTAGATGATCTCCATGTTGAAGGCTTTTGCTTTGCGAGCCACGTGCTGCGTCAAATGTAAGTGAGATTCCAGAGTTAAGCTCTGGAGGTTTCTGATCCTACCTTGCCAATGGCTCCCATGCCAACTATGCCCAGCTTTAATCCTGATGGATCTCTTGATGGCATCAAAACACCTCCAGTGGTGCCTCTCCATGTGCCCTTGGCAATGCTGGTTGCTCGGCCTTGGACGTCTCTCAATATTCCAAGCATCATGAAGATAGCCATGTCGGCAGTTGCTTCGTTAACCGCATTGCGGCTATTGCAGAAAATGATGCCATTGCGGGTCATCCAATCCACGTCGAATTCGTTATAGCCAGCACTGGCAGAACCCATGATCTTAAGATGAGGCGTCAGAGGCTTGAGAAGCTCTTCATCGAAAGGCTCGTAGGCTCCAATACCCATGAGGATCAGGATGGCATCGAACGGTCCATCAGAGTCGACCTTGGCGGCCAAGTTTTTGACTGTGGTTTGCCTGTCTCCGGGTGTGACCACCTAGATCTTCTGGTCAGTCTTTGAGACGCACTACACCAATCCAGTCAGGCACTCACATGAAGTTCGAATTTGGTCTCGAACTCTCGAATATAGTCCTCGCCAGCCCATATGGGCGATGAGATAGCAAGCACTCTTGGTTTACGAGGCGCCATGCCGGTGTCGAGTTTACAATCCGTCTCGTATCTCATTTATCAAGTCAAGAGTTTGTTTCCCAACGTGGATTGAAGATAGCTTTCTCTGATAAGACAGGGCCTTCCCACGATGCATCGGACAAAGTGTAATTAGGCTGTCCACTTGGGACCATGCCCATGCATCGGATCGGGAGCATCCACGCCTCCGCACAAAGCCTGCAGCCAAGATCTTGAGGAGAGTAGTCTTAGACCACTGAAATTGAGCGGACGCCCAATGCCAGAGGGATAGGCGTCAAGAATTGGCGTTACTGCAGCCGAGGTGTCTGGACCCATCGTTATCGTTGCAAGCATTGGCACGACGTCAGTGTTCTTCTCCTGATCGGTTCATTCCGAGCGGCCACAATGCCCACCACACGGAGTAGTCCGACCTGACATCGAAAGGTGCTCTTGACAGCCGAAGCTGGGCCGCCTTATCCAGCGACAACATCGAGCACAGCATCCGCCCGTTCATCCTGCACGACTCATCCAGCACGGAAGCACCCTGTAGTTGAATGGTGCGCCTCTCCTCATGCTATTCCTTAGTCCAGCATAAGCCGGTTCTCGCAGACATAACACCATTACCCTTCTGAGCACCTAACAAGACAACCACAACCACGTGCACAACGTTGGCAGTACTTTTGGAAGAATGGCAGATCCACAATTGCCACGCTTAGCAGGTCGGCGGGCAAGAGTTACCCATGCCTGTGTCGCATGCCAGCAGAAAAAGCAGAAGGTGCGGGAGCCAGACATAGTTGCTCTTCCTGCTAAAACGTCTCTGGCAGTGCGACGGTCATCCCCAGCATGCAGGAACTGTCTTCGAGCAAACAGAGGTTGGCCAACCCCGGGATTCCTTTGTCAATTTCAATTACGAACAGCATCTAGTCTGCGTCAGTCAGGATCCATCCACCAAACGCAAACATCCTCGAGGCTACATAGAATTCCTGGAAGAACACAATTCTTCGCTTGAGAATCATGTAGCTTTCCTCGAACGCACCATACGGGAGAACCAGCCCGACATTGACCTCGATCTTCTTCAAAGTGATCCGATCGCTCCGAACGAGAGTCTACAAACGGATGAAGACAGTCCTGCTGTTCTTGCGTAGGTTCCCTCACCAGCAAGCGCGCTTCATTGCTCTTTGCTAATGAGTTGTTTCCAAAAGCTCCTCAGAGGCATCTGGCAATGCCGTATTCCCAGCTTCTGCAACAACCCCTTCGCAAGGAGCTGTTTCCAATGCGAGTCCATTGCAGTCAGTCACCAATGACCAGGTGACTGATGAGAACCCCAGCCTCGAGCTTCTATGCTTACGGTCAGCTGGGGCGGAGCCTCACTTCTTTGGAGCATCGTCGGGGTATTCGTTCACCAAGATGTTCTCTGCAAGCCTGCGCACGGTGCGCAAACAAGCTCCTGGCTTGACCATGTCCGGCATCATAGACGAAACTTTCCAGAAGCGCGCGACTCCAACCCCGGCTCCGTTGCCCAGCAGAGCAATTGTCAACATGTTAACGACTGCCTTTTTCGAGCAGGTGCATCCACAGTTCCCTTTTCTGCACCGACCGACATATCAGAAGTGGGAGGAAGAGGTCTTGACCGCCTCAGAAGCTGGAAAGTCCCCAAATCCAGCACACGCATTTTTTGTCTACGCGGTAGGTCAATCATCCTCGCTCTCGCGATCCATCCTGTCTAACACATCCAGCTTTGTGCCGTGGGCGCCTTAATGGGTCCGCTTGCCGGAGCCACATTGCCTGAGGTCAGTTCAAACCGTACTGAAGCTGGAGGTGGCCTCACAAATTTGGACTAGGGTCTCTATGCGGCAGCAGAAAGTCTGTTCGAGCATGTCATGCAACAGAACTCTATTGAGTCTATTCAAGCAATCTTATCTTGTGCAATGTACTCTCTTCGTTCGCCTGTCGGTGTTTCCGTATGGTAAGTTCTAGTCCTCCTGCCATCATCTCAAGACAGCCGTGCTGACAGAATCAAGGATGTTATCTGGTCTGGCACTCCGGCAGTGCGTCGAACTTGGGTTGCATCGCAAGATCCGCTGGTCGAGAATGCAAACGGATCATGTCAAGAATGAGCTGCGAAAGAGAGTGTTCTGGTGTTCTTACAATCTCGACCGAGCAGTTGCAATCACACTAGGCCGTCCTGTAGGCATTGCGGATCATGATATTGATGTTGAGGTAAGACTCTTGGTTTCTGCGAACAAAAAAGCTGATTTGGGCCACAGTTTCCTTCAGATATGAACGACGAAGACATCACCGTCAACGAACTACTCAAAGAGCCCAGGTCATCACATGCGCAGCCAATTACCACCGTCTCCTCTGCAATACATACCATTCGTCTACGGCAACTTTGGGCCAGGATGCAGAGCGCGGTATATCCTCAAGTGGGCGCGGAAACGTCGACTCAATCCACGTCAGCCTTGGAAGACTTCAAAAAGGAATTTGCGAGATGGCTGGAGTCCGCACCAGAGCAATTGGCCTCAAACCGGGCAAACAACAATGCCTTTGGATCGAAGGAATGGTTTCAGCTCATGTATCACCATTCGATCCTTCTTTTGTACCGTCACCGACTCGTTCAGCCTCGTGGACCGGCAACACCTTCCTCGATCTTCATAGACTGCGCGGACTCCTCACAATCAATCTGCATGATCTACAGACAATTGTACTTCACCCAGCGCCTGAACGATACATGGGGAGCTTTGCACGTACTCTTCCTGGCTGGGGTGACATTCTTGCACTGTCTATGGTCGAGTCCGGAGACGAGAATGATATACCGGCTAGACAAAGTGTCATCAATCTGCACTTCGATTATGATAGTGCTTGCGATCATGTCTGAACGCTGGACGGCGGTCGAGGCTTATCGTGATGCCTTCGAGATGCTCTCTGGTGCCACGCAGACAATGCTGGTCGAGGCATCCACGGCGTCAACGGCTCCAAGCCGACCTGTGCTTTCTTCAGGGGGGTACGATCAGTTTACAGATTACTTGTATTGTATGAATGAAGTCGGGATGTGCTCTTCAGTGGAAGAGCTACTCTCAAGCATGGTGGAATAGTCATAGCCCATGGTGCAAAAGAGAGATGTTGAGGCTGGGCCACAAGCTGTGCTGTCTTGGGTTTTCGTTGCTCCATCGTTCCTAAACCCTTAGGTCAACAAACTGAACGCTCATGTCAATAAATTAGGCACATCCGCCGTAGAATCTCACCTACGGCCAATAAGTTTGGGACATGTGCAGGAAGCAAAAGATTCGCTGATCTCCGACCCGAATGAGGTGACAGATTCGGGAGAGTGGCGATAAGGATCAATGTCGAGGTCTGCCACCCGAACTTTCGCACCGTTGGAGAAACGGCTCTTTCCGAATGTCCAACAAATGTCTATCTGTACCCCTGCACTGCCATGACGGATGAATCCGCAACGACTTCATTGTGCTGACTGATGCAGCATATCCGAATGGAAAGAAGTGAGCGGAAGTCCAAGACGCAAGCAGAACTAATCAACAACACCGGTCTATCAACTACACTGGATTAAGTGCTCGCAAGTATGTCATTTACATTGACTACCACTGCATTTGAAACGCTCCAAGATTCCTCCAAAGGCCTGGCGCAAACCACTCCAGAAGAAGCAACCTTCGACAATGATAGTGAGGACGACATTGAAATCATTGACAATCTTTGGACGATTCCCACCTTCGAGGACAAATATGCTGAGCGACAATGGGCCAAGGAGCATATGGCGGGCGCTTTTCGCGTTTTCGCAAAATTAGGCTATACCGACGGGGCAGGGGGTCATATCTCGTTGCGAGACCCTGTGCGGCCAGATTGCTTCTGGATAAGTAAAAAATACTGGGGACAGCCGGGTGTAATCCAGTGCTGATGCTCGAACAGATCCTTATTCAGTCCATTTTGGCCTGGTCAAGGCTAGCGACCTAATTCTTGTCAATGAGCGTGGCAAGCCTCTAATGCCCACGAAATTCAAAGTCAACAAGGCTGGCTTCATGATTCACGCTGCTTTGCACAAGGCTCGACCAGATGTGAATGCAGCGTGCCACACGCACTCACCTTATGGACGAGCGTGGTCGGCGTTTGGAAAACCCATAGAGATGTTGAATCAAGGTAAGAAGGATATGAAGAATTCCCACACCAGCAGGGCTTCTCATTGACATGCTCTTTTTCCACAGACTGTTGCTTCTTCTACGATGACCTCTCGGTCTATGAGGGATTTGGAGGTGTTGTCTTTAGCAAAGAAGAAGGTGAGAACATCGCGAAAGCTCTTGGTCCACGAAAGAAGAGTGTTATACTGCAGAATCATGGGTATGTTGCGGCTGATACGTCCTTGCATTCCTCCACGGACTTTGATTGCCCATGCTGATCCCTTGGACATTCTCAACAGACTTCTTACATGCGGTGGTACTGTCGACGAAGCCGCGGCGTTGTTCCACGCCTTGGAGCAAGCCTGTCAAGCTCAGCTACTTGCGGAAGCTGCCGCTGCAAACGGCTGCCAGAAGAAGATCATTGGCGAGGCGGAAGCAGCATTCACGAAGGAGAAATCGGGTACTGCGGAGGTTTTGTTCACGCAATTCAAGCCAGAATACGAGATGATATTGAAGGAAACTGGTGGCGATTTCCTTGAGTGATCGGCTGGCTCTAGTCTAGTGATCACATCGAGTCAAAATTGCATCGATATTGCTACACAAAGAGCTACCTACAACTATCCTGAATCCAAACACTCGTCGTAGAAACGCAACGGTTCTCCTAGCCGTTTCAGAAAATCCTATTTCCGTAAGAGCAGACGCCAAACTCCTATAGCCGAGCAAGTAATCCGTTGGCGCCAATGACTGATAGATGCTGCCTCGAAATCTCTTTGATTGTTGCACACCTGGGCATACAGTCAGTAGTCAGGCTCCATTGGGAAATCAGCCGAAGCAGCACTCACCCAGCCAGAGCCATGGTCGTCCGAAGCTCGTCCTCGAGTGTCTTGACAGCCCATTCCACACCTTCTTGTCCCTTGAACTAATCACGGTCATTAATAATCCGTCACTTCACGAGAAGTAATCACACTTACTGCCAGGCCCCACAGCGGTACCCGACCCATAAAGCAGACATCGGCACCCAACGCAAGCGCTTTGAAGATGTCTGTTCCTCGACGAATACCTCCGTCGATGCCGACCTTTATGCGTCCTTTCGCTGCTGCCGCACATTCAGGTAAAGCTTCAATGGTAGCAGGGACGCCATCCAATTGTCTTCCTCCATGATTAGATACGATTATACCCTGCAACTCGTACTTGATCGCTAGTTGGACATCCTCGGCGCAGTATACTAGCGTGGATTGTCAGCATTGCCCTCCGATGTGGCCCCATAGGCCTGTTACTTACTTCCTTTCAGCCAGATTTCCAGCTTTGTGTTGGCTTTGACCCAAGGAATCACAGATTGCCACGAATTGCTTGCATCCCGCCCAGAGTATTTGTATGAGCGGACTGCAGCGGTCTTCTCTGTAACAAGCTTCTTCGCATCTGTAGGATCGGACAAATTTGGCAACGACATATTCTCCGGCAGCTCGAACTGCACCCCCGATCGCTCATTAAGCCGTCTTCCCAGCACTGGCGCATCAACTGTGATAAACAGGGCCTTATATCCGGCAGCTATTGCCATTGTCAGACGTGCAACGACAGAGTCAGATCGAATTACTGGATGACACCTACCCTCAGCTCTCTTGATCCAGTTCAGACTCATTTGGCGGTCTTTGACAATGCTCAACTGAAAGGCATAAGGATTCTGGCCCCCTTCGCGCTTCACATCTTCCAGGGACACTGTCGAGTAGGTCGAGAGCCCCATAGGAATTCCCATCTTTCCTGCTGCCCGAGATGTCGCTTTTTCACCATCGGGCTGTGCGAGACAATGCATTGCGGCTGGTGAGAACCCAAAGGGCAGTGGTACCTTCATGAACGCTTAGTAATCACATGGCTGAGACTGACGGGCTCGATGGTTTGCGCCATACATTCTGTCCAAATATTGTAATTGAAGTGTCTATGTTCGAGACATCGGTTAAGATTCGTGGTCGAATCTTGAATTTGTTAAAGGCATTCTCGTTATCGTGCAGGCTGTTATGTCTTAGCCTTTCGACGAACAGGCAGAGTATGCTCAATGCTCACGTAAGTTGATCCATCGATCCTCCATTATAGTAATCTAGAAGAGCTTCAGCTACACCATCATAAGTCTACGAAGATACGTGCGTACCTCGAATCATCTGGGGCATCTTCTTTGAAGCCACCTCTTTCAAGTCTGCGACCGTCATGATGACGGGGTCCTCGGTTGAAGCAGGCATTGCTTCAGGACTCGCCTCAACAGTCTCTCTCGCAGAATGAGAAAATATAGGTGTGTCCCCCTTGGTAAGATAAGACTTATGTTCCGATGGCGAAGGCGACAATCCGGGAAACTTTCCAAGTAAACATGTGTATCAGGCTGATGAACCCAGAACACTGGGCATACTGGCATGAACGATGTCCAATGAAGTCCAAAGGGCATTGCTCACGCCTTGTGAACATCTGGAACCGTAATCACTGTGATGTGCCAAAGAGTGTCCGAATTGGCGTTAGCCAATCTTTCGGCTTAGCCCGATCAGCGTTCGTGGCCGAACCCCGTACTGTAGATAGCGCTGAATGCCTGCAAAACCCCAAAAAGGCTCCCTACTCTTAGGGCTTCGGGACCTTGAGGTGGGTATTGGCCTTCTTTGCGGCCTGCACCTATTTGCCAATCCAGCCATCATCGCCACATGCACGGGAACAGTCCGACTTCAGCTATCTAGGAATCTTCGCGCGTCTCGACCTCGGAAATTTCCTGGTAAGACAATCTTTACCATGTAGGACTAATACGTGTGCCTCCTGCTCGGCGCTGGATCAGGTAAGACTTTCAGCTGGTTGGTGAACGCTCTGGCCGTATATGGGCAAACATGAGAATATTGGGTATAGAAGTCAACGGTGAGGCTCCCTAGTGGACGTCAACATCCCATTTAGGTTTTCATCCTTACAACTCTCTTTCTGAGGCCTCCGAGCTCGCTTCTCCCAAGTCAACGTCTACATCACAGCATGGAAGAATACCGTACATCCGCAAAGCCAAGGGAGGTGCCCATCGACTTTGCTAGGCCCCTGAAGGTCATTTGCATCGGTGCTGGCATGTCAGGTATATTGTGCGGTATCAGATTTCCTCAGAAAATCCCCAACCTCGACTTGACCATTTATGACAAGAACGACGAGGTCGGCGGTGTATGGTATGAGAACAGGTATGGGCTTTTCCTCATGACTACCAGCAGCCGACTGATCTAACGCAGATATCCTGGAGTTACCTGCGGTACATTGTTTTTGCCCAGAACAGAGTTCTCGGTCTATACTCGTTCGTACTGACAATGTTCGGTCTCAGACGTGCCGTCGCATTGTTTTCAGTACACCTTTGCCAACAACCCTGACTGGTCAAAGTTCTTCTCACCCGGGCAAGAAATTGGCGACTACTTTCGAAACGTTGCGGAGAAGTACGATGTCAAGAAGTACATCCGCTTCGGACACCTCTTCAAGTCAGCAAGGTGGTTGGAAGACAAGGCTCAGTGGGAGATCAAAGTTGTGAGACTAAGTGACAATCTGGTGAGTAGGTATTGCCGCTTCTGAGGCACTACGTTACTGAAAATTCTGGGCATGTAGGAGTTTACAGATCACTGCGACGTCTTCGTCAAGGCTACCGGAAATTTGAATAAATGGGCCTGGCCCAGAATACCTGGTTTGGAAAAGTTTAAGGGAGACCTAATCCATCCCCAGGCCTGGAAGGACTCTTTTGATCCCGCCGATAAACGAGTGGCGGTTATTGGTTACGGAGCCACAGCTGTCCAGCTTGTCCCTGCAATCCTTCCTAAAGTCAGGTATATGGATCATTATGTGAGAGGACAAGCCTGGATATCGCCTGCAGGTTATGTCGCTGCAGATTCGAGAAAGGCCAACAACCCAGACCTTCACAACTGTGAGTGAACTCGTAGGATTGAACAGTTCACTGCTGATTGAGCTCTGTCAGTCGATCATCCCCTGGAAGAGAGGCAAAGATTTGCCAAAGAACCTGAAGAGTATCTGCGCTATCGACACCAGGTTGAAAATTTTGTCAACCAGGCTCAGCTGATTCATTGGGTTGGGTCTGATATGAACAGAACCTTCTCCGCAGCGACCGAGGAGTCGATGGCGCGTAGATTGGCGCGCAAGCCAGAGATCTTCAAAGCTTTGAGACCGACATACCCTGTGGCCTGCCGTCGTGTCTCACCTGGGCCAAAGTATCTGGAAAGCCTGGTGGAAGACAAACTCAACTTCATTCCCAGTGGGGTCAAACGGGTGACGGAGACAGGCCTTGAAGACGAAGCTGGCACCTTGCGAGAGGTCGATGCCATCATTTGTGCTACTGGGTTTGATACGTAAGTATTCACCACTTTTCATGTTGGAAGAGTTGAAACATTGATGGCATCGCAGGTCATTAAGAATGGATGAGACACCAATCTATGGCCGGGATGGTGTTTCTCTCGATGATTTATGGGATTCCGAGCCCGGTGCATATATGTCCATATGCCCACCACAGATGCCTAACCTTTTCTTGTTTGTCGGTCCCAACGGTGCTCCCGGAGCTGGATCTACTATTCACATGAGCGAATGTGTTTGTGATTACATGGTGAAATGTGTTCAAAAGATGCAAAAAGAGAATATTCGCTGGATGATGGCCAGGTGAGAAGCCTTTGATCGTCCCATACTGTGGGTCGGATACTGACCGTCTTCTTCAACAGGGACTCGGCGGTCAAGGCATTCATGAAGCAGGTGGATCGATATTTCGCCAAAACAACTTTCGCATTTACGGTAAGGAGAGCTTGTCATTACACGACCTGGTGACACCTGGCTAAACTGATTTCTTGGTGCAGTGTAACAATTGGGCGAAAAGGACCAATAACGGCAGAATGATTGGGTACTGGCCTGGCTCTGCAGTGCATCAGCGAGAAACCCTGGCTACGCCGCGATTCGAAGACTTCGAGTACTCGTCATTCGAAGATGAGGAGGAAGACTGCCTTGCATGGATGGGCAACGGCATGATCATGGCACAGACAGAAGGCAGGTCTACTACTGACTACCTCGACTACGCCGACATACCACCACTTCCTGAAATTGCGGCTCTGCGACTTACGTCTACACCGTCCACCCCATTCTCCCTTGTGGAAGAAGTCGTATTGGCATAGACTGGGGTGGTCTTGAGCCTTAGTTTAACTTCTACCAAGAACCTAATGCCCTATCATCGTTCCGACAAGCAGAGCATTACCGATCATCAGACAGGCACAGGCGTTTGAAGGAACATTAATATCGATACCAAGCACTCCAGTCTGGCTGGTCTTCAGACAATTGACTGCCTTTCACATATCAAGATAGTCTGCGAAGCAACTACTTAGAAGACCACGCCTACCAATCGGTGAATGCTCAGATACGATAAGTGATCACCACTTGCAAACTCTCATGATAGGAATCATCCGTGGTGAGAATCTCGCAAAAAATAAAGTGTTTGTGCCGAAGTGCCATGGTCAGCTTAAGTCAGAGAGCTTGTAGAACGGGGTTCGGATCCCAACGGGCACAGCCGGTGAGATATTCTGTGCCGTCCCGTATCTAATGTCTCTGCTGACCTGCAAGATCTGATTGGATGTAGGTGGACCTGGGGTGGGCGATAAGATCTTCGAGGTACTTAAATCTTGGAAAAGCGTCCCGTCTCTTGGCTCGGAGTGATCCGAATGGGGCGTTCGGACATGCACACACACCACTTCAACAAAAGCATGCTCTTCGCACATGTGCTCGGGTCGCGTGCAATCCACCGCGTTTCGTTGAAGTTTCCCCAGTAAAGATAGCGATGCTGGATCTTCCTCCATAACCCTCCTAGAACTCAGATTCAGTAACCACCAGATTGCTGAAAGATAAGTCAACGCCCTCTTTACGGCTCAGGCCGACTTCATGCTTGCTTTGTGCCCGTATTTCCCATTTCATGCATGGCTTTGATGGAGATATAAGGTCTTTCCTTGCTCTATGGCGAGGGTTGTCCCATACCTCATATTCCGGGTCTTAGCAATTTGAACAATTGCAATCAACACATTTCCCACGGCCTCCCCTCACCCTTCCGCACTCAAGATGTCCATTAGACAGTCTTACGAGTTGCCCACCGGAGAGACAAGCAAGAACACGATGAAGGAGTCTCATATGCACGACGCAGACGTCGAAGTCGCTGATGGAGAGCTCGGACAGGTCGATGCCACACGCATGGGTGCCTTCGGCCAGGCGGCTGCCGCTGGCGGCAAGCAATACCGTGTGCTGGGCCGATGGAAGGCCGGCTTCGTCTTCATCCACACCGAAGTCGGTATTGGCATCCTCAGCTTGCCGTCGGTGCTGAAGACGCTGGGCTTGATCCCTGGGCTCATCGCCATCTTGGGCATCGGTCTACTTGCAACCTACACGGCATACCTCTACCTCCTCTTCTGGCGAAGATATCGACACATTGACAACCTCCCCGATGCCATGTATGTGCTTGGAGGGAAGCCATTGGCCATTGTTGGTGCCGTTGGGCTGATCATCAACCTTTCCTTCGCCTGTGCCTCGTCCGTGTTGACTATGAGTATTGCCTTGAACACTTTGAGTGGTCACAGCATGTGCACGGTGGCCTTTGTTGGCTTTGCTGCACTTGTGTGTTATGTCCTATGCATGCCACGGACGATGAACTTCGTCTCGTATTTCTCCGGTATGTTGCTCCAATTCAGAAGCCTGAATGAACATCGCTGACACGCCCGCAGCACCTGCAACTTTGGCCATCATCATTCCAATTTTCATCGTCATTGGGTCCTTGGTGCATGGAAAGCCACAATCGGCGCCAGCGGTCTGGGAAAAGGAGATGCACCTGGTTGGAAACCCTTCTTTCCGCTCGGCCTTTAGCGCCATTCTGAGTATCTTCTACGCATTCGGTGGCAGACAAGGCTTCCTCTCCGTCGCAGCCGAGATGAGAGACCCTTCCAGGGACTCCGTGCCGGCTTTGATCATGCTCCAATGCTTCGCCATTCCCATGTACCTGATTACGGGCGGTGCCATCTACGGACTTGCTGGACAATATGTTACGTCTCCCGCCCTTGGGAGCGCCCCGCTCATCCCGGCCAAAGCCGCCTACGGAATTTTGCTGATAACCCTTTTCAACACGGGCCTCTTCTATTCGCACGCCGGTATCAAGTATCTCTACATTGTCGTCATGCGAGACGCCCTCAAAATTCCCGAGCAGATGACGCGCAACAATGTCAAATCCTGGGGCATCTGGGTCAGCCTAGCCACGGCATTTTGGACTTTGGTTTTCCTTCTGGCCAACGCCATTCCATCCTTTAGCAACATCATTGGCGTGTCATCTGCACTGCTAGTCGGGTGGTTCTCCTTTGGGTTGCCCGGTATTTTTTGGCTGCACCTTAACAAGGGTAAGCATTTCGCCAACTGGAAAATGACCTCCCTGGCCGTGCTCAGCTACCTCCTTATTGCGCTCGCCCTGTTCCTCAACAGCGCGGGCATGTGGGCATCTATTTCATCGTTGATCACACTCTTCAACAGCAAAACTAGCACTGTACATGGCCCTTTCACCTGTGCTGACAACAGTCTCTTTTGAGACTGGGTTTCAATGCGTTGGGGGGTGAGGAAATTGAAGTCGTGGGCATGTCGGGAGCTCATGTGTACGTCCATGATTGTGGGCTGAAGAGTGAGATTCCTGTCTGGTAGCTGGCTCACGGATTATGTTGCACAGCACCTTCGTTTCAGTTCAATATGGATATTGGTGCGGTAGCAGGGCCAGCAACGCGTGCCTTCCATGAGACAAGTATTGAGAGCATGCTTCAGGGCCCGCTTAGGCAGATAGAGCTCGATCTCTATGTCTGCGAGCTATATCTTCTACGTAGATCGTCGGGGCCATGCGGACTATCACATATAGCAGAGACCAACGCATCATCCTTTTGCGCAAATTATGCCCCGGGTTGATTGACCTCTTCATACAACTCTATTGGACGAGACAGATAGTCTTCTACAACCTCAGAGGAACAGCCTTTGTAGCAAAATGCTACAGGCGACTCCGGAGAGGCTGTGTTTCGCCTTCTTGAAGATCTGACCACTGGCCAACAAGTCCATTATTAGACTCCCCTAGCACCGGATCTTTCTCAGGCTTTGGGACGGACCACACCGTCTCGAACTCGTCAGCGTCCTTCTCACCTCCTTTTAGAGAGTCCCAGAAACTGCTCCCCTCCGGATACGCGCCAATCATGGTAAAGCCAGAAAGCTCTACTTTTTCCAATGCTGCCCTCGCATCATCTGAAGCGATATGATGCCCGTCTCCTGGACTCAGGAGGGTAAATTCGGCCTTCGGTTGCGTGTTATAGGTCTTGTGTGCCGTGCCAGCCGGGAGGATAAAGACGTCGCCGGCGCGTGCCTCGATCTCAACCCCACCGTCTTCCCTTGCGGAGCCGTGGGTGTTCTCTTCCATGTCTTGCGAAGTGTCTGCGACACCAAAGCGTATTGTAGCCGTGCCAGAAAGCACGGCCATACACTCGTGTGCCCCAGAATGGTAATGGGATCTTTGTGTTTCACCATAACGATAGATCCATTGAATCCGCCAGCCATTCTGCCTGAAAAGATCATAGAAATCTGTTGCTTTGCCCTCGGTGTGCAAGCCCCGATAATGTAAAAGAGGATACGGCGAATTGGGCATCAACGCCGTTGGAGGAAGGTGATATTTAGTGATTTGCATTCTGGTCAAGTGGTCTTGATCAAGTTATGTTTCGCAGGCTCTGCTCATTCAGTATACTTCTGTAGAACAAATATAGGAGTGGTGGTGCCTCATCATATCTACTCAAGAAGGAAACAGTCGAGGAACACAAGAGCATGGATGACGCAGAGTAACTCCGGCCGAAGTGAGACAACGCCCATGGGGGTTATTCGTCAAAATTCAGGCATGGATCCAAGCCGAGGAAGGGATAAATGCATATGCATGGATGTTTCCGATCACCTTGGGCATATTTGGAGGCCTAAATAATACCTATTCCTAAGCGGCGACAAGGTGGAACGACATTGACCGAGAAGTGACACTTTCGGCTCAACCCGAGTTGCCTTATCGAAACCCGTAGCGGGATACTCTGATACGATATTCGAGGAGGATAACTCGGGAGTGATACGCCGGATGCGCTGAACGATCTATCATGCTGGTAGTACCCTAGGTAGACATAATTAGTCTTACTACTGTTTACATGAGATCCTAGCCTGCTATGGTACGACGAACATCTTAGTTTTGCGGCCGCCACCTAACCTCACTTTAAGCCTCGCCAACCTTATCGACCTCGTCATCGCCCGCATGTGCCACGTAAAAACAAGAATCTATGGACCTCTATTTCTTTTCACATTCCAGCCAGGGAGATTTCCCGGTGGCTGCCTATGGAGATCATTTCGGCGACAGGTGCGTTCTCCCCGCATCCCAACCCCGCGAGAGTGTATTGTTCAGTCAATGAACGTTACATGATCTTCATCTTTCCCCGCTCAATTGTCAGTATGACCGATCTTGAAATGGAAGGTGCTACACGACACCTAGATGGTCGGGCAATTCAAGAACCCAAAAGTGTTGACAATTCCACCGAAAAATTTCTCCCCAGTGCTGCTCACCATGTCGTTCGCACGAAAACTGCTCGTCTGTGCCAGTCTGTTTCCTTCCGCGTTCGCATATGTGATGCCAGATGGACACACTGGCAAACTTCCTACGCTGGGCTGGAACTCCTGGAATGCATATCATTGCGACGTTGACGAGGACAAGGTTCTGGCAGCAGCTCAAGCCCTGATCAATTCAGGTCTTCGAGATGCCGGTTACACCTATGTCAACATTGACGATTGTTGGTCTGAAAAGACAGGCAGAGTCAACGGTCACATCATACCAAACACGACTAGTTTCCCTGACGGCATCAGTGGACTTGCTGAAAAGATTCATGGTATGAACCTTAAAATGGGAATCTACAGTACGGCTGGCAATGCTACATGCGCCGGATACCCAGCCAGCCTGGGCTATGAGACCGTCGATGCCACAGACTTTGCGTCTTGGGGTATTGACTACCTCAAGTACGACAATTGCAACGTTCCCCAAAATTGGACAGATCAGTACATCTATTGCACTCAAGACCGCTCTGACATCAACATGACAGCCAACGGTACATGCACGCAGCAACTCGACCCTGATCTGGCTCCCGCCACGTATAATTGGGAGACATCTAACACTTTCGACCGTTTTGCTCGCATGCGCGATGCACTTGCCCAGCAAGACCGTGAAATCCTCTTCTCACTCTGCATTTGGGGTTATGCCGATGTGTTTGAGTGGGGAAATGAGACGGGCATCAGCTGGCGTATGTCAGGGGATATTGAACCGTACTGGAATGCCGTCACGCGCATTCTGAACATCAATTCTTTCAAAATGAACAGCACAAACTTCTGGGGTCATAATGACGCTGATATGCTGGAAGTAGGCAACGGCAATCTGACCTTCGAAGAGACAAGGACTCACTTTGCATTTTGGGCAGCAATGAAATCTCCTCTTTTGATAGGGACGGACTTGACGAATCTCTCGCGGACCAATATTGACTTGCTCAAGAATGAGTATTTGCTGGCATTCAGTCAGGACACTGTATACGGCGCACCTGCCACACCATACAAATGGGGTGCCAACCCGGACTGGACTTATGATCCATATTCACCTGCAGAGTACTGGGCGGGAGGATCACAGAATGGCACTCTGGTGCTGATGCTGAACCCTCAAAATGGGACAACCGAGACCAAGGAGGCGATATGGTCGGAAATTCCTGGATTAGGTGATGGGCAGTATGAAGTTACGGAGGTGTGGACGGGTGAGAATCTTGGTTGCCTCGAATCTTTCTCCGCCGAAATTGCGAGCCATGATACTGCGGTGGTTTTGGTAGGTGATAAGTGCTGGGGAGACTGGGCATGACCGGTGACCTGCCACACGTTCGAAATTTACCTGACGATAAAGGGGAAGGGCAAGTGGAAGCTCGAACCGATTTCCGCCGTAATTCTAGCTGAGTATTTATCTCTCCCGTTCCTAGAAACCGAAGCAGCAGATGTTGCAGGAGTTTGGTTGAGTTGGGGAACAAAGCTGAAAAAGTCCCAAAGAGCCAGAGTGTTCATGAGCACGACTGTAGGTCCTCAAATGGTCATAGGGTATATATACCTCTTGTTTTTCATCTGAACAGCTTGCAGTCCTCAACGTCTATTATCGCATCACCCCCCTTGGGAACAAAGCCACACCTCATCAGTCCTGATTAGTATCCACGATTATCCGATCCTCTCTTGTTGGCGAAGTTTTTTCTCAAACCACAATCCAGTGCCTAATCTAACGGAAGACAGGCAAACCTTGATACCGTCTTCTTTTGTGAGGAAAAATGACCTTCAGTGAGGCTGCAGAATTCCTCGTCGTAATGGGGGGCACTGCGGTCATACTGATGAGCCCTTTTCTCGCACTCGGCTGGTTCTTGACTCGCGAGACACGGGAATGGAACAGGGGTTGCGACCGATTCTATACACACCTCGAACGAAACAAGGAAATGAGTCGGCGGCAACTTGATGTGTCACGGCTTCAGAAGATGACCGACGAGGAACTCAAGGTGCTCGCCGTTGCGGTAGTCAATGAGGTCGACAAGAGAGATATGGAGTTATACAAGAGCATGTAGCCCGTCTGAAATACATCATGACATAGTGGAGAGCACACTCTCAACAAGAGTCATGTCGAGCCTATACGACAGGCCTTCAAAAAGTGGAATCATTGAGAAGAGACTCTCATCGTTTCTTAGGCGTCGATATTGATCAACAAATCGGAACCTCTTATCAGAAGGCGCCACTAAAATCCGATGTTCCATTTTCTTCCAGCACACCGTGATGTCCTCCACCCCGACGCTGTCCCCTGTTGAGGTATATTTCCAGTGCCACCGGCAAATGCTTCAGCCTTGCCTGCCTCCACCCTTGGACGGGTTAGGCTAACACAGCAGCGGCGATGTTATCGTTGCCAAATTTTCTAACCACCAACCAAGCAGGCCACAACGCAGCAGCCCACAGTCCGAAGTTGATATACACGCCACCGACCTGAGCGAAGATTGTGATCGAGTTCAGCCCATAGCTCGCCGCTTGCCACGCACTCTCGGTTCCCCTCAGCAATGCAGCGTACCGGATGACCTCGCTCGGATCTTTTGCCAACTGACCAATCATGAAATAGCAAAACATATAGTTGATCTGGAAGCCTGCAGTCAATAGCAGATACGGAGCAAATGCGTGCCCAAAGCCGCTACTGCTCCAGTCGTAGGTCGGCTGAGTGCGACGGAAGCGTGTCACCAGGACCGTTGCCCATATCCACCATGCACCTTGCAGAGTCATTATGACCGCGAATGCAGCCCTGGACCTCGTCTTCAACTTTATTGCTGTCCGATCAAGCCACACACCGAGGAGATTTCCACAAGTCACCGCAACGATGCCAGACAAGAATGATCCGAGCGCTCTTGCACGCACACTGAACCAGAGAGATAGGTAAGTGAAGAACACAGCTTCAGCATACACCGCTTGTCCAATGAACAAAAGCAACAACAAGAAATTCTTGCTGAAGAACGTCCTCACCATCAACTTGACTTCCAGCCACGGATGGTTGAAGATGCTCAAATCCACCTTGACTCCGTCGGTCCTCTGCACTTTGCTCGGACGATCCAGCAGCAGTGCCACAAATGGGCCGCAAGCCTGCAACGCAATAAAGACCAGGTACACTGTGTAACTGACCTTTCCTGCCTCATTGCGATCTGCATTGATGCCGAGGTTGATCGCACCACCCAAGATCTGACCTCCAAGTCGATATGTGAGCCAGTAACCCAGCAACCGTCCCCTGTTATACGGCTCAGGGTACGCCAGCGCAATGGCCGCCTCAGACGCCCAGAACACACCAGCACTGATCCCACAGCAAGCCGCTCCGAAAAGTACCGACCACTCGGTTCCGAATCGGTTGTTGGTGTACAGACCCGCAGCGTAAGGTGCATAGCCCAGCGTTCCGAGAATCAACGCGCCCTTGATGCTGATATATTTGGTGACGATGGACGAGAAGAAGCACGAAACCACCATGACAGAAAACGTCATGCTGTTCGCCGCATTGACGAGATGCGGCTTTTCCTCGCCGCCGGCACCCAATGAGTTCATGGCACCCCATATACCCGGAGCGGCGAAGTTGCAGAGCCCAAGAATAGTGGCATTGTAGAAGGTGCTATGATACCAGCGAACTACATCGATATGGTCAGCATGACAGATGAGTCAAGGCAAGACTAATGACATACCCGGGTGCTTCCCAACCGTCGCTTCACTGACGTCTTGAAGTTCCACGTGCTTTCCATCCGAGGCGCGGCGAGACATGTCGCCGGTATTCAGTCAGTCGGTCTTTCCGTAGTTTTCTTGGGAGAGCTTTAAGGCCGTTCCTATGCATGGGCTCCAAAAGCTTATATACTGCGAAGGTCGCCCGGAGTCTCAATCACCATAGGGTTTCTCGGCGAACCTGTGGGTTCACTCGGCACATTGCAAGCGTCAAGACGTGTGACCGTCCATGCAGTAGCCTGCAAAGCACGCCATACTGACAAAAGTACAACATCTTATGGACCTTGCGCAGCATATGCAACAACCTTCTTCTACTGGGAACATTCTATCGCCGAGAACGATAACACCATGAATCCTTGTCATGTACTACAGTACATTAGCGCCAAGGGCAACGCTCCGTGTCGATTATCGATAATCCTGGTCGTCAACGATCAGTTCATCATTTGCGGGTCATATTGCACCATCCTAAATGTCTTCTACACGTTTCACCACGTATGGTGGAAAAAGAACACGGGAATCTCCTTGGCGGCACTGGCAGAACATTGTTCCGTTTCTCAGCTTCATGATCCAGGCAAATGACTATCTAGTCTTGCCACTGTTGCTGCAGAAGAAGCTAACATCACCTCGATCCAATTACTAGAGGTCCAACCCCATCGATACGAGCAGCATTCTGCTGCTCCAACCTGTACACGAGGCGTGCTCCGAGGGTCCCCAATGCAGGTTTGCCCACCTCACAGCTTGACATCATCTCCTGCAAATACCGTACCCTCGTTGTTCGCCTTGATTCTGAGTCTTCGAACACGTTGAATGTCCTTCTCGTTCCGCCAAGTTAGATACCAAGTACAAGCACTTGCAATCCAGCTGCCGCCGATAGCACCAGCACAAATGCCGAAAGAAACCTTGTATCCATTATGCGCGTACTTTGACTGAAATAACTGCGGACCAACAACACCACCGACTTGGCCGATGCAGGATTGAAAGGCGAGAGTGAACGCCGTACCGGTGGAACCAATCAGCGAGCCAGAACGCCATGCCCAGAATGGAATGAAGTAAACTGCATAGAACATAGTGCCGAATATGCAAGCGATATATATCGCGACTTTCGAAACGTCGGTGCAGAGGACCACGAAAAAGCTCAAAGCGCCTGCACAGATGATCATGATGAACTCTGGGCGTGTCATGTAGGCGCGATTGAGAAACCAGCCGGCGAAAATGATTGCCAAGACGCTTGCTGCTGCAGGGGGGATGTTGAGAAGCTGGTTGCGAGGGAGGCCGGCGAAGCCAAGTGCGGTGGTGATGGTAGGCAATTGCCATTGTAGACCGTAGCCGCCAAGGTTCATCAGGACTTGGCTGACACAGAAAGAGTAGGTACGTGGATCGCGTAGCGACGCAAGGACTTCAGCTCGGTCGAAGGCTTTGTCATGTGTGCGTGGAGCATTCTCGGTAAGACGCAGTTCGAGGTATTCTTGCTCGCGAGGAGTAAGCCATTTGGCGGACCGAGGCGACTTGGGATAATCAGGCAGGGTGAAGTAGACGACAAACGCGAAGAGGATCGTGAAGAGCCCTTCGAGCAGGTATACCCTAGTGGTACGGGTCAGCAAACACGGATGATTAACGAGTAGAATATGCAAGACGTACCATTGCCAGCCACTGAGACCTCCGAGACCATTCATGTAAGACACTCCATAGGCAATGAGCGATCCAACGATACCGGCACAGTTCTGAAAACCAAACATCCACATGATAGGCTTGCCCATTTCATCGCTGCGGTACCATGAACAAAGTTGAGCCGCGAGCCCAGGGAACAATCCAGCCTCCATCATCCCGAGGAAGAATCGTGCAGCATAAAGACCTTCCTTGTTCTTGACAGCAGCGTGGCAAGCAAGTACCTGGTAAACTCTTGTCAGAAGTCGAGAGTGGCAGGAGCAGTTGGAAACTTACCACGCCCCAGCTAGCAATGATCCTGAATTGCCAGTTTCTCGGTGTTGCCTTTTTCAAGATGAGATTGCTTGGCACTTCGAAGACGATGTAGCTGATCTGGAGCGATATCAGAAGTTGCAGTATCACAAACGGCGATAACACTCACGAAGTATATGCTCTGAACCCAGTTGTACTGGTCCGTAGTCATGTGGAGTTGCTTCAATATGTTCCGCGGCTGACCGACCTGAAGAACCTTCACAGTCGCTGCATTGGTGTAGTCGACATTCTTGAGCATGTACATGAGCCCAATCAGCAATAGGAAGCGGCGGTCGACCTTGCGCATAACAGCCTTGTCTTCCTCCGCAGAGAAAGACGACAAGACCGCATTGCGGTAGTCGCTGGGTGAAGACGGACCATCACTGTCGACAGTATGGTCGCGAACGGTGGTAGTCTTCTCGTCCGTGTTGATCTCAAGATCTCTTGAAAGTGAGCCCATGGCGGTGCAGTGTGTGCAGAGGTCCTTCTTTCGCGAATCAGGAATGGTTATGATGGGACGATCCGGCTCAGGTCGAGGTGGGAGCACGTCCTAGACGACCGATTATAAAGACCATTGAACGTGGTGAAAATTCAGTCAGAGTTTCCGATCCCAGAGACACGGAACCTTCTTGCAAATGTACGGACGATAATGGAGACGAGGTGCCGTTCGAGAGCCGGTCGTTGACTTCTTCATGACGGCCATGCATATTTCCAGAACTCTGTATCAACCCTCTGACAAGCAGCACCATACCCTGTTAGTGGACACAATGTTGATGTCGATATCAGAATGCGTTGTACTCCGCTGAGGGACGCTCCGGGGATTGGTACGCTGCTATGGCGTGCTCGCAATCGGGATTGACCCAGATGGTGTTTGCAGCAACAAGGGATGTACTCGAACCTAATCGCCACAATGATCGACGAACGCCCAAGGCTGTATCAGTCTTGTATTGTCATTTCAATTAGCTTCAAGACGGCAGATTCGGCATGCAGCGTAGGGATTGTCCACACCGGCCTTGCTTACCGTCAAACACCGAAAGTCAAGAGCCCAGCACATTCCTCATTCCAGGCCTGAATTGCGCCATCTCTGGTTCTTGTACTTGTCCTGTAGTTGGGATGTTTCGGTGGAGGAGGTGGTTACCGTGGGGAATATGTAGCACGCAATAATGCCCATTCCAATTCAGGCCACCCACGTCCTTTCAATTGTGTTGAGGTTCGCGATAACGAATATACTGACGCGACGCGAGTCGAGTCAAAAGCCTGTGAAGTTTTAATGGAGTATCGACAGAACGACTTGAAACTTTTGATGATGGATTACTGTGGTTCGCCATTTTTAAGATTCCTGCTCCTGGGCTACAGGTGCCTCAGTGTCAACCGGCTCGTCTTTGACATTCTGGTCGTAAACGTCGTACTTGTACTTGGCGCCAGTGTGGTCATCCCTAAGACCGGCTTGGCCGGGTCCATAGACCTTCTCACGCTGCGTCAATCGCTTCTCGTCCTCAGATCGAGCCTCGGGGTATATGCCCCTCCGTCTGAGCTCAGGAACGAGCAAATCCACCACGTCCTCAAACGAACCAGGTGTCGTTATGTAGGCAAGGTTGAATCCGTCCACATCTGCCTCTTCAACCCACTTCTCCAAGGCATCCGCAACCTGTGCAGGAGTGCCGATGCCGAGAGGTCCTAGACCACCGATTGCAGCTTTCTCGGACACAACTCTTGGGGTCCAGCGCGGTATGGTCTCAGAAGTGGTCGTGAAGGCGTCAAGAATGCTCCTTACTTTGTGCGCTTCCTTCGAATCTTCTGTCGTGATATCCTTATCCAGGGGTATCGTAGAGATATCAATCCCTGTCCAGCCCGAGAACAAGACCAGGCCACCTATTGTCGAGGCATATTTCTTTGCGTCTTCGTACTTTTGCCGCGCTTCTTCTTCCGTCCGTCCAATGATTGGGGTGAAGGTGGCAACGACTTTGATAGACCTGGGATCGCGTCCCTGCTCTTTCGCAAGCTTTCGAATGTTGTCAATCTTGGGCCGGAGGACCTTGGGATCGTGTGAAGAGACGAAAATGGCCTCGGCGTGGGTGGCTGCGAAGGCTGATCCTGCTGTGGATGTACCCGCTTGGAAGAGAAATGGGGTGCGCTGGGGCGAGGGGTCCACGATGTGTCGGGTTTCGAGATTGAAATATTTGCCATGATGGTGAATGGTGCGGACCTTGTCCGGGTCGATGTACACGTCTGTGGCAGGGTCTGGGTTCAGTGCATCACCTGCCCAGGATCCTTCCCAAAGCCTATGAGGTCAAACAATCAGTAATGCAGCTGGATACAGCCTATCGAAGATCACTTACTTGTACAGAACTCTCATGTACTCATCTGCTTGGGCGTATCTCTCGTCGTGCTCGATTGGGGTGTCAATTCCGATGGCTTTAAATGCACCTTTTTTCCAGGAAGTGACGATATTCCAACCAATGCGGCCCTTGGTGATGTGATCAAGCGTGGAGAATCGTTTTGCCAGGAGAAAAGGTGGCTCGAACGAGGTAGAAGCTGTGATTCCGAATGCTAGGTTTTTCGTAACAGCTGCCATGGCTGAAATGGGCTACCGAAAGCAATTCAGTTCACACTATCCCCTGGGACATAGTTCTTCAATGTAGGCAACTTACAATGGTTGGATCCAGCATTGGCCATTGAGCAGCGCGCCTAACACAATTGTCCTCGCTGCCCTCGTACGTGCTGTAAGATCCGTAGGTGTCGGCCAGAAAGAGTGCATTGATTCCGCCACGCTCCAGGATTTTTGCAAGTTCGATCCAGTACTCGAGGTCCCGTTTCGTACCGGAGCGATCCTTGGGGTTCTAGAGTGCCGCATCAGCACCGACGAAGATAACATCAAGATTGGTCCAGCACGATAAGAAACCACGAGACCACGCCTGCTAACATACCTTCCACTGTCCTGGAGAAAGATGGCCGACAGTGTACATATCGAAGGCATTGAGAATCAGCTGCTTTTTGGGTTTGACCCCATTGCTGGCCGTTTCCTCAACAGAGCCCATGTTGTCGTTGATTCGGTTTTGTGCTGTGAGTTCTTCTGCACCGAGATCAACGACAGAATGAGTGGTAAACAACCTCGAAGAACAATTTCCAGAAAGTGACTTCGTCACACGCCCTGCAGAAGGAGATGTGCATTATTGAGCGCGCATGTGCCGCAGCAACCGAGGCGATAAGACCCATCATGAACCTTGTCATGGCTCATGTTTTTACAGGGGACCTAGCTCTAGATGGGATCCATGGATTGATGGTGCAATCCGCTGTCATACGAGGATTGTACTCGATACCAGGGATGGCGTCAGTTTGTGGGGCCTGCGCGTGCTTTTGGCGTGCAAGTCGTTTCGCCATCTCGACGGAGCATGTGCAATCATCATTGTCCAATGCCGTGGCCGAGGATGGTACGATGCGGCGTTCGGTGCTCTTGATAAGTTACATGGAGACGCGGTTGAGAATTTTGATGTTCACCGAGAGAAGGAAGTGCAAAGGCGAAGCAAGAAATGGCAGCAGCAGTCGACGGAAATTTGCTGCAGGCGGACAGTGCAAACTTGACAAACTCGATTGACAAACATGCTAAACTCAACGGTATCGACTCTGGCAATCTAAACTCCTCCGATTCCGAAGAAGTGGTAGCCATTGTGCCAAATGGCATCACACCAGGCCACAAAGGTCCAGAGGTGTTGATATTACCGGCCAGCGACGCAGAAACCCCAGGAAACACGCTTCACCCGTCGTATCCTGCCTCCAACCTCGAGATTCCCGATCATCACATTGACGATGTCCGGAGCTTGAGAGTCACTGTCATTGGTGCCGGTTTGTCTGGAATACTAGCCGGTATACTACTGCCCGCCAAGGTCCCCAAGATCCAATTGACTATACTGGAGAAAAATACTGATGTGGGTGGAACTTGGTTGGAGAACGTCTATCCCGGAGTGAGATGCGACATACCAGCTCACGTCTATCAAGCAACATTCAGCCCCAACACACAATGGTCGCAACAGTTTGCCGAGGGTCATGAAATCAGGGACTACTGGCAAGGTCAGGCACGGAAATACGATGTGTACAAATATGTCAAGTTTGCCAGACGGGTCAATGATGTTACCTGGGACGGTCAGAACGCCGCATGGATCATCACGGGGACGGACCTGAGCAAAGGACAACCTTTCGAAGAGAAGGCCGATTTTGTGCTCACTGCCATTGGCCGCTTCAACGACTGGAGGCTACCAACTTACCCCGGAGTCAACGAGTACCAAGGCCATCTTCGACATGCCTCAAACTGGGACAAAGACTTTAATCCTACTGGTAAGAGTATCGCGGTCATCGGCAACGGTGCCAGTGGGATCCAGCTTGTTCCAAACCTCCAAAGAGTGGCCAAGCACATCGACCATTACGCTCGGAATAAGACCTGGATCGCCGCGTCATGGGCAGGTGATGAACGAACATTCGAGCCGCAATGGTATTCAGAGGAGAAGAAGAAAGAACTGCAAGACCCAGACGAGTACCTCAAGTTCCGAAAAGAGATCGAAGCGAAGTACTGGCGTCGCTTCGCCTCGACATTCCGTGGAGCTCCAGAGAACGAAGCCATGCGAGAACGCTTCATCAAAATCATGACTGAGCGAGTATCCCGCAAGCCCGAATTAATCAAAACGCTAGTGCCAGATTTCAATCCCAACTGTCGAAGATTGACTCCCGGTCCGGGGTATCTGGAAGCCATCACCGCCGACAACGTCAGTTTCATCCAAGATCGGATTCGTCGCTTCACCAAGACCGGCATTGAGACAGTCACAGGCGAGCACCGTGAGGTCGACGCGATCATCTGCGCAACTGGTGCTGCCATCGACTTCATCACGCCATTCAGCATCCATGCCCACGGCAAGAACCTCCAAGACATTTGGCGACCTCGTCCGGCGGAAGACCTTGTCAAATATCCCGAGTACCACGGTTGGCCGTACACCTATCTCGGCCTGGCGGTGCCAAACTTCCCGAACCTGCTGCTCATCCATGGGCCCCATGGCGCAGGGCCGTCCGGCACGGTACCGCACAGCGCCGAGGTGCAATTGACGTACTACGCCAAACTACTGCGCAAAGTATCCTCGCAAGGCATCAAGACTATATCGCCGTCTAAAAAGGCGACGGATGACTTCGTGGCCTACGCCGACGCATTCTTCCCCAAGACCGTACTTACAGACAACTGCAGCTCCTGGGCGAATGGCGGTCAACCGGGCCAGCGCATTCACGGCATCTGGCCTGGCAGTGCTGGACATGTGACGCTAGTAAGAAAGGAACCGCGCTGGGAGGACTGGGAATACGAGTACTGGCACGACAGTGGCAATCGGTTCGTGGGCTGGTTGGGCAACGGTTGGACCAGGAAGGAACGAGACGAGGACTCGGACATTGTACCCTACTTGCGAAGAGAAGGCGAGGTCGATCTCAAAAGTTTGCACGAGGAGTGGTGGAGTTGGCCGTGAGGTGTGAAAGGCATGCTCCGATTGGGTGTTCAGTGAACCAGTGATTGACTTGATAGATGCTATCGCTGCAATGACGGTTCCCAAAATCCCCATCGAATGCTATGGTCTATCGTCTATACTCGGACAGCAATCCTCCCACCACTTATCTCGCCTTTCCTCATGCGGTCCAGCGCAATGTTGACATTGTCGAGCCCTTCTTCCACACCCAGAAGTCTGGGCGGCTCGAGTAGACCTTGCTCCAATAGCTTCTCTAGCCAGATCATTAATGCCTCCCCAAGTTCCGGGACTTCATGAAACAGCTTGATTGGCACGGCATGGAACTTGACGGTCCCCGAAGACGTCTTAGGCAATCCGGTCAATCCGATCAGATGTGTGGACGATTTGTTCGTCAAGTTCGGCAATGAGATGGCCGAGGCAGGTGGTGTCGCCGGCGGAGTGAACACGTCCTCTGACGGAGGCGTGGTCTTTTCTATTGTGCCCGTGGGCTCTGGCCCAAGGCTTTGAAGCAGGTGCTCGGCTGTCTGCTTACCCACGGTATCGAGACCGAACCGTAAATTACCATGTGCCGATGCCCTGACTATTTCGACAGCGCGCTGAGAACTGTGACTGTCAACGATGACATCTGGTCGTGATTGTGGTGTGGAAGAATGTAGCCAAACGCTGTGTTTGCGCGCGTCGAGGATGCTGATGGTTCTCAAACCTGCCAATCGTGCTAACTGATTGACAATGAATGCAGTCGTACTTGATCCACCCCAGATGGCCAGCCAGTCACCTGATCTTGCTCTCTCCGTCTCGTCGATACCCTCAAGGCATTCGGTGCGGATGTCGTCCGCTAATCTTGAAGGATCGAGTCTCCGTACCAGTGACAGTAGGTCCGGTCCGCCCAAGACGCTGCTAAAATCAAGGCCAGAACAGATGCCTAATGAGATGGCTGCAGCAACGAATGCTACTCCAAGCACAGAGCCAGATTCGGCGGTCAGGCGATGAGGTAGTCTGGCTAGGTTGTAATCTGTTGCTAAAACATATTGTTGAAATGCCGCTTTTCGAAGATCCCGGTAGTCGGTAGAAATAACAATGACAAGATCGCCAGTCTTTAAACGTGAATTCTTCTTCGAGACTGTGACGACCTGACCAACAAGTTCGCGACCGGAGATATATGGAAGCGTGGGAATGCCAAAATTGAAGTCCGGGGCTTTCCAATCTATCGGATTGAGACCGAGGACGACATTTTTGACAAGAACTTCTCTATCCTCCGAGGGAACTGGGATACCATGGTCGTCAACCGAAGCATATGGCTGTCGAGGACCATGAAGAAAGAGAGCGCTTTGCTTTTCTGGAACAGCAAGAGATATGGGCGTAGTCTCCTTTTGACCGTCTCGCCTCTCCATACCAATAGGCGCCACTGGTGGTTCAACCACTTGTTTCTTGCCTATACCAAATATTTGTAGGAAGGCCATTGCAATTATGATGATAAGATCCCTCTTTGAGGATTGATAAGAACATGACAAGAAGTCACTGTATCCGTCGTTGTTCCGATGCCGATTCCGCAAAATTTGCAATGCGAACGAATTCATCAGCTACACATTGTGACATATCGCTTCCGACATGCTGTATTCGCCTCAGTGAGCTTGTTGGACGGTCTACCAAGAGTCCCCGTGCCGGTTGCGATGAGTGAGACGAATTGTTGATCTCCTGGGCAAGCACGACATCGCTCCACATGAACGGCCCTTGAGAAGGCACGGAAGGACTCATGCCAGCACGTGCTTTTTCGGACATTTGCGTGCTGCCTGACACGAGTATTCGTGGGTCATCATTGACTGGAAAGATGGAACTGCATTGTGCTGTATAGCGGCATACCCGTGACGACTAACCATGCATCCTGGAAAGTGGAAGAACATACCTACGTATCAAATGTAGGTATTGACTTGTAAAGCCGCGTTTCGTAGCGTTAGCACGGCGATAGTATGCGTCGTGATCATTCCTGATGTCTATGATCGGCATGGGACGTGGTTGATCATTCGCTCGTGGATACATTCGACACAAGTGTCCATACATACCCACTCGCTGGCATTGTTTGACATCGTGTAGATGTTCAGAGTTTGATGAGGTTCACGCGTGTCGTAAAAAGGAAGGTGAGAGGATCTGCACCACCTGCATCTTCCACCGGGCGCCATCGGACACAAATGCCGGTGGGCATGGTCGTGGACGCTAATATCCGCTTCGTGATTTCCCATCCAGAGTTCGTGCTGACCACGTTGATGGCGCGCAACAGTTCGATGTTCTGTGGGGATTGACACAGATGAGTGGTGGAGGGAATATGGCGTGCTGTATGAGACGATGGCGTGCGAATTCGGAGGGTTGCCGCAGGGCGACATGGCTGAACATATTGTGGTTTTAGCAGATGCTTCAACAGAGAAGCCATACAGACACTGCTTGTCTTTTTGTTTCAAGAAGAACAACTTGTCCAGTTGTCCAAAAACTTGAAGCTTGAGCAGGAGAAAGAACCTATCCACGCAGTAAAGATGACAGACGTCTCCAACGGTCACGCGGAGGCACCAAAGACGAACGGCTTGAACAGTACGGCCGTGCACAACGGCACGAATGGCACGAACGGCAACAAGAAGTCAAAGGAATGGATCCTTAACGCCTTCGCCATGAACACCCCATGTCACCTGTCACCAGGCCTTTGGCGACACCCTCGCAACAAAACGACTCAATACAAGAAGCTGAGTTTCTGGACGGATCTGGCCAAACTTCTTGACGAAGCTGGATTCCACGCTCTTTTCCTCGCAGACGTCCTGGGCTGTTATGATGTTTACAAAGGACCAGCCAACCATGGGCCGGCCATTGGCGTCGGCGCTCAGTTCCCTGTCAACGATCCCTTGTATCTAGTGCCGGCCATGACTGCCGTCACAAAGAATTTGGTGTTTGGAATCACTGCGAGCACGACGTATGAGCAGCCGTATTCACTAGCCCGTCGATTCTCAACAGTTGATCACTTGAGCGATGGCCGTGTTGCCTGGAATATTGTGACATCCTACCTGGACAGTGCCGCGCGTAATTTCGGCTTGACCGACCAGGTCGAACATGATAAGCGGTATGCCCTTGCCGAGGAGTATATGGAGGTTCTGTATAAACTGTGGGAAAGCAGCTGGCGAGATGATGCCGTGGTCGAAGATAGGGAGACCGGAATCTGGGCTGTGGCAGAGCGCGTAAGGCAGATTAACCACAAAGGCGAGTTCTTTAACGTTCCTGGGCCGCATATTTGCGAGCCATCACCACAACGAACTCCATTCCTTTTCCAGGCAGGCACCTCAAAGACAGGCCGTGCTTTTGGTGCAAAACATGCAGAGGTAATCTTCGCGGGTGCTCAATTGCCGGAAAAGCTTCGCCCCTCTGTGGACGCGATTCGCCAGTTGGCCAGCGACGAAGGTCGTGACCCTTACCATGTGAAAGTCATCGCCAGTATGTGCGTCATAGTGGCCGAGACCGACGAGGCTGCACAAGCCAAGCACGCCGAGCTGCTTTCGTACGGCAACACGGAAGGTGCTTTGGCCCTCTTTGGAGGCTGGACCGGTGTTGATATGTCGACCTATACTGATGACGAAGACTTCAGATTCGCTAAGATGCCCATGATCCAGTCCATCATTAATGGCTGGACAGAAACTGTTCCCGGCAGCAAGGATCTAAAGTGGAACAAGGCGAGAATTGCCGAGTATTTGATTCTGGGCGGATTCTCTGCAAAGGCGGTTGGAAGCCCGAAAACTGTGGTCGACAAGCTCGAAGAATGGGTTGAAGTTGCTGACGTTGATGGGTTCAATCTATCGCACGTCACAAACCCAGGCAGTTTTGAGGACATTATTGAGTTTGTATTTCCAGAATTGAAGCGTAGGGGTCATTTCAGGTCACCACCTCAGAGGGAACGTGAAACGGCTCGAGAGCAATTTTTTGGTACGCCATGGCTGCTCGACGACCACCCCGGACACAAGTATAGATGGCGGGCGCCGGCCTCGGAGTAGGTCAGGAATTCAATAAAATGGTTCAAGAAGGCTCTGTTCTCGCGCCAGTTGTGCACAGCCAAACCCTGCTTCAGAGGCATCCGGACTTCATCAGCCCTGGGGCTGGCACCGTTATTGAAGGAAGGAGGTTGTATGGCCATTGCCTAATGAGAAAGTCAACATGAAGCGCTTAGTAAGAGGTTTATAATGGCATAAGCAGGCATCGGTGGTATCTCATCGTCTCCTCGCACAACCACGACAAGGCGCTTAAGACCTTGATGTCGTTGACACCTCTTCAACTTTAGTGCCTGCGCACGTCCGATGTATTGCTGTCTATACCACTGATCATTGATAGTGGTAGCTGCTGCTCCAGCCGTATCACCGTACCCCGAGCAGAAGTTCGCTCAGGAGGTCAAGGTATGCGGGCAGGCTCGATGCAGGCAGAGGCACGCGATTGGTTTTGTAGACATGTCTTCACTCCAATGGGATTCTGAGGAGAGCGATGTCTTGGAAGTTGAGTATTGGAGGGTGTGGAATGAGATGCCGCGGAGAATTGAAATGGCTCTCCACAACCTCGTATTCCTTGTGCCGAGGCTGCGAGGCTGAAAGTGGCCTGATCAATCGTCCTACCACAGTACTTGTATTACTTATTAATAGGGCAGGGATCCCTAAGCTGTTTCGGCGCCCCCCAGTGTCAACTGACACCTGGAGAAACTCCACTGCCCTGAGAAAACTTTACATATTTTATTTGTACTTCCGCGGCCGCCTTTCGAGCTTCTACCAAAACAAGCTTCACACAATGAGGGATATGTTGAACGCTTCAGGCACCGCGAGCGTTGCTGTCTTTTCGTGCTACCCTGCACGTCGCAAGGCTTTTCGGCTGAGAGCCTCGACGGTAAGTAGGCAATGCTACGATTATTGAGAGACTCTTCCCGTGCCGCGGAGCTTCGATGAAGTTGCAAGCACTGACGAGCATTCCTGTGTGGCAACTCGTCTAATGGTGGTATGACCTTTGCTTCATGTTACGTACTCACACACATTTTGCACCCCCGAAATCAACCTATACTGACTCTCTGAAAACGATTATTTATACTGCTCAATTCCCATTAGGGATGGCAGAGGGCATCCCCAGACCAAAGCGAACATGTTGGCTAGAAGGCAATTGTTTAAATTGGCTAGTTCTACCAAGACTACCTCCTCACTACGTGGTGCTATCCCAGCAACAGTAACAATGACTTCGACTGCTGGATTTCATTCATCACCTCCGCGACATGAGCTGAGTGCCGAACACCAAAAGATTGTCAAATCGACAGCGCCTGTCCTAGCCGAGCACGGCGTGATCATCACCTCTCATTTCTACAAACGCATGCTCGAGAACCATCCCGAACTTAAAAACATCTTCAACGCCGCGCATCAAAGCACCGGCACACAACCTGCCGCCCTCGCCCATGCTGTTTGGGCGTACGCTTCGAATATCGACAACCTGGGTGCTTTAACGACTGCCGTCTCCCGCATCGGACACAAACACGCCAGTCTCGGAATCCGCCCCGACCATTACCCAATCGTTGGTGAAAATCTCCTAGCCTCAATCAAGGAGGTGCTAGGTGACGCAGTCAACCAGCCGGTTCTTGACGCCTGGGCAGCCGCATACCAGCAACTTGCCGATATCTTTATCAACTTCGAAAAGGATCTTTACCAGAAAGCCGAGCAAACCCCCGGTGGGTGGACTGGCTGGCGCAAATTCAAGGTCGCCCACAAAGTTCACGAAAGCGACGAGATCATCTCGTTCTACCTAGAGCCCGTCGATGGCGCAAAGCTGCCCGAATTCAAGTCTGGTCAATACATTTCCGTTAGGGTATTCGTGCCTGAATTGGGAGTCTATCAACCTCGGCAGTATAGTCTGTCAGACATACCCGACGCAAAGCACTTTCGCATTTCGGTCAAGAAGGAATCTGCCAAAGGCCTTGCACCAGCAGGCCGCATTTCCAACGTCCTGCATGAAAATGTGCCCGAGGGAGAAGAGATGGACGTCAGCAATCCCTACGGAGACTTCACACTCGATGTGGAGACGGACGTCCCAGTCGTCCTGATCAGCGGTGGCGTCGGTATCACACCCATGCTGTCCATGCTGGGAACACTTGTGGACCATGCGCCAAAGAGAAACGTCGTTTTCGTGCACGCTGCCCGTGGAGGGAACGTGCATGCCATGAAGGATCATCTATCCAAGATCATGAAGGACAACAGCCAAGTCTCCAAGGTCATCTTCTATGAGAATGTCGCCGAGGCTGAGCGCGAGGGCGTCGATTACGACTACAAGGGCCGCATCGAACTTGAGAAGGTCAAGGACAAGGTCCTGCTGCCCGATGCAAATTACTACATTTGCGGACCCATCCCTTTCATGCAATCACAGCAGAAGGCTCTCGAAGGGTTGGGTGTGCCCAGCGAGCGGATACATTCCGAAGTGTTTGGTTCCGGCATTGCGTAGACAACCATGTTCTATTGGAAGAGAAATCATGGTTAGCCGGCCTTCACGCCCTTGTCGGACCCTGTCATCTTGTATGTGCTGGTTACGACTGCTACCGGCATAGTATGTCAGGAACTGTTTGGATCTGTGTACGGACTTGGGGCATGATCAGTTGCGTTGTTGGACACGAAATTGGTGTAACACCTTTGATGCTGGCGCGAGCGAGGTGTTGGACTTGCTTACATTAGGAGTACATACCATGTTACTGGAAAAGTCATTACAATGAACGAATGCAGGGAGATCATATGCCATTCTATGGAAGATCTATGTACTTAAGGATTCATCTCCAGGCCCAGATCTCACGCCGTCTTCACATGACAGCATACTCGGGGTCCTGATCCTGATGGTTCTCTCATGTTCTCCATCTAGCATGTTCCCTGACAGCCAACATTGTAACCGATCTATCTCGACGGTAAATATCCGAGCGAGACCCAGTTCACAGGTGAGAGTTTCTTGCTGCATTCATGATTCCATCATATGCTCAAATCTACTCCGTCGTGCTCATTGCATGCATTGCGCATGCTGCATTGACCTCGTTTTCGGCCTGGTGCTTTGGCATTGTGTTATCAAGCTCTTTCGATCAGAAAGAGTCTTCACGTAGCCAGCAAATTAAACTGCACGAAAGAAATATTGAGTCAGACGTGCAACCTGCCATAAAGAGGCCTGGATGTCTTGAAACTTTGCAGAACATGCATACTCTCCACTTCGTCCCTGACGATACCGAAATGCTGATCCAAGTATGACCTTTATTCGGCTGACTTTGGCACTTTGGTTCTGCTTAGTACCTCGACTTATGAGAGAGCCATTATCAGCCTCGTCACTCTGTCGGCAGGACATTTTGATGGGGAATGGGAGGGCATAGGGGGTTCTGCTTCCTGGCCGTGGCCTGCAGTACTCTTGATATGTGGGAAAACAAACAGGAATCAGGCCTCCGTAACCGTCCCGTTGGAGCTATCCCGTCCGGCCTCATCGAGACTGGACTCAGCAACAACGTGGTACGGGCCAAGTGAAAGTTGGAGTGTTACTATTCCGTCAACGCGCGTCAACTCGACAGCTTTTCTTTTCAGGAATGTCCCCTTGGGAATTTTTACAGCCAATTTACTGATACATCTGGACAAGAGCATTCGTCATGACAGCATCATTTTGGGAAATTCCCTCAGGGATCTTCACCGCCAGCTGGCTGATGATTGCCACCATCTTCATCTGGCAGTTGCCGCAGTTCTGTCACGCGTCTGAGATTGTTCAGCTCGCGTCGGACAGTCTCTGCTACCAGGTCTTGAATTGGTCCGGCCAGAGCCTGTGTCATCAGTCCTGTTGCTGTATGAACAGCAGCGTTGACACCTTGTTGGAGCCCAGCTTGATGCCCTTGGGTGAACCCTGCACCATATGCAGCTCGCGGTCCTTCAGCAACGTGTTCCATTGTGACATTGTTGAATGCAGCTGCCTTGCCTTGTGCTGGCTGGACAGCGTTATCTTGCATCCTTCGGTTTTCTCCATGTTGCTGTTCGAATACCTGAACACGTTCTTGTAACCGCTGAAGCTGTCGTTGACGATCTGCATTGTCTTCATGCCTGCCAACACGACCTGGATTCTGCACGGCGAGAACACTTCTTCCTTGACGACTATTGCGTGGATTGCTTCTTGCATTGTTTGCATTGTCTTGTCCAGAGTTGGTGTTGCCATTGAGGTTGCTTCGTCTAGCGTTGCGTGGGTTTCTAGAGCCGCGACCGCGACCTCGCCCACGACCGCGATCTTGATTGTTTACAGGACCACGCATGTCTTGAACTGCTTGCTGGATATGATCCATTTGTTCCTGCATACTTGAAAGTTGCTGCTGCGTTTGGAGATGATGTACATGTCCCTGTAAACTTAGCTGTTCGTGCTGCGCCTGCTGCAGCTGCAGGGCATAGGGATCTCCCTGTGATAGTTGGGTAGGTAACATTGACATGCCATTGTTTGGCACCGTGGGTTGACCCATTGCTGTGCCCATTTGGCTGTTCCAGACCATGCCTTGTTGTCCCAAGGGGCCGTTTTGGGAAGTGAATTGACCCAATGTTTGGTTTTGCCACAGACCGGCTGGATTTGGTGCATATGCACCTGCATTCGGGGATATGGCGTTATTCTGCCATTGCCCGTTGTTTGAGCCGTAGCCCTGAAAGAAGAAGGGGTTGTTGTTATTAGGAAAAATTTAATCGATGCTGCGCAATGTACTTTGCGTATTCGATTTGATGGTGGAAAGAATGAAAGTGAGATGGTTGTGAAGACCCAGTGCGAGATATTCAAATTTTGCAGGCGCCTTTTCGCAGCTTGGCCGCAGGCTGGTTACTGCCTCACCCACACTGAACTGCGAATCTCACATCCTCAATCGCAAGACCACTTACTGAACTTGATATGCCCAGCTGTCTGTAACGTTTCTTCGATAACATGGTGGCAATGAATCCAATACCTCAGTCTCCTCACTCAGAATGACCTGCGTCTACCCCTTTCCTGCCAGTCTTGAGACAAGAGCGATCTTCAATACTTTGCCTCTTCTCTGCAGAGACCTCGATACCACTATCATTTTTTGACCGCACACCAGCCCGATTCCTCCTCCGTTCTTGAGCTTTCTTATTGCGAAACATGAAGCAGACCTCCGTCTTGACCTTCAACTTGACCAGTCCACATCCCGGTCGGCCCAGGTGACTAACGACCAACCAATCCTCTGAGCCACTCTTACCGTGGCTGTACCAAGCGAGCATTGACGGTGCAACAGTCTGCCAGAGAAAAGAGCCGAGAGCAATATGGGATATCAACGCAGACCGCTTTGGTATGCAAAACGGCTTCATTCAAGGGTGCAGTTGCCCGACCTGGCCTGGGCGATGACCCTACCTACGTCCAAGAGCAAGAAGCACATTCACACCGCGGGCGCGAGATGGACCGCATGAAGCAGTAGCTCATGGTGTGTGAAGCTGTCCGTCAGTTTCTGTCGCTCGGGGGTGCCCGTAAGTAATGCCCAGAGGTCTCCTCGAATGTGTATTCATTTTTAAACATTTGTCTCCTCGTTGAGCATTCGGTACAGACTTCGTAGAATGGGTGTGCTTGGCGTTGAGCAACAGCGGTTAATATTAAGAAGTTAACGGCGCCATGCCGTTGAGGTGTTGATCAAATAGTCGGTTATTCAGGGACCTCCATACCAGTAGTGGCAACCAATTCCAAGCCCGGAAGATTTCTCCAGTGGACGTGATAGGCGAGGCGGCAGGCACATCGACGTCACATTGCTTGACGGCGCAACGATTCGGCATGAGAGTGGCTGATTAGATGCCTATCTGCTTGCCCTGCAGATGATTCAAGGCCTTAGATTAAGTGAACCCCAAAGGGCGAAAAGGTACCACCACCACCGATCTTGCCGATTTTGACGCGACAGCGGGATGACTTCATACAGTGCTTTTCAAAACTCCGTAAATTTGTCAAGTTTGCCGAGGGGGTTGCAACCCCAACTTTTTGAAATGGCGGTAAGCATGATTATGTAATTACTCACTAACAACGTATACAATCAAACATCTTTTTGCTACTAAAATAATCGTCGTCGTCGGCGCTCCATATTAATATAAATATCGTTAAATCTAGTGTTCTAGTCGTGATGTCGTCGAGACCTAAGTTCTCCATCGCGGTCAAGGAGGCGGTCGAGAATGCCCTTAATTTCACAGCTAAACAATAAGATATTAGTAATCTACACCACGTCTCTCTAAGCTACGTAATAAAGATTAAGTAATAAAAGCGTGATAGGGAGCTAGGCCTTAATGTATTTAAGCCTAGGAATGAACGTTCTCCTATTATATACGATGCTAGTATAGTAGGTCTTCTTGAGTTCCTTTAGAACTAATTAATAGTACGTCTCGACGAATACTATAATTTTCTACTAGATGAATATAACCTCGAGACGTTACGCTCTACTATCTCTCGCGCGTTAAAACAGTATAAAATTACGTATAAACGTATCACTAGGATTAACGCCAATCGAGACGAGGAGCTCGTGATATAATTTATGGTCGAGATGATCGACTATACGGCTAATTAGATCGTCGCTATTAACGAGAGCGCCGCTAATGAGAGGACGCGAGATCGGAAGTTTAGATAGTTCCCTAGAGGGTAACCCTATCGAGTACGTCTTCTAGGAAGACGTACTGTAAGGTGGAGTATCTTATCTACCCTTACAATAGACGAGTGACTTAATTGGGAAGTATATTAGAGATCTTTCGACGCCGAGTAATTTAAGGTATTCATTAAGCGACTCCTAACGAAGATGAATCCCTTCCTCGATAAGTACTCGATGATACTACTTAATAATGTAAGTATTTATTATACGGCGGAGTTAGCGACGATGTACTCGAAGAAGGGTATTAAGCTGACTTTCCTTTCATTATATACGCTCGATCTTAATCTAATTGAGCTATCCTTTTATAAATTAAAGGAGTGAATGCGAAGGGAGAGAGAGATCGACTATACGTATAAGAATAACTTCGATATCTTTATTTATCTCGTAATAAATAGCGTTTATAGTGAGGCGACGACGAGGGTATACTTTCGCGAATACGACTACGAAGACTCTATCGAATAGAGATACGCTATTACGAAGAGCACGAGTAAGTATAAGGGAAAGTATAGAAGTAAGTATACTCCTTAGTATATAAAATATAATTACGTAGAGAAATTAATATTACGTAAGCCTTTTTATTATGTATCGATATCCCTTCTATAGTGATTACTATAGGAATTATATAACTATAAAATTCTAATCGATAAATACTATACTATATCTATACTTAATATCTTTTAGCTATTCTAGTATTTAGGGTTTCTATAAATTTATAAATTTCTTAAATTAAAATAATAGTCTTAGTATTTAGTTAGCGTCTATATAATAGTACGTAATAATTACTAAGCTAATTAAGTAGTAGCCCTTATACGAGGTAAACTTTAATTAAACTTCCGTATCACCTTAAAATTCTTAAAACACCTCGAGAGTATTAGCCTTATTTAGCCTTACTAAAGAATTAAGTCGACGACGAGCCTACGAAACTCGATACATCGTCTTATAGACGAGATTATACTATAGGAAGATATATAAAGTCCTTAAGATACTTCCTAATCTTTATAACGAAGTCGAAAGGAACTTTCATCGTATTTTATTAAGAATTCGTATAACCCTTAAGATTTAAGAAGCTCTAACTATATTCCGTAATCACGCCCTTAATATTAAGGAATCTCGCTTAGTGAGTAGGGTATTTAGTCGCTAGCTAATTAAAATACCCCCTTATATTATTGTCGTCGTTACTCTCGCGCTATAGTGAACTTAAGCGTAGCTTAACACCTCGTAAGGCGGCGATGAAGACGGTCGCGATAAAAGAATATTACTCTATATCGAGATGAAATATATCGAAGTTATAATTAATCGTCGACATTATATTTAGTGAATTTAGCTATAGATTTAATAGAGAAGGATATATAGCTAGTCATCGCTTCTTATTACGGTTCTAACTCTCTATTATCTATAATATAAGGTCCTTCGAGGGCTAATCGGTCGTAGCCTCGCCTACTTATATACGTTGGCTCTACGTTCTAATAGTTAATATCGAGATAGATAGGTAATCGTAATTAGGATATTAATAGTATAGACGCGAATTATTCTTATAGTTCTAGTACGTATATTTATACTAAGTCGCTAGTGTTATATAATATACCTCGACTTAGTGCTTAATCTATACTCGTATTACTCATATCTCCTTCGTAACTTACGTAGTAGTCGATACTGCCTTTTTACTCTTTTTGCTCTTTAATTTACGTCTTTCCTTATCACGTTTTTATCGACGCCCCTAAGTACTATCTCCGAGCCTAGACGATATAAAACTTATACTATCGAAGCTTAATAAGTCTTTATTCGACGGTGACGAAGAAGGCGTACGGTTACGTAATTTATACTTAAGCGTAAGCTATATAATAATCTCGTAGTTAAACCGCTTCGGTTCGTAAGAGATCTCTTATTATAATTAGTAGGCTATCTCGAAATCCTTCTAGGAATTAATAGTAAGAGTATAAGGCTTCTTTATTCTAGTCGCGGTGATTACGAGGTCGCTATCGAAAGCTAGCCTATTAATAATCTTTTTAGTACTCGACGCGAGATTTACGATAAGGCGACCACGATAGTCGTATACTATTTACTCGTAATCGTAAGTTCGCGAGGTGATGAGGATGCTAAACGCCTTGTCTTTTCTTATAAAGATATATATAGTAAATCTAAAGGAGACCTTACTTAAGAAGTAAATTAATTTAGTCGATGTATTCGATTACGAACTAGATGATATACGTCGACGAGCTATCTTATCACTCTTACGTCGTTTAGAGGTATTAAAGTGGCTTATCTATACGGAAGGGGAGATCACCGCCGACTTCACCATCTCCTCCTCCTTCGACTGTGTCGAGAAGCCCCCTAGAGAGCCCTCCTTCTCTTCCGATAGCTCTCGAGAGCTCCGCGGCCTAAAAGCACTCTAGAGTAGCTTAAGCCTTTATATAGGAGTGATTCGCCCTAAGGGTAAGGGAGGGGGTGTATCTTTAACACCCTTAATAGTTAGGGACCGCGAGGTAATAGCGTCTTCACCTATATTTGGCGTAGCGCGTTGCTTACCAAGGGTAAGCTTTAATCGCGAGGCCGTGGGAGGCACTGGCTGGCTGGCCGATCGTCTTGGGGAGGGAGTGCGAGTACGCTTACGGCCTCGATTAGGTGCGGCCGCCTCGGCGGCACGTGCTTCACGGAGACGAAGGGATGGAGTGCCACTACGTAGAGAACGACGCTGCATATTGATTTAATGTCCTACGGAACGATACAGTATAGTCTACAGCTATTTTACAGTGGTGGTTGTGCTATTTCATTCCATAGTATATTGCATCAAAGTGGCGGTGTGTGGTCTCGGCAAACTTGATAAATTTACGGAGTTTTGAAAAGCACTGTATCCCAAATTCTAGGCCATGTTGCTCCAACACGAAGGAGCGTGACTTTCCATTCACTTAAGATTTGGGTCTTCGCGACGGCCTGCCTTTAATAAACTTTGGGCTTTCCCTGTCACCATGTTGGCGAAAACACACCCAGGCTATCTCGACGTGGACTGTGCAGGATGTCTTCTACTTCAACAATGGACACTCAGCCTCGGACCTCGCACGCCTGTGATAGGTGCCGTCGTCTGAGGACAAAATGTTCAGGGGACGCTAAGTGCTCCAAGTGCCGAGTTGACGGAACGGAATGCACCTACTCGGACAGGAAACGAGAAAGGACAAAAAAGTATACCCTCTTTGACTGCAAGTGGCGACATTCCTGACAATAAGTAGAGAGCTCATTGAGAGCAAAAGCAGCGTCGCCGAGTTACAAAATAAAAATGAAAAGCTTGTCAACCTGTTGACGGATGTGTTGGCCGCCACCACCATGGAGAGCGATGCTCGGAGTCGCGCTGTGCAATTCTTAGCAGAGGTACTGTGGTACAGCCTTCACCATGCGCATGGTTGACCGACATTGACTCGTGGTGGACTAGGATCCCGAGTATGAAGGCATCTTACGAAACTCTAAGAGGTCTGATTCAGGTACAGAGCCTATCCCACGCGTCGATGGGGACCATGCGGGTGCTTCCAATAACGTGCACGATCCTCACCTTGTCCTAGAGAAAAGCGTCGAAAATCCCGGTCAGACTGAACACAAAGAATGGCGGAATGCTGAGGCTTTCAACCTGATCGGCATGTCGCGACTCTCGAAGAACACTCAGCGCATATTGACCGACGATTCACCTCCACATTCTGGCACATTTCCACCCGCGGCCTGGACATCCGCCACCGAGAACGATAACCTTGTGCAACACCTGCTATCGCTTTACTTCTGCTGGGAATATCCCGTCTTCGCAAGCTTGTCGAGAGAGCATTTCCTCCTGGACTTCAATAGTGGCAGAGGCAGATACTGCTCACCACTTCTTGTAAATGCAATTCTTGCTCTCGGGGCCAGGTTCAGCGACATTCCCGAGGCGTGGAAAGATCGAGACCGTCCTGAGACCGCCGGAGACCATTTTTACGAAGAAGCGCAGAGATTATTAGGGTTCGAAGATGTCCCAACGTTGACGAGGATCCAAGCCCTGGGGTTGATGTCTCTGCGACAAGCTAGCCGAGGCAACGATGCGAGCGGTTGGCAGCTCTCGCGATGGGCTGTCCGCAGCGCCATAGATCTAGGCCTTCACCTAGGTGAATCACAGGACAATCGCGCAAATCGCCTATTGTACTCGAACGCCGAGCGGCAGGTCAGTGCTGCCACATTTTGGGGCTGTTACACACTTGAACAGTAAGCGGCACAATTTGATTCGGCAGGAAACATGCTGATCTCTTACAGGGCTTGGTGTCTGACTATTGGCCGAGCATCCCAACTCAGACCAGAGGAGATTAAAGTGTCCAAGCCACTCAAAATTGACGAGATCGAAGACGAGGCATGGATTCCATACAGCGATGAAGGCGTCAATCACGACATCTCCCTGCATCAACGAAGCAACCTTAGATCGGTTTATAAGACCTTCGCAGAGCTTTCCGGAATCGTGCACCAGACCACCACGTGTCTTCTATCAGACGACACTCGCAACATTACTGCTCACATAAAAGCATTGTACACCGAGTATTTGCAGTTCTACGATGACCTTCCCGACGCTCTACGCCTCGGTGGTAATTCCACCCCTCCTGTTTTCTTCGCACAGTAAGTCTAGCCGCTCCAGGAATTTGTTGCATAAACTTAAAGTACTTCTCAGCATGTATTTCCATTATGCCGTCTTACTACTGTTCAGGCCGTTCATGAACACGGGAGTAGGGGACACTGTCAAAGCCCTCAGAATGGCCTGTGCCGAAGCTGCCGACAACATCTTGTCGCTCCTCAGGTCGTACAAGAATATTTATACCCTTCGCCGCACGCCGGCATTCTTACCGTATCTGGTACTGACCGCCGAACTTGGCCGAATGGCAGATCACAAAACCGGCGAGCACAAAAACGAGTTATACCATACTCCGAGTCTCCAATATCTCAAAGAGCTGGCGCGGGCACATCCATTTGCGACTCGTGTGATGGGTATCTGCCAATACTTCAGGAGGAGTTGGCGGATCGAGGGATCGCCCGATGACGAACGGAATCTACCTGAGGATGACGAACAAGAAGGTGACGGAATTGCTATGTCCCACGAACTGACATTCTTCCGGCCGGATGTGGACTTGGAACGACATCATGAAGGTATACCTCGTTACGAGCCGATGAGCGATCATCGTAGAAACACGAAACGCTTCGTCCTGTTCCCGCTTCAAGGTACCTGTGAAGGAACCATGGACCTAGACGAAGAAGCGGTGTGAATGTTGAGCACGATGATCGGTGAATGACTTTTACTGTATGTAATGTCCACTTACCAAACCGAGCAAGCAGGGCGAGCCGCCTCGTCAAGAGGAGCAATTCACAATATGATTATATATTCAAGAGAGAATTAAATGAAGATCGAATAATTATCCAACCCATGAATTGCTTGCCGCAAAAATGCCGCCACGTTATGCAGGACATTCTAAGCATGGCATGACACAGATTCGGTGGCCAGCACCGTGACTATATCATATTGTCCTCCTCTTTCTGCACGGCCTTAATCGCGATGCAGACTTCCAACTCTTGTCATGTTCCATTGTCTTATATTGTCAGGTAAGGGCGGCAAGGGTCGATGTGTTGCTGGTTGGATACATGTTGGATCGAACGACGTTGTACATGGAGTTACTGACACCGTAGCAATGAAGATATAGCAATGAATCTTCATTGCTTCATCGCGGGCACGAAGTCCACCGAACGCGATCATGACCGAGTAACATGTTAAGACAACAAACTCAGGGTTCGCAGACGTGCAGTTGACTGAGATATCACACTATCCCCGTTCGGGTCAACATTTCAGTCAGTCAGCAACATCAAAGTCCGAAAGTCGACCATCTCCGTTTTATCACCTCCAATCATCTCTCCAGCACTAATTTCGCTCTATCTTCATTACTCTAACACTTGACGTTTGGAATGAACCTCGTTGCCCGTCCTTCGATGATTTAGACCTCCCCGCTAAAGATCTTCGATAGAGTTCATTGCCAACGGCCGGAGCCGACCGAGGCTCTCAACATTGATAAGTGCCTATCTTCTGTTTCTCCTTGTGCAAGCACCTTGAACGCAGTGAGATACGCATCAAGTTCAGCACCACCAGCTCCTCTTCAAGTTGGAGTCGAGCCATCATGCCTTCGGTATTTGTGCCCAACGGCAACGCCGCTGCCTCGGAAGAAAGCATTGATCTTCCATTATTCGACATCTCGCAAGAAAGTCCCGAGCTGGGCAAAGCAATCGTAGATGCCGCAGCGAAATGGGGCTTCTTGTGGATTGCACCATCGCCTTCAACGTCAGACGCTGAAACAGCTAATGAACGTACATACGACCTCGACGAGGCGACAGTCAATAACGTCTTCGATATTTCGAGGCGCTTTTTCAAGGATGCGCCCATACAGGAAAAGACAGCATGCGCCATCAAGCACAACCGAGGCTATGTAGGCATGCACGTCGAGACCCTTGACCCAACCAAGCACAAACGCGGTGACTTCAAGCAGTGTTTCAACCTGTCCGGCCCAGATCTCAGCTCCGGCAAATGGCTTCAACCACTGCCCACGACGTTCCAGCAAGAAGACGCGGCGCTGCGGGACTTCCATGACCGGTGCCGGAGAGTCGCATCGCGCATTCTGCGACTAATCGCAATGGGCTTGGCCATCCCGGACGTCGACTGGATCTCGCGCACGCACGACAACGCGCCGAATACGTCGCGCTTCCTGTATTATCCTACACTCCCGCCCGATACAGACTACGATCCGGAAGCCGATATCGGTGCAGGTGCGCATTCCGACTACGGGAGCATCACGCTGCTGTTCACGAGACCTGGTCAGCCGGGTCTGGAGATCTTGAAGCCGGACGGCGACTGGGCGAGTGTACCCGTTTTTCCGCCAAAATATCATTCTAGCACTTTTCCACCTGTTGTCGTCAATATTGGAGATTTGTTGAGTTATTGGACCAACGGGTTGTTGAGGTCGACCGTTCATCGTGTTGTCCTGGCACCGCCAGCAGGTAAAGAACACTCGGCGAATGGATCTGCAACCAATGGTCACAACCACAGTAACGGCGACACCGGCTCGGGACCCGCTGACCGGTACTCCATTGCGATCTTTGTGCAGCCTCATGAAGACGCGAAATTGGTCCCCATGCCATCGCCGCTGGTGGCCGACAGGGCCGAGGCCTTCCGGAAAGAGGTTATCGGCCATGGAGGCGGTGTTACCGACGCGGAGGGAATGAAGACCCTTACTTCGGGTGATTATCTGAGCGCGAGGTTGAAGGCAACCTATGGGGCTGTTTTCGAGAGGGAGAAAAAGTAGTTCAATGTTCACCGGTCCTGCATCTGGCCTGGAGCGCTTTCCGACGTTCCGATCTGCCTAAAGAGTTGAAGAGCCTGCCCATGGCTTGAAGCATCAGCGAAGAAGCGGACCACAAACTTAAGGGCCGGAGTCAAAGTCTCCAGTGCTTCTGCCCTATCTTCAACACTCGACCTTGTAGCATCCAACAGCAGTGACGCTTTCTCGCCCACGAAATCGATTGTGGTTGGGTTGACTGAATAACTGTAACCGGCGACATCACGACTTGGAAACAATGCCATGGCGATGTTGAACAGCAGGATCAAGCCGATCAATGCTGGTGTCGGCACGGTTTCTTGATCCCACTTGCGGATGCTGTCGAACCACATGCTCACTACGACCTCCATCTCCTGGAGTGCAATATCATCGCCGCTACGAGAATGTGCTAGCGACGCGATCTTCTCGATATGCTCGCAGATTGCGCTTCTGGCCTCTGCAATGGATGCAAATCGTGGGCCGACATGCGGAACACCAAGGTGATCGTGGTATTCTGGTTCAATCTCGCCCATTGGTAGGCCTTTCCGCAACACGATGGCCGTTAGACCTTGTGCCAGCATGGCTGTAGGCCTGAGAGATGTTCGTACGAGATCGGTATCAGGCTTGTCCAACATTCGCATAGACTCGCATTGTCGTAATAACGATTGAGATGCTTTGAGATGGACCAATGCTGCAGGGAAATTGTTCTGCATCATCTCCATGGTCCAGGCGAGTAGGGCGGTGGCTAGGACATGGATTTGGGAGGGGGGATTGGTTCGAAGCTCGGTGATGGCAGAGACGTAGTGAGATAGTGCTCGTGTTTGCGACTCGGTAGGCCAGCTTGCGACGCCTTTCATAAATTTCTCGTGTGTCATGGACAAAGAGACGAGCATGTGTCTGATCGATGGTGATGACCATGCCAGTTGTGGGACGACGATCGTGAAGAAGTCGCCCATGGGCCCGTAGTGGGAGAGCATGGGAGATGTGCGGAGGAGCCAGTGGTTGAGGGAGCGGCACTCTTCCCTGGTGCCGAACCCGTAATGTGGTCGGAAGAGTAGAGATAATGTGATTTCCTCCTCATCAGACGAGCTGGAATTGGAGCTTGAACTTGAACTTGGGCTGGAAGTGCCTGGATTGATATTCCTCGCCAACGTCAACGCCTTGTTGATAGGTTCAGTTTGAGGTTCGATGCTGAAGATATTGGCTCTTGGGATGTCATAGGAACATGCTTGACCTCTGTTGATACATTTTAGGCATTCTGGCTTGCCTTCGTCGCATTTTACGCGGCGCCGTTTGCAAATTATGCAACCTGTTCGGACCTTGTGGGAAAAGGCTCTGACCGTGTTCTTGGACTCTACCATTCTTGTTGTTCTTGGTTCTTATCATCGTTGCTCAAAACGTGGAAGTGTCCAGATATGAAGGTGCTACACATCCTAAAGATCCCTTTATGGAGCAGTTGGTGTATGTACTTCTGTAGAAGTAAGCGAGGTGAGGCTGAGAACGTCAGGCCACCCACTGCCACCTATGATGCTAGAATTGGTAAATTGGGTTTGCATGCCGTGCAATAATTTGGAATCATCCTCTGTGGTGACGATTCGTGCGTCAATGCATCGTCTGTTTATCTATGGAATTTGTTTGCTTTGTCAACTATCTTTCTCTCTGACCTCTGACCCTTTGCTGACGCTACTTCTGTGTCCAACTTGGTATCTCAGGTAGGCTCCAACTACCAGCACCAAAGGGCCACCCAACAAGTTGAATGTTAAGCAGCGTACCTTCTTCGATCTCTTTGGCTCGAGCCTTGAGTTCATCTACGTCCCAATTCGCCCATAGAAACTTGCCCTTGAGGAAACGTGCTTCGGGACTTGCAAGCCAGACATGGAAACTCGCAGGAAGGGAAACTAATAAACGTCAGCTTGACAGCATACCATGCAGATAACCATCGTTCAACCTACCGTCATCCGAAAAGCCCATTGCAGCAACACCGCCGGCTTCCCTATTCATTGCAGTGTCCACCACCCCAGGCTGGACATGGAAGACGCTCATTTCTGGGTTTGCAAAGGCCACAGAATCCCAAACTCGATATACCGCAAACTTTGAGACGCTATATGAAGCAAACATGGGGGCGAAATTGATATGTGCAGCGGACGAAGAAACTTCGATGGCGACTGCGTCCGTCGTCGCGTGGCGAAGGAAAGCCTGCGCTACGTACATTGACCCTTTGAGATTGTGCTCGACGGCTTCGACGAATTTGTCTGCGTCTGCATCCTTCACAGACTCCTGAGGTCCAATCATTGCAGCGTTGCTGACGACCACATGGATTTTCCCATCGCCTGCGAACTTGGCAAAGGCCGCGTCCACCTGGGTCTTGTTCGTGATGTCAGTCGAGGCCACGAATACCTCAACACCAGGGAATTTGTGTTCGATGGAGGCTTTGGTGTCGAGAAGCGGTTGTTCCCTACGGCCAAGAAGGGCAATTCGAGACGCGCCTGCTTCGGCAAAGTAGCGAGCGGTCTCGGCACCGATGCCAGTCCCTCCGCCTGTTATCACCACGGACTTGCCTTTGGCGGAAAGCTCTGGACGGGTCGGAGATAGTGTTGGGTAGGTGTTATCGTGCCACTTGGTGGTTGGAGATGGGAAAGGAGCCATGGTGATGATGACTGTGAGATATATGTTCGATTGGGCGTCGAGCGTTCGATGAGAGACATGATTCTGAGCGAAGAATGCTCACCTTTATGTATGATTGAGTCTACAACACAGGTCCACTGACGGAGCTGTGCAATTTGTGAATGTATGTGTGATCATTACCTCTTGTTATGGACCTGTGGATTCTGCGAGATAATAATGGCCGCTTCAACCCCGTCAAAGCTGTCGGATGGAGATAAGAGGATCCCTGTTCCTCGACATGAGGCAGTGCTTGAGCCATATGCAAATTCAAACTGTTCCGCCCGACGGATCACATTGAATATGAAGAAGAGAGTGTACGAAAGTCGTTGCGTGATGCGTGGTCCGTGATGGTCTACTTGGCGTTTTACAAAATGTCCCGCCCGACTCCTCGACTCTCGCTGACAAATGTTCGAATCATCATGATAGGTACTTCATTCCACGAACACATTCTCTTGTGATTGATGCGGGCTAAATCGAAATGTACGACGGAGATTTGCAATCCGTTCTGCGGTGCGGGCAGTGCAATAAACCGTTCGATAAGCGTGAGTTGTCCCACGACGAGAAGACCAACCAGGGGTGGCTGAATGGGGACTGACGGTGTGGCTGTCTAGCGTCTACACTGAAGAGACATGGATACTACTGTCGGTCTCGAAGGACTGGCACTGTCACTCGGCCTCGATCTTGTGTCTCTTGTGCGAAAGTAAAGGCACGTTGCGACCAGAGACGACCTGAATGCTCGAGATGCATGACCAAGGCTATCGACTGCCACTATCCAACTAACGCACCCCAGACAAGGCCGAGAGACCGACTCAGCGATGGTGCTTCACCTGGACAGCGGGAGATAGTGCCTCCATTGGTGGATCCTCCCGGCGTCGAAGTTCGCGAAGAATCAAACAACGTCCGTGACGCATTTCTCGACACTGGCCTTGTTATGCCGGACCCAGACTTCGCGAATCTCAATGAGCCTTTGGACTTTGAATTTCCAGAAGTCGATTTCGCCGACTTCTTGATACCACAGGCCAACGAAGACACCGTTCAAGACCCTTCTACATCGTCATCGTCATCGTCATCTTTGGTTCGTCACTCGACACCTTCGACGGATCTTCAACAACCAAGGCTCTCGGCCAGCCCGTCCCTCAATGTCCGATCACTCATCCAGCGACCAAAGATCAAGACTGCTTCACAAAGGACTGTCAAACTGATCTTCCACACCCTCAAATCGTACCCTCTGATGATGCTGCGCGACAACACTCTTCCACCATTCATCCATCCGTGTTCGATATCGTCCAATGCCGAAAACAACTGCATGGAGCCGCTGACCAACTGCATCAGTCTGGTGCACATGATCAGCAGTGGCGTTCGAGGGAGTCGGAAATTGTTCTGGAGAAATGTGCGGCTGGAATGTGAACGTTGGTGTGAAGAGGTACGTGAACATCAAAAGGAGCTGACAACTAGCTGATGAGTAGTTCCAGCCTGAGAGACTTGACAGATGGGGATTGCTTGCCGCTATGCAAGCACTCTCGATTTACGTTCTCATAAGGGTAGATGAAGGTGAAACGGTTGACAACGATTTTGACTTTCTGCTCATCACAACGGTGATCGTACGGTTACCTTGCCCTTTTTCCTTGCTCGATGCTAATGAAGTGAAAAGATCATCGCCAAACAGCTCAGAGACACCTACCAGACAAGCAATACCGAGTCTGCATTATACGACTACAGTCTCGAGTCAAGCTGGAAGGATTGGATTTTCGAGGAATCGAGTCGAAGGTTGAGATCCCTACTCACTCTTTTGACTGCCAGAGCACTAATCGAGTACGAAGAATATGCGTCGTCTATCGAGTCGTGAATCTGCTGGTCTATTTCGAGCCAGCGGCCCTGTGCGATATGCAAACCGACCTCGTTCTTGCCCCACTGCCAGCTAAGAAACAGCTCTGGGAAGCAGGAGACGGGTATGCGTGGAGAGCAGAGACCGAACGAGATCCTGCAGCCCAAATTGCCTTTGGGTTGGCCGCCGACGGAGAGCTGGTCAAGCTGGACGAAGGTCCTCTGTGTTGCAGTGATGCCATCATGCTCCATCAGCCCTTGGAGCACAGGGAAATCGGCAATTGGGATCAATGGTGTTCTGGAATGGATGGATTCGGTGCCCTCGTCATGCTCACTGCTTCTTTGATAGGATAGCCTTGTCTCCGTCAAGCGGGCCGGATGCCAATCGGCGAACAACAAATTGCGAGGAGAAGAAATGGGCAAAGTCGGACTTCTTCAACAAAAGATACCCCCCAGATTATGCTGCCGCCGGAGTATTTCCATTCCTGATGCGGGATCATGCCTAGCCATGGGTTGCACAAAGGTCTCCTCCGCACCCCACGGGAAACTTCTCCCCAATACATGGGTGTTCGTGGGCAGCTTCTCCCCATGGACAGTATGAGCACAGAGCGACGCGGAGAATCCTGGTCGGGGTTCAATCCGGCTTCACAAGTTGTGACCTTCCTATTCAAACCTCAAGTACGGAGTATCATGCCTGCTACAACTGCCGATGGGGAAGAGACAACGTTGATTCTGGCACTTTTTCAGTGTCAGACATATAAGATGGCCTTGATCCAGCGTTTGCCATCATCGATAAAGCCAAAAATCGCGGTTTGTCGGGAGCAGTCAAAATGCATACGTTTACGATCGCAAGCTGTATGCTGCTGCTGGCCGCTTCCGTCTTCGCCAGCAATTCACACCACAACACCAAAAGAGCAAATACTTGCACAATCCCATCCACATACAAGTCATCTGGTGGAACTGCAGACGATTCTCCCGCCATAGCCTCTGCATTCGCAAAGTGCTCGCAAGATTCGACTATTGTATTCAGCGAAGGCGCCGACTACAATGTCCTCCAGCCGATCCAGGCCACCAACCTTTCCAATGTCGTAATTCAGATGCAAGGTACACTTCATCTGCCCCAGAACATCACTGCAATCCAGGCGATTGTCAACAAGACGACGGCAGCAACAAATGCATCCGCCCTTTATTGGTACGCTCATACACAATCCTACCTCGAGTCCAAGAAAACTGATGCATCATAGGTTCACGCTCGGCGGTAACGAGGTCTTATACATCGGCACGCAAAACGTGACCAACGGCTGGATCGACAGCTATGGTCAAGCATGGTGGGACGCCAACCCAGTGAACGGAAGCGGCACAGCATCGCGCCCACACCTAATGAGCTTCAACGTGACGAACGGGTCGATGCGGTCCTTCAAATCCCGCAAACCCATCGCCTGGGGCGTACAGGTGAGTGGCAAGAACATCACCATAACCGACTCAGTCGTCGACGCCGTATCCAACAGCACAGCATTCCCGTTCAACACCGATGGTTTCGACGTTGGCGGCAGCAACATCCAAATCCTCAACAGCGTCATATTCAACGGTGACGACGCGATTGCCATACAGTCCGGTGCTCACAATATCTTATTCCAAGGCGGCACAATTGGATATCAAAGTCACGGAATGTCCATTGGTTCTCTGGGTCAGGACCAGACTCAATTCGCTAACGTGTCAAACGTTACGTTCGATGATATCACGGTCATTAGCGCGGTGTATGCCTCGCGCTTCAAATCCTGGATCGGAGGTCAGGGGCTGGCGAAGAACATCACTTGGTCGAACCTGAGGGTGTATAATGTGACGTTCCCGATCTTTGTGACGCAGACGTACGTCAATCAGGGGTCGCCTCAGACGCAACTCCAGAATGGGACGACGACAGGAAGGCCGAATAATTCGACGGTCAATATGCAGGGATTCACTTGGGCTAACATCACGGGGACGATCAACTCGTTCAACCCGGGGGATGGGTCATGCGTGAGCGATGTAAGTACCTTCCGTTCGTCTTGTCTGAGAAGACGTTGAGATTCGTGGCTGACAAGACCAAAACAGCCGTGCTGGTATAATGTGGGACTGCCGAATCTCAGTCAAACCGAGGCCATCATTGTTGAATGCAATACGAACAGTTCGTGCAAGGATTTTGTCTTTGACAATATTCAGGTATTTCCTGAAAAGATGCAAGCGGCCACGGTGATTTGCATGAATGCGACGGCCGCGTTGAATCCGGATCTGGGCTTCAAGTGTGATAACGGCACATATGTGCCGCTGTGAGGTGTTTGGCTTGTCGGACGTTGCTGAAGAGATGAGGATGGAAGCAATCAACACGAAAACAGCGCAAGGAGGGGGGGAGGACTTGATGGACCGGGGCGATGGCTACAATGTGACTGATATGCAAGACTTTGTCATTATGCTGTATTCGCTGACATGAGCTGCCGTTGTGCCCAAGTTGCTGGCCGCGGCTAGAGTGACCTTCCACAACCATGCAGTATGCATGTCTTAGGAATGTTGCTAGGCAAGTTCATGCAACAGAGACATTGACTTTGCTTCCATCTGGCCATGCCACATTAGTATGTCTTCCAAGGATAAAGTATTGAGATAGTACTCACAAAATGCGACATGGTCCTTAATGTTCGTCGCCTTTTCCTTAGGGGTCGGGTAATACCAAGCGGCGTCCTTCACAGTTTTCCCATCGACGGTGATGTTGTAGTAGCTTGCCTGACCTTTCCACGGACAATTACTGTGAGTGTCGGATGAGGAGAGAAGGGATTTGTCCAGCGAATCTGGTGGGAAGTAAATGTTGCCCTCGACTGTTTCGTAGTGGTCTGCACTGGCTACAGTGGTGCCTGAGATTTTTGCTGTTGCGGTCGGCATTGTAGTTGCCGTGAATGGTCGATTATTTTGGGTTTTATCACAGTCAGTAGAGATGAAGTGTTTCAGACTCAGCAATTATAAAGAGAACTTGGTGAGGAACGGTGTATTTAAGGCATCTCGATTCGCACCAACTCGGAACGCGGGCGGGTGGAAAGTCTCCCCCGCCTGTCAGCCTGATGACGAATGGATGTACCACCAGAGTCAGGTGGCATCAAGCATCAGTGTCTCGTAGTTGGTGTAAGTTTCATTCTCGATCCAGTGAGTGGTATCGTTCTGATTCGTAGAAGCCAAAAAGCCAAGAGTGTTTGGTAAGATATTTTTGTAGATTCAAGAGAATGACTAGACTTTTTCTAGATATACAAGTGCTCACTATTATTTTGAAATGTTCAAACCCGTCCCGCTATGCCGCTTGCTGATGTTCAAGAAGGAATGTAGACCGCTCAGGCTATGCTAACAAATACTCAAAAGACTTTTCGGCTGGATCCTGCAGATCCTGCTCTCACGATTTACCAGTGCTTGCCGGTAGGATGTGCGAACTTGACGTCCGCGGAAGGAGTGAATGTCATCGTGGAAGCAGAGCCAGTAGGGAAAGGTGTGGGTGGCACGGCAATGGTTACAACGGAGCTCGCGGCATCAGTGTAGGTGACCATCTGGCAGTTCTTGCATTGGCTCGGGCGGTAGTAGAAGCCGCCATGATGAGGCCACCAGGTGGGAGTAACGGTGGCAGTGACGGTCACTGTGACTGGAGTTGGGCAGCCAGTGGTCGTTGTGGTGGTCGTGGTTGGAGCTGGGTTGCAGTGGCCGTTGGCAGCGGTACCGAACCCGCACCAGTGAGAGACGGGAGTGGTAGTAGTGGTAGAGGTCGTGGTCGTGGTCGTGGTGACTGGCACGGTGGTGGTTGTGCTAGAAGCTGGGTTGCACTTTCCGTTGGCAGCAGTACCGAAGCCACACCAGTGGGAGACGGATATGGTGGTCGAGGTAGAGGTAGTAGAGGTAGTGACTGGCTTGGTAGTGGAGGTAGAGGTGGTAGTGGTCACTGGCTTGGTGGTCGATGTAGAGGTGGTAGTGGTCACTGGCTTGGTGGTTGATGTAGAGGTGGTAGTGGTCACTGGCTTAGTGGTGGTAGTAGATGTGCTCGTGGAGGTCGAAGCAGGATTGCACTTTCCGTCAAGAGCGGTACCGAAGCCACACCAGTGTGTGGTCGAGGCGGAAGTGGTGGTAGTTGTGGTGGTCACTGGTTTGCTGGTGGTCGAGGTCGAGGTGCTGGTGGAGCTCGGGGTAACGCACTTTCCATCCAAAGCAGTGCCAAAGCCACACCAGAAGGTGGAAGTGGTGGTTGTTGTAGGAACCGTGGTGGTAGTCACTGGCTTGGTAGTACTGGTCGAAGTGCTGGTGGTAGTTGTCGAAGGGTTGCATTTACCGTCAAGAGCTGTGCCGAATCCGCACCAGAAGGTGGAAGTAGTGGTCGTCGTAGGAACGGTGGTGGTAGTCGTGGAAGGATTGCATTTGCCGTCAAGAGCTGTACCAAAGCCGCACCAGAAGGTGGAAGTGGTGGTCGTCGTAGGAACAGTGGTGGTAGTGGTGGAAGGATTGCAAGATCCGTCAAGCGCTGTGCCGAAACCGCAATAATGAGAGACTGTCGTGGTGGTTGTAGGAGCAACTGTGGTGGAAGCAGCGGGGCTGGTGACGCCAGTAAGTGGGAGAGCAAAGGCTCCTGAGGCGAGCGCCGCAAGGACGAATGAGACTGAAGAGTGCATGGCTGATTGATTGATCGGATTATGCAAGGCTGAAGAAGGTTGATACTGTCTGTATGAAGTTCTTGTGTAGACTTGTAGTGAATGTGGCAATGAGATGTGTTGGTTGAATGACTGTAATGAAGAAATAAGAGCTGAAGAACGATTGTGTTGTAGTTTGTTGTATGTTGTTGATGATGGAAGAAAAGAAAGACATGAATCCATAACTTGACCTACCTACTTATAAAATACTCGACTTACAGCTTCATGAACCAGATGATGGTGTAGCATTGCTCAGTTGCGCCGTGTCAGTGAATGTGCAGTGGAAATGGTAATGGCATCTGAGGTGTTTTGGACGGTGTAGCATGGAGGAGTCAAAGCCAGCAGAAAGTGGCGTGTAAAGGGCAAACAGATTGGCTCGCATGGCCAAAGCTCAAGCAAGACAATTGCATGCTGGGTGGGCACTGTGGCTGAAAAGTCTGGAGAGACGGGTACATAGAAATTGAGAAACGCAATGACGAGGTGAGTTGCATAGAGAGGAGTGAGAAAAGAGGAAAGTAAATCTGGAGACGGACTAGGGTTGCATTCGTGTTAAGTGGAAAGCAGGCGCAGCAGAAAATAGAGTCTAGAGTGCATTGTCACCAATCAGAGCTCTCATAAAAGAAGTAGCCTCCTCGCTAGTGCATCCAATCCGGATAATCCAAGCGGACGCGAAGAAACATTGTTCCGATGCGAATTGGGAACAGAGACACCCAGACAGCCATATTCCTCCCATCTCATGTCATTACCCTTTTCCGGTCTGTGCGGTCCATGGTACCCTCACTTGGCTTGCGAGGTCCAAGCCAATAGGGTAAGTTCTCTGTGCCTTTTTCCAACGGGGATGCCAGACCAAGTATTTCCAATTGACATCGCAACCACCCGAAGACCTTCCGTAGACCACAGACAAAGGCCACAATCTTTTCTTAGATATTCCCTCAGTGGTACTTCTCTTGATACTGGGTTAACATACCATCCATTCCAACACAGACCTCGTATCGATGTCATTCCAGACCTCCTGCGGCGCCTGCCGGCGCACAGGCTCCAGGCCGCGGTCTTACCGTCTTGACCTTGAATCCGTTGCATGAAACAGACACTCCACAGCACGTTTTTAGAAACATGAAAGGCGTGTCGATAGTCAGTATCTCCACGGTCCACGCCTGCCGCAACCTTGAGTAAAGCCTTGCAGCTCAGACCGTTGATCGTTGCGAAAGTCCCTGAGGGTCCATAATCAGTCCCAGGGGTGCGCATTCGCGCAAGATCCTCAGTCAAGTCAATTGAGACTATCACTGCGTAGCAATGACTCCTCGGAGCCAGCCGCTGTATGTCTCAAAGACGTGACAGTACTCGCTAATCAGCAATTGATGGTCTCAGATGTGTACCAAAATATAGCCCTGAGATATTCAGCCGCTTGCTTTCTTCAATCCTTGTTCTGCGACCTCGATCAGTGGAGCAAGTTTCTTCTCCCTCAATGTCGGCAGCAGACTCGAAAACGCCTTCTGGGACCCAACCTTGTCGCCATTTTCGAAAAGCAAGTCAGCACGGGTCATCTGCGCCGAGAGCAATGCCAATTCGCAAATCTCGTCTCGCTCTTCAGGCTGAACCACATCAGCGGTCTCAATGGCTTTGTCAGCCCACTTCAGCGCGGCTTTCCTTGCCGCAGCCAAAGATTGCTTCGTGGCGGGCCGTCCATTGATCTTGGCGTCCGGCTTCTTCAACGCCAGATCCATGGTGGAAGCAATATTACTAAGGATCTGAGCCTCCTTGCAAGATCGTGACCCATTGCATGATGCTCTCAGGGGCTGTAACGTGAGCATATAGACTTGCAGAGCATTTGCTTCTTCGCCCGTAGTAGCATATAAGTCGCCCATTTGAGACAGCATCGCTGCGATCTCGCCGGTTGTCAGACCTGCTCCGTTGTCGTCTGTAAAGCCATTTAACTGAGGGTCTTTCGCTTCCTTGACTACTAAGCCGATCGCATCGGACAAGATTTGCTTGGCCTTGGCTCGATCCTGCATGTAGTCGCTTTCGTACAATGAGGCTACCTTGACTTTTGTTTGTATAGCAGCCCTGAGCAAGGTCTTTCGAGTGACAGCATCGGGGTCGGTTACGTCTGTTGTTGAAGGTGCCGGTTCATCGGCGATTTCTGTCGACTTGTGTTCAATATCTTTTGTGACACCGTCCAGGATCTCAATAGCAGCCTTGACGTGGCCAAAGTTCTCCATCATCTGCGAGAAGCGTATCCGGATCCCCAATGCGTCTGGCTTGTATGGATCCATTCCAGCTTCTTCTGCTTTCTGGATCGCCTGCATGAAGTACTTCGCCGATGCCTCCGGGTCGGGCTGTACGTGTGTATAGTGGAGTGCCAGCCGCAAACGTTCTTCCACTTCCACAGGATAATTGGTAGTGTGGGCCTTGTCCTTTTTGTATTCGTTATATGCCATCACAATGAGCATTGAAACCGAACCGAAGCAGCCGATCAACAGAAAAGGAAACAAGATGGGATGTTGCACTCGAGCGTCGATTACCATCTTCTCGAACCGATTCGGAGGTCTCGTGAACGTTTTGGCCGTCCTGATCTGTCCTCGGACGGTGTTCAGAGGGAGGCGTCGAAACTGAGGTCGAGCACTAGATAGATGGTGGTAGCCATTGCGGAACGCACCCGAGTGAACGGCGCGACTAGATTTCATGCCCTGCAGCAACACAGAAGCAGAGATGATGCTCTGCATGATGCTTGCAGTGCTAATTAAGCAATCGTACAACGGCTTGGAAAAATAGAGGATGGTGTGTTTAGATCATGGGTGCGGCGAATCTAAGCGATGAACTGCGCAAAGAAATTTCCCCGGATTCGCGAATCGCGTCGACGTCACCCACGCTTCCCCCATCCGACCACTCCTCAATCATCGCCTCACATTGCCCCATACCCAACGTATTCGCCAGGCGCTCTTGAGCGCTGTTCGTGGCAATCATAATGTGTGGAAGATATGCGTTAGGCATAGTAAGTCATTCTAAACTAATACTTGGTGAAAACATCTGAGATTGACCGAGTACGAATAGCGTGCCTCATTCGTGCGGCACCAGCTCGAACATCAAGGTCTTCCCGTGGACGATGCGCCCGAAGACGATGAAGCCCGCGAGACCTACAACTTCCCTCCCGGCGCCTATGGTCTCGTCTACCGAGCAGAGGTTCCTGACCAGGGTGTGAGAAATGCCGACGAGGCAGAAGCCAGTGATGCTGCAGATCAAGCAGCATCAGGCGAGGCGCCTGAAGAAGATGGAAACGAAGCTCCCTCCAGCCAGTCCAGTTCCTACAAGTATGAGATCAAGGTCATGAAATGGGGACTGATTCCTTTCTGGACCAAACGCTCTCCAGACTACGGCTCCATGTTGCGCACGATCAATTGTCGCGACGATTCTCTCATTGAGAATCGCGGAATGTGGAACACCATGAAACAGAAGAAGCGCTGCCTGGTCATCGCTCAGGGATTCTACGAATGGTTGAAAAAGCCGGGCGGCAACCAGAAGTCTCCACACTTTGTTAAGAGAAAGGACGGCAACCTAATGTGCTTCGCTGGACTATGGGACTGCGTCAAGTACGAGGACACGGAGGAAAAGCTGTACACTTACACAATCATCACCACCGATTCGAACAAGCAACTTAATTTCCTCCATGATCGCATGCCCGTCATCTTGGACCCTGGCACGGAAGCGATGAAGATCTGGTTGGATCCGACAAGAAACAAGTGGTCGAAGGAACTCCAGGCCATTCTGAAGCCATTTGAGGGCGAACTCGAATGTTACCCTGTCGACACGGCAGTCGGCAAAGTCGGAAACAATTCACCTAGTTTCATTGTTCCCATCGACAGTAAGGAAAACAAGAAGAATATTGCTAACTTCTTCAACAACGCGAACAAGCCCAAAGCAAAGGCTGATGGTGGACAAGTAGCAAAAGAGCCGGAGGAGGATCGGCCAACGGTTGACCATGACGGGTCTGAGAATAAAGCGCCATTGCCTGTCCCGCAAGATTCACCAGAAGAAAATCGAGGGCAAAAACGCTTGCACGATGAGGAAGACGATCAAACCTCGGCAAAGAAGCAAGTCAAATTGTCATCACCACCTCCAAAATCAATATCTCCTGTCAAGAGCTCCGCCACCACGAAGCCTAGAAGTGCAATCAGCAACAAGGATATGACCATGAAGAGTAGCCCGTCAAAAAAGGTCGAAGCGGGAACACAGCGCATAACGAACTTCTTCAGTAAGTGATGGTTATAAGATGCTTGACAGCCTTTGAGGCCAATCTATGTTCATCAAAAATCCCACGTTCGGGGTTTGAGAGCTAAGGACTCGGGAGAGAGTTCTTCGCCAAAGTCGACCTCAATCCATTTCCCACCACGATTCTTTCGGATCGAGCGCAGATGTCGTGCGACCGATTGTGCCGTGCCACGAAACTGGGCGAACCTTTGTCGTTCTTTGTTAAAGCGATACAGTTCCCGCTCGTTCTCCACGTTCCACGAGGACTCATCAGACTCTGGCGCGGACTCGTCGAGCAAGGGAGGTACAGGCTTCCATCCAACCTCGAGAACAAGCCTATCCAGCCCTCTCCAACCACCGTTCCACTCAGGGCCATATTTTTCGGAGGAGGAGACTCCTGATGATGACGAAGTCCATTCCAACGCTGCGAACCAGTCTCCACATCCCGTCAAGTCCAGCCACTTGAGGCAATACAAAGACCTGCTCAGTGTCCGGAGGATCCCTGCTGCTTCCCGCCAGTCGTTGTCATGCGCCGTATATATGTCGGAGCCGCCATACACCACTGGTCGTGCTCCTGGGCTGTTGATGACTGCTCTGGTAGACGCAGCATTGGGTGTGAATGTCGGTTGCGGCCAGTATGCCAACGATAAGGACGTTAGTGTGCGCAGTTCGGCTGCGAGAGAAAGGAGAGAAGACCATGAGGCTGCCTTGGTATTGACTGGAGAGATGGCCAGAGACAGATGCCTCAAATTTGGAAAGTTGTGTATGAGCCTGGGACCTGTATTGATGGCCGGCGCTATCGCATCATCGCTATCGTCAGCAGTATCCCAGCTGTCAGGTGTCTGGGAAGAGGAGTCGGCCTTGCCAGCCGTACTGGGCGTGACTTTCACAGATGGACCTTGTTTCACGAGAAGGTCTCTTTCAAGTTGTCTGGAAGTAGTCCATAGTCCGAGGCCATTACTCAAGTCCAGGCGACGTACTTCAACCCGGTCTTCAGGTGTGGTCGCATTTAGAAACAGAATGCGCAAAGGGTTGCTTGGTGCCTCATTGTACACAGCAATGTAACTCAATAGTGCTTCCTTCAAGTTGGTGGGCAGGAACTCCAGATAGTCATCATCATTTTGTGCGTGCCATTCCCAATTGCTAGCTATCTTCTTGAGGATCAGATGTTGCAAGGAATGAGCAGGAGGAAACGATCCATCTGGGAGGTTGCTTGTGCGGACTTGGATACGATGACCAATGTCTTGTCCAATTGTTGTCGTTTTGAGGGATGTGGGAGCATATATGCTGTCAGTAAGCCAGCTCCGAGGAGGCGGAGGGCCTGGGATGCGTCGCAATCGACTTGGCCCGCTAGATCTTGTGCCTAGTCGAGGGGCGGGTGGCGGTGGTGGAGGAGGGAGATCGAGCACTGCTCTCAAGGAAGGAGGGATGGACGCAGCATTCTGTGCGGTAAGGCTTCGTGGCTCGTTTCTCAATTGAAGACGACGGGATTCACGAATGAGGTCGTTGACACTGCGTTGCGCCGGTTCATGCTGATTTGCGGCGCTGGACGATCTGGACAGTGATAGCGTCTGCGGAATGCTCGATTGCGGTTTGGTCAGTAGTGCTTTCTGCTGATGCTTCTTGGGCATCTATCAAGTGGCAGACGGGATGAGGAAGGCCGAGGATACGGCGAGGGTGCAGAAGGAGGTACGAAGGTCAAGAATGTTTTGCACACGACAATACTCGAATAGTGTGTGGTTTATTTAGATGGAGGCCTTGCACGAGACCTAACGCAAAAGAGATGTGATGTCATTGGACAGTGACAAAGGTTGAATTCCTTATGTCGCTTCACAGGGCGATGCCTCCTTCCTGCCATCGTCCTCAAGATGTTCCTTCTCGTAAACTTTCTCTTCTATCGTCATGGCGTGCCTTCTGGCAAAATCACGGCAGACGAGCAACCCCTCCTCGCCCATTCTTTCCGTAGATATAGCAACAATAGCCCAGCCAGAGGACTCAGGCCGCATACTAAAATATCCTTTCAGAGTTGCAAGACCAATCTGTCCTCGTCCTCAATTCCAACGCATAGCTTTCCGTCACATTGCATCGTTCGTGTGCGTGGGCCGGTGCCTTCTTCCATGTAGACCTTTCGCTTCCCACCAGGAGTTGAAACCGTCCCGACGCCAACCTGTTGACGGAGGCGAACTCAGTACTCAGATCCCCTGACTTGCATCTGAAGACCATTCAGAACGGTGCTTGTCTTTCGTTGAAGCAGAGATATCGCCAGAGCACCATCACAATGCGCAAAGTCGTGTAGACGTGATGCAACGCTTCACATAATCGCGGCCACTAAAATCCTGGTGGGTTCACTCTCTGGCTCACTCTTGTCCACTTGGGAAGCTCTGGAGATGGATATCAGCACAATTCCCGCTTCAGATGCTTCACACAACATACTGTGAATGCCTTTTCGGTACTTTTTCTCCTTGCGATCGAAGATGGTGTATTTATCCTTAGGAAGCATCTCTTCTTCTCGGGGCATCTCTTGGTACCATCTCTCCACAGCTTTCGCAGTGATGCCGCCGTTATTTTGCAGGGCTGTACTGACAGTGTCGACGACCTTGTCAACCAGTCGTAATCGCTTCCGTTGACGCGCCTTCTGGGGTGCGGAAAGTCGCCATGGGATTTTCCTGCGCAGACGATTAGCATTGACTCTAGAAGAGCATACGCAGTCAACACAAACCATAGCAGACCTCCCGAAAGAGGAGCAGTCGGCCTGAACATCGTGCTCTGCAATCAGAGATGCCGCGTTGTATGGACTGAATGTTCGAGTCGAATATGAATTAGTTCGGAGGATCAAATTCGGTGTTCGGAAAGTGCTTAGCGCAGCCAGTCCACTGGTGGTGCAGCCCGCACTCCTGCAGCCAAACAGCTCCGGCACGTTCTCCCCCAACTTTTTTTCTGACCCTGATTATTGTCCCGCTGCCATGCATTGATGAAAATTAACCCTCAATTGCGCTCCTTGTTGAGTAGCTTGTTGTCCTTGTCGGAGACTCGATGGAAATCAAGTTCGACAGCGCCAATGGTCGGCCACGATGACCTCTTTACCAACACAGAGGCGCCGAGCTTCTTTTGGCGTGCGGCCTCGTACCAGACTCTGCTTGCGGTCAACGCGTTCTCACGTTTCTTCCTCTACGGTCTCAACAAGACCGAAGTCAATGGCCTGCCTCGCTTCCTCGACCTGCTCAAGTCGCGGTCGGACTACAAGACGCGTCGACGAGGTCTGATCACCGTGTCAAACCACATTTCCGTCATGGACGATCCGCTAATATGGGGTGTCCTTCCACTATCCTTTGCCGCGATCCACGGGTACATGAATCACAGGTGGTCACTCGGTAGCCACGACATCTGCTTCAAGAACAGTGCACTCTCGCACTTCTTCACACTCGGCCAAGTCTTACCTATACACCGAGGTTACCATTCCCCATACGGCGGTCCCTTCCAAGCCACCATGACCGAGGCTGTGCGGCTGCTGTCAAAGATCAACACGGACAATATCGCGCTGTGTCCACTCAACAACCCCAGATTCCATAAATCGTACCACACACCAAGCTGGCCTGGCGACTGTGTAGATCCCTTCTCCGACATGTCCCCTGCACCGGCGTACCCATCCCAGCCAAGCGACGTAAGGTGGTATCACGCACCGTCACGGTACGCAAGCAATGCATATAGCTGGGTCCACATTTTCCCCGAAGGCATGATCCATCAAGCAGAGGACAAGACGATGCGGTATTTTAAATGGGGCGTTGCCCGACTGATACTCGAGCCGGTGGATTGTCCAGACGTGGTACCCATGTTCATCGAGGGGACGGATCAAGTGATGCACGAATCCCGCACCTTTCCTCGCTTCCTGCCGCGTATAGGCAAGAAGATTACCGTCACGTTCGGCAAAGAACTAGACGTGGAGGCTCGGTTCGGAGATCTACGTAAGCGCTGGCGCGAGTTGGCGGACCGAGACGCCAAAGACAGAGGACTTCCCGGCTGGGACGAGCTCATGCTGGGAATCGTGCCTGAGAGTTTGACGAATGACCCCGAGGCGATCGAGCTTAGGAAAGAGTGCACCAAGCGCGTCAGAGATGCTGTCCTTGAAGTTCGCCGGTCCCGCGGTCTTTCAGACGAGGACCCCAAGTCTGGTTTGGTCGAGACTTGGTTGAGAGAGGGTCCGAAGCGGGAAGGTCGTATGGACGATGGCTCTTGGGTTAAAGATACGTAGGCACGGAAGAAAGCATAGACATGAGACGACAAAAGAGATAGAGCAATTAGCGGTAAAGAAGCGGCTCAGACATAGATAGAACAGTAATGAAATCATTGAGCAACGGCAAAATGCGTGCCTTCACTATCTCAGCAAGCCCTTGACCGTACCAGAATTTGGGTATCCAAGATGGCCTTGTCCTGTCCAATGAGACGCCGTCGCTATCATTCGAATCTCAACAACCCTTTTGATGCCGTTGACACCATACTAATGAGCCAATGCCAGAATCCAATTGTGAACACGATGAGCACCCAATTCGCTTCATCGTTAGTCTCCGAAATACATCGCCAAAATCATAATCACGCCATCAATCGCTTAGGCCTCAACCTCAATCTGCTGCGAAGCAGTCATGGCCGTAGGATCTTCACCAGGACTGGTCTCCGCCCAAGATCCCCACAGTCCACGCTTCGCCCTAATCCTCAAAGGAAGTCCAATGGCCTTCTCGCCTTGATCGACTTTGATAGCGTCCTTGGTGGCTAGGACTAGCACTTCAAAGAACATCTTCGTGGCATCTTCTTTGCTTGTCCTGCCCTCTGGCACCAATTCTTGCAGCAAAACAGATTTCTTGGCAGGTGAGGATGGTGGATTGCCTCCTGCATCACCTAATCGGTCGCGTAGCAGGTGTACAGCATGCTTGGTGCCCAAGGATATCGGACCGCTGTCTGCTGGGTGGACCAGAGGCATGGTTGTGTCGTCGAACGTGTCGTCACCACCGAAAATACCTTCGTCATCTTCACCAGGAACAATGTCCTCCAGGCCTGGTCCACGTTCGCTCATCAAGGCTTGTACACCGTCATCAGCTGGAATGTCTGTGACCATTTGAGCTTCAGGCTCGTCAACCTGTACACCCTCGTCTTCCATTTCGTCTTCTGCCCTCTCCAGCCGGGGCGATTTGTCGAGATGCTCATCCTCGCTGATACCACCGATGCCGCTATCTCGCTTTCGCTTCCGTTCTCCAGATTTTGTGAGGGTTTCGAATGATAGGAGGCCCTGGAGCTCCGGTGCCCAGTTCCTAGATCGACCGTCGTTCATGGCGTTGAGGACAAAGTCACCATTCTTTTGCATGTTCATCAAAGTGAGCAGCAGTGGATTGCGAGGCAGAAAAGAGGGAGCGCGCAGAATCTTGGACCGATCTTCCGCTTGAGCTTTGATCTGTTTGTTGTGCAGGACTGTTTCTGTATCGGGTGCGAGTGGTTTCTGCTTCCTACTCCTCTGGCGCTGTTGGACGACGACCTCTTCAACTTCTTCCTCCGGCACGTCCTGGAACGTCTGATCGAGTTGGCGCAGCATTTCTGGGTCAGCTTCTGAAAGTGGGGATTCCGTGTCCCTAAAACGGTCTCCTTCGGCCACAGCTTCCCGCAGCTGCTGTGTCTCATCGCCACCAAACTCGAGCGGCTCTTCGTTGTCAGGCTGGGGTAAGGCTTCATCGTCGGGAAGAGGTAAACCATCGTCATCGGCCATCGGAATATCTTCACCCAGATCCAGGTTGAGGTCATCATCATCATGTATTAAACCTTCCTCTCCAAAAATATCTTCGTTGTCAGGTTTAGGCGTGGGCGCGTTCCTGCCAACGTTCACGCTCACGGTAGTGTCATTGTAGTCCATCTCGTCCCGATCTCCAAAGTCCAGGTTTAGATCATCGTCGTTGTATAGAGCTTCTTCTCCAGGGATCAGCATGGATTGTGTGCTACTCAGCTGAGGATTGAGACTGCTGGTCCAATCTTCGTCGGCTTCCTGTGTCTGGGAGCCTCGTAGAGCTGGCTGCTGGGTCAGAGGAAAGCCAAAGTCCATCGATGTAAAGAGGTCATCAATGGTTAATAGTTCGGGGAGGTTGAGATCGATCGCGGTCGTCGCATGCGCCGGTAGATCATGGTTGTTCGTCGATTTGAAGGTCTGTAGGACAGTCAGACATTGAATCACTTCCTCGACTGAAGATACTTACCATTCGAATCTTGATCAGTGCTTCGTTGCAATCGTCCAGTAAATAACGCGCTTTCCTTCCATAGATACGCACGACTCCGAGCATGAGTTGGCCACTTAGTCTGAGTGCCATAGGAGCGCCTCCTTGATCGACAATAGCCCCGACGCTGCTCTGGATGTCTGATTGTAGGATTTGCGACTTGGACAGCTTGCGTTCGACATTTGACGCGAGCCAGACGCGAGCCAGCGGCCCGGTCTTCGCCAACAGCTGCTCCGAATAAAACATGAGAGGCAAAGGTCTTATTGAATGATTGATTAGTTGTGCATGAGATTTGAACAGGCGCGACGGTCAGGTCGAAGGACGGTTCGCAATTCGACGCGTCGAACTTCGGTTGTTTTGACAGCGATCTGCGGCAGAAAGGAATGTCGATGAGGTCTGAAGATTGTAGCGACGGCAAGTTCGTGATGATGCGACGAGAAAGAAATGTAATCGCGGCGCGTAGAAATGGGAGGGAGAGGCGGTATGCAAAAGAGGTGGTTGGTATGGATGGTGATGTCGTGGGAATTATTGAAATGCGACGAGGGAGGAGAGGGAGTTGGAGGGATCAGGAAGTGGCTGGATTAGGGAAATAATGGGCGCACGGGCATCGGATCATTGATCATGCATCATTCGGTTCGCAGCTAAAAAGTTGACACCAGCGACGCGCCTGCGCTCACTCGGCAAAGTTGCCCTGTTTCCCTTCAGGCTACTCTACTTAGGCGCTTTCGTCACTAAAAGTCTAGAGCGGAGAACGAAAATGGGAAACACGCTGGCGACCTCGCTAGTAGTGACCTTACAGGAGAACAACCGCACCGCCATTCAGAGCTGGTATAACCCTACCCTCTGCCACAATAGGATTATCCTCTTCATCCCGATATACCTACCACTTCGTTCTTGATCGTCGAGACGCTTACTCCGAGTATATCATCCTTGAACACATCGACATCTTTTCGCTGACACCCCGAGTCCACGCAATCGGCCAAAATCAGGTTGGGTCTCGGTGGATGATGGAGGGACTGTTCACATAACACCATGAAATCATGTCAAAACTACCGGTCCCTGCCTTACCTGTATATAACACAGAGCCCGCATCCGGTCGACCTCGAAGTCCGGCGCCTTTTGCGAGGACCTCATCCTCGATAACATCCGTCTACTCTCTGCTGAGTCCTCAAGATACCGCAGAACGACTACACACTTCTTTGGGTCAGGGTCTGTTACAGGGTGAAGCACACGCAAGGCTTGCAAAAGATGGACCAAATGAACTGCCACATGAAGAGGAGGAGCCGCTTTGGCTGAGATTCTTGAAGCAGTTCAAAGAAACTCTCATCCTTCTCCTACTCGGATCTGCTGCCATTTCACTCTTCATTGGCAACAAAGATGACGCTATAAGCATCGCACTCGCCGTCACGATTGTGGTCACCGTCGGCTTTGTGCAGGAGTACAGGTCGGAAAAATCCCTCGAGGCATTGAACCGACTCGTGCCTCACTATGCGCACGTGAGACGTGCCGGACCTCGACCGGCAGCACCTTCGCGAACGGCTTCGCGAGCTCATGGCGGCGAAAGTGAAACTATCGAGATGCAACCTTTGGCCAATGGTGTCGCACCAAAATCATCCACATTGATACCTGCAGGACAGCTGGTGGTTGGCGATTTGGTCCTCTTCTCCACCGGTGATCGCATTCCGGCCGATATAAGAATCACTCACTCTTCCGACTTGACCATCGACGAATCAAATTTGACCGGCGAGAATGAGCCTGTCGAAAAGCATGCAGCAGCTCTTGACAGACCTGTCCGTGCATTCGGAGGTCGCGGCACGCCAGAACCGTCCAATGCTGCTGGGACGGTTGGAGCTGATCTTCGCCTGAACGAACAACACAACATCGCTTTCATGGGTACGTTAGTCAGGTCAGGCTATGGTGAGGGTGTCGTCATTGCAACAGGAGGTTCAACCGAATTTGGTACCATTTCGTTGTCCCTGCAAGAAATCGAAGCTCCACGGACGCCTTTACAGCATTCGATGGATCTATTAGGCAAACAGCTCAGCTACATGTCGTTCGTAGTCATCGGGATCATCATGCTCATCGGTCTCATCCAAGGGAAGAATCCGTTGGACCTCTTCCAGATCGGTGTATCCTTAGCTGTGGCAGCTATTCCGGAAGGACTTCCAATTATTGTCACTGTGACGCTGGCACTTGGAGTTTTACGCATGGCGAAACGAGGAGCAATAGTACGGAAATTGCCTAGCGTTGAGACGTTGGGGTCGGTCAATGTTGTCTGCAGTGACAAGACGGGCACATTGACTTTGAACCATATGACCGTTACGAAGCTGTGGCATTTCGATGCGCCTCTCCCTATTTCGGTTGACACTGCGACGCAGCCCACAACCGCCATACAGACAGTGCTGCGGATTGGGAATATTGCAAACAATGGACGACTGTCTCATAATAACTCGGGGACCCCAGCAACAGCTGCCTCTGCCGCGGTCCTCTCTTCTACTAGAGATCTATCCACGACAGCCACCAAAAGCAGATGGCTAGGCCAGCCCACCGACATTGCCATGCTGGATTTGTTGGATGCCTATGGTGAGGACGATATTCGAGACAAGGTTGGCCATCGAACAAGTGAGACACCTTTCAGTTCGGAGCGGAAGTGGATGGGCGTCGTCATTGGCAGTCCTTTGGGCGAGTTGACAAACAGTGCTGGTGTCGGCACTGAAACAGCATTCATCAAGGGATCCATTGAGCAAGTTCTAAGTCGATCTGATACTTATCTGACCAAAGACGGACGGGAAGTTGTTTTGGACGACAATCGTCGCCAGGAAGCAAATGCAGCTGCCCGAACAATGGCCGAGGAAGGTCTCAGAGTCATTGCCTTTGCAAGTGGAATCATTAGGAACAAAAGGCAATCCAGCAGAAGCTCAACGCCGGCAGGCGACAAGAAAACTCCCGAGGTGGAGGCCTTTACTAGTTTATGTTTTGCTGGCCTGGTCGGCATGAATGATCCGCCTCGGAAGGATGTACACAGGTCCATTCGGAGACTGATGAATGGTGGTGTAAAAGTCATCATGATCACTGGCGATGCTGAAACGACTGCCGTAGCAATTGGAAAGAAGTTGGGAATGCCACTCAACCTAACCTCGTCCGCAGCGACATCGGTCCTTCGAGGCGACGAACTTGATCACATGTCCGAACAAGAATTGTCTGAAGCAATTGGCAGAACAACTATCTTCGCTCGGACTAGTCCGGACCACAAGATGAAAATCATCAAGGCACTACAAGCGCGCGGCGACGTGGTGGCCATGACAGGTGACGGGGTCAATGATGCTCCTGCCCTGAAGAAGGCCGACATTGGCATCGCAATGGGCATGCTCGGAACTGATGTGGCGAAAGAGGCAGCCGATATGATCTTAACCGACGATGATTTTTCGACGATTCTCCGAGCCATCGAACAAGGCAAGGGCATCTTCTTCAACATTCAGAACTTTATCACCTTTCAATTGAGTACGAGCGTGGCAGCCTTGACTTTGGTATTGCTGAGTACGATGTTTGGTTTCAAGAATCCCCTCAATGCCATGCAAATTCTCTGGATCAGTGAGTCTGATTTGCCACTCACTCACAACGGGACTGACTGAATATAGATATCCTCATGGATGGACCTCCTGCTCAATCTCTTGGGGTTGAACCGGTCGATCCACGAGTGATGAACCAACCTCCTCGTCCTCGGAATGCCAATGTTCTGACCAAACGTCTCATCCGCCGGGTCCTTACCCAAGCTCTTGTCATCATGGTTGGTACAATTACAATCTATATTCGCGAGATGGTCGACATAGATGATCCAAACAGTCTGGATCAGGCTGGTACGCCTCTTCGCACGCGTGTCGTGACGAAACGTGACACCACCATGACGTTCACTACTTTTGTGCTTTTCGACATGTTCAACGCCCTCACTTGCCGATCAGAATCCAAGTCTGTTCTCTTTGGCGAGATCAAGCTGTTTGGCAACAAGATGTTCAACTACGCAGTCGCTGGCAGTCTGGCCGGGCAGTTCTGCGTTATCTATCTTCCATTCTTGCAGCGAGTGTTTCAAACAGAAGGATTGGGGCTGTGGGACCTTCTGAGGCTTGTGTTTATTACCAGCACTGTTTTCTTTGTTGATGAGCTGCGGAAATGGACTGAGAAAAGGCGAACTTCTAGGCTTGCGCCAAATGTTGGGTATTCCGCCAGTGTATAGATCTGAGTCTATCCTATCTCTAGGCTCACAAGGCTGGTGAAGTGTCGCTTAGGCACTGTGTACAGATATCCAAATACATAGAAATCTACTGGGAGTGTCACTAGACCCATAGCAGTATGTATTACTAATTCAGCCTCGTTAATGCATTCAAGATGTATAAGGCTGTGTTTTGGAGAGCTTCCGATTGGTCGCTCATGATGAATTGATAGTGCAAGGCCTCAATAACGCACCACCAGCATCCTCATCTCTACAACGTACCACTGGACAGAAGCAACTCACTTCTTGTTACACAAAGAGGAGTACTTCCGAGTTTAAGTGGAGTTATTATCTTGAGCAATTGCCATCAGCAGCTCTAATTACTCTCCTCGAGCACTTTGTCTTTCTTTGAGCTGTGGGATTTCAAATAATATTGTTCAAGCGATCAGTCCGCCTTGCTCAACAAGCGTTCTGCCGACACTCTATACCAAGTCGAAAGAATGCGAACGAATGGGCCGCGAGACTCTTATGCAGGACCGGAGTCAGGTCCTGAAAAGCCCTTTCCGATAAGACTTCAGGGCCCTGTCATCCGTGGATTCGGACGGGGGAGCAAAGAGGTGAGTTCCGTGAATTTGAGCACGAACCCCACAGCACCGCACAGCACGAAAGTCATCTCACGAAGAGCTTCAGTACGCTCGGATGGAAGCAGAGCAGAGCCGATCGATCATCTACGTTTGGACACCGTCGTTGCGATTTCAAGGCTAGTGCTGGTGAACGCTGTACAAGTCTTGGCCCGGGGAACGACCTCGACGTTGACTTCGCCTCTACTTCTGAAGACGTTGAGCTGGCCTACAGTTGATGATCCATCTCTCCCATCCAGTGCTCCGTCTCACCCCATCCCCGCCTCTTCACCTCGCGGAGCCTATACTCTTACCATCCTTCCGTCTCTTTCACTCCAATCCCCCCAGCAAGATTTGAGGTCTAGCTTGGAGACAGTCGCTAACGCTCCCAAGCTCGGCATCCCCACAGCCAACATCCCCCCCGAAGGACTCTCCTCCTACCCCGACCTACAGTCAGGCGTATACTACGGCTGGGTCGGCCTCTCCTTCCACCATTCTCCCGACACTTCATCGTCCGCAACCGAAATATACCCCGCCGTCCTGTCCATCGGATACAACCCCTTCTACAAGAACGACACGCGCAGCGTCGAGATTCATGTTCTTCACCAATTCACGCACGATTTCTATGGCGCAGCGCTGAATCTCCTGATGTTGGGATTCATACGGCCTGAGTACGATTACGTCAGTCTCGACGCGCTCGTCGAGGATATTAGAGTGGATTGTGATGTCGCGAGACGGAGTCTGGAACGGCCGGGGTATGAGAAGTTCAAGGCGGAGGAGTGGTTGAGGGATTTTGGGTGGATGAAGGACGTGGATACGGGGAAGGTGGAGAGGGAGGTTTTGAAGAAGGATTGATGGGATTTGTATCGGTCCGGTAGGACGGTGAAGACTAGCGGACGGGCAAGGTCTGCTGGTTGTAGAGCAAGCCAAACTCGCTGTTCGGACTAATAGAAGTGGTATTGCACTGTCTAGCAGTGATGGCTTTACGTCTGCCTTGTTTGATTGAGCGCGCCTTCATGGCGCGTTACATAGTTTTGAGTGCATGGTTTGATTGTGCATGCATTTCCCAACTCATCAGCTTCCGATGCCTGTCTTCATTGACGTTTGCTTGTGGTCATGAACGATTCCACTGGTGACACCTTCGAAAGAGTGCCCTGTGAAGGATGTTGGTGGGCCTATTCCTGCTGCGTGGCTTTGTCCCCAGCAGCATCATCCACAGTAGCATCGTCCACGGAAGCATCGTCATCGGTATAGCATCGCTCATAGTTGTCAATCCCGGCCTTTACTCGTTTCCTCATCCTATCCAGTGTTTCCCATTGCCGATCCAATTTGTGATTGTCCTCAGTGATGTCAGCAATTGTTCTCTTTGTCCCGAGCAAGTATCTGTGACTTATCGCGAGAGTGCCGTAGAGCTTGAACGCTTTCAGTGTATCCTCCATTGCTTTCTCGACCTCTTCCATGTCCTTCTGATGTTGCAACATCTGGACTCTGTGGTTGTATCTTTCTTCACCGTTTCGCGCCTGGTACTCGGACACATAGAAGTGAACACCATTCCTCAAGGTTGGCTTAGCTTGCTTGAGGCGCTGCATTTCGGCGGTGATTGAGTCGATGGCTCCGAGGTTAGATTTCCATGGATGTTGCTGGGATTGAAAGGCTGCTAGGAGCTCGTTGATGAGCTCTTGCATCGAAGACATGTTGATATGGGCGCGCTGCGGCTTGGGATCAGCAGCATCCACTATCTGTGGTGTGCGGATCTTAAGGATGATGGTTGGTTGAGTCGCCATGCAAAGTATCCAAGAGGTTTAACGCAGTGAGGTCTGGTCGGGCCGGAAGGGTACGAGAAAATGAATGCAGGAAAGAGAGAAGATGAAAAGGTCAATACCGTTCGAGATCAACTAAAGGTCGTTGTATGACCCAAGAAGATGAAAGTAAGTACGAGATCAGGTCCTGGTGAAGTTGAAGGGAAGTCAAGTGAAGTGAGGAAGTAAAGATTGAGTGTCGCTGTGCCAGAGATCACACCTCATATCTTCTACTCGGATGCCTCATTTGAAACAATCATGCCTCGTACCTGACCCCGTTTAGACGGCCATATGCACATCCCAGTTAAGATATACATCTGTTCCCCAAGCCTCACCTCTGAGCAAGTCGTAATCCCATAGGTAGCGTCAAAACCGAGCCAACCTTACAATAACTTTTGCAGCCTATATACAGGGCAAGAACTGCAACAACGTTAGCATCGAAACCTATACCTCAACAATGATGATACTCACATTCATGACAATAAGCATCGGGATATCAAAGACATCACGTTTCACCGTCCAGCAATATGTGCAATCCACTTTCCCATCCGCAGAGCCCAGTTTCTGCATCCCCTTTTCTCCAGAAATGCCATCTTTCTTCATATCGTGCCGCCGGTTGTCAGTGCCACCATTGGCCTTGCCTTCCTCATTTCGTGCTTCCGCTTCGGCATTGAGATTCTGCGCAAGTTCGTCGTCCTTGGTTCGATACTTGAGCAGCTTTCCCCTGCCTAGCACGCTGCCACGACTATCTCCGAATGCGAGCCGGGCAAAGTCCTCGTAAAATTGTACCACGGAATCATCATCGAGTAACTCGGCGAGTAATACAGGCATCGATCTCTTTTCGCCATTCTCATCTTGAACTGTTCTTTGCGTCGGCGTGTTGAAGCCAGTATTCCTCGCAGTGTTGGGCCCACTTCCACCTGCCGGGGTTGTGCCAGTATGCCCTCTATTCACGTTGAGATTCGGAGCTCGACCAAGTAGAACACTTTTTGTCCAGCCGGTTAGGATCTGGAACTCTTTGCCCACTGCTGCAATCTCGCCCGTCCTTCGAGCCACAATCGTTGGAGTTCCTACTCCCTCAATGAATCCTTCATATTCCCACAACGTACGCTGAAAGCATTTCTCCATAAAAATGAGATCTTCCCTGTTCAGTGTTTTGGTGGTTGCAATAAATGAGGGCCGAATAGAAGCCAGTGACTTGGCGATGGCAAGCGTTTTGGACGGGTGGGTCTGGAACCGTCTCTGCAGATATGCAATCAAAGTATGGAACCCAGCCGTATATGAATGTGGTTGGGTGACACTCGTATATATTGAGGATGGATCTCGAGGGCGCTTGATGGCTTTGACAGGAAATTGAGACTTTGCTTTCAGCTGAGGAGTAGAAATTGGTGGGGGTTGACGCGTTCGATTGTCAGAAGTATTCAACTGTTGGTTCAACGAACCATTTTCAATGCTCGTTGGAGGGACTTGAAGTGCTTGATTTGTGAGGAGAGGTGAATCTTCAAATTTTACACCATTTCCCGGAGTGCCATTCGTATCCGGCGAGGTCCAGTGGGTGGCATTGTTGGACTCGATGGTAAATGCATTGGGTGCCATAGATCGGCCTTGTGCGTGAACAGCATATGGATCGGTGGTGCCGTTCGACCAATCGGACATCATAGTATCGTTGTAGAACTGTTGCCGGGCTGTCGGACTCTCACTGAAGCTTCCCAACGGCATTCGATACTGTTGTTGGTTCATCGAACCTCGGTGTACAGTTGCGGAATCACTTGGAGGTGTTTCGCCAGCATTGGTAGCCATATGGCCTAGCATTCCAAACTCCAACGCACCATAATGATTGCCGAAGTTCATGCTCGCAGTGTCAAAGTGGAACATTGACTGATCGTCGAGAAATGGTCCATTCCACCCAGCAGCATTCAAGCCATTTGCAGTGTTCTGGTCAGTCCCGATGACAGGGCTCTGTAGCGCAACTGGTCCTCCGATACCAGTGAAATTGTTGGCTATGGGTGACTGGTGGTTGAAACTGGCGGAGCTCATGCTCCGTTCGTGCACCATGGGAGGAGGCATCTGCGAGGAGTTTTGGAAATTGTTAAAGGTTTGCTGCGGCTGCTGAAAGAAAGGCTGTTGTGAAGATGTGTCGCTGTTTATGGTAGAACTCCGTTTCGTGGGTGGAGGATTGAAAAGGTTTCCAGTAACCCCAGGCATCAGAGCCTCATTTGGAGCATCGTGCAGGTATTTTGCTTTCTTCCTGACCCCATCCTGGCACGCATCTTGTAAACCTCGTTTTATGCATCGTTGACACGGCCGCTCGTCACCTGCGAGACATAGCTGTCAGTAAAGAAACACCGGCGAATAACGTGTCAGCACCTACCACAGGTCAAATGGGCACGCTGGCAGGCGTAACATGCTCGGCGTGCCTTCTTCCTCCGTGGACGGGAAGGATCCTTTAGATTGGTGGCCTGCGAACCAGTCTTTTGTTGCTTACTGTCCTTGGGCTGTCGCTCAGCCATGGTATTCAGGACGTGTTCGGTTCCACTGTCGTCGGGAGAGGCCGAACGAGAGTGGTCATCTTCGACATCAGAGGCCGTCATATTGTTATAAGGAGACCATCAAGGACTGCCAGATCATGCAGGCTGCACGATAACTTGCACGAAGGCGCCGACAGTGACACAGCACCGAAAATGGGTCCTGCGCCAATGTCGAACAATGACCTGAGGACGGTGGTTCGTGCAAACCCCGGAGATCAACAGGAGTATCCCGACTGACGCAGAATCACGTCAAACTGGCGCAACCCGCAAGCTCGAGTCAGTTCGAGGGACCACTTGTCTGGATCTTGAAGAGGCGCACAGAGGGAAAAGTAGTGGTGATCCAAGCGCGTTGTTTCTGTATGACGACGGCGGAGGAGTGGAAGCTGGCAGGACGGCGCTGTGGGTTTGGAGAGGTGGTATTTCGTGAGCGGTGTCGGTGACTGGTGTCGTGCGACGTCGTGAGAGTAGGACAGAGGTAGGCGATCGTCGAATGAGTATGTGAAGATGAGTCTCGGAGACGACGACGGATGTGGGGGAAGTATGATGTGATGCTGGAGTGGAGGATTTGCGCCAGTCGCACAGCAATTCTCGGTGTGCTTGTGTCAAGTTTCTCGGAGTCGGTGAGTGAAGATCATGAAGTCCTTTATTCCGCAAGGAGGTCAAAGAGGAGGTTTGGGTCGTGCAGGAGACTGAACTGGGCTTGTGGGCGCATGAGGGAAATGGGAGTGCGGACGAAGGTTTGCGAAAATGCGGGAGGAGAGCCCTCACTCGGAGGGTTCGTCAGTTCGCTACTAAGCGTAAGTGGGCGGGCTAAGCAGTAGCCTTAGATTTGCGGTGCATTTGGTAGGCTCCTGGGTACCTAAAAAGCCACTGAAAGCCAGCCCCTCGGATGCGGAGGTGCAGAAAATGGGGTCTAAGCAGGCTACGAATACGGGCTATGACACCCGAACCAACCAATGTGGCGCTGTCAAATACGTCGCCAATACAAGAGTAGATGGCGTATGAAGAGGTGACCATGTTTTTCTCAATCAAGATGCACTCGAACTGGCTTCGAGCATGTCGATAGATTGTTGAATTGACGCTGTATGTCATAGAAGGAGGATGAAGCTGACCGAGAGGAGCCATGACGCTATGTGCGGGCTAGCAATACACAACAAGGTTAAGCCATCGCCTACGAGTAAGCAAAGACCCTTGATTGTTACTTGGAGTTTCTTGGACCTTTCCAACACGGACTATAGATGCCGGGGTTACCTAGGCAGACAATCGGCTTTATAGACTATGCATTGTCAGGGTAGATCTTATCGCCTTCGATAATAATAGTGAATGGCAAGTAGGTCTTCTTGAATTCCAAAATGATACCATCCTGAGGCCGAGTTCGGTCCTAGTCGTTCACCTGGATGCTAAATTCTATGCCGCGGCACGAGCACAACCCCCACAAAATGTCAAATCTTAACCAGATCTTGCTTTGGCAGGAGAACACTTCGGCGCCATCTCCGACGACGAAAAGAAACACCTTGCCAGGCATAGATATATGATAAAACCCCGTGCAGACAGCAGCTGGCTCGGTACTGTATTCCTTGTATTAAACAAGCCCTGAACCGAGTGAAATTTGAGCTGTCCTATGTGATGATGTCCGCGAGACCAATTGTCGTTAGATCAATCCAAGACCCGGGTTCATGGGGTTCGCCATTCTGCGAGGCTGCCCGTAACTACCCGGTTGACAGCGGAATCTTTCGGCAAAGGCTCGCCCTGACTGAATGCTGATACCATGGCGGAGTAACTTTCAGTATGCAAGACACCTCGTTACTGATGCTGCGAAGTGCTTGATCTCGAACGTAGCACAGCTTATCGACCCTGAGGTCGATTCCTACACCGACAAATATACTCGCACGTGCTCTGTGTTTGCCGTCGCTTAACTCTGTCATCGTTCTGAAGCACTTACTGCATATATAATTGTACGACACGTCCCTCCTGCACTCACGTAGACTTTTGCCCAATCCCTCACCTTTCATTTCTGTTGTGATCCCTTCGATACTTGGTGCAGACGAGGCGAGGGCCAGGCACCGATCCGCCATCCAGATTTCAATTGTGACCACACAAAACAGATCTGACTACATCTACCCATGACACGGGACTGAACAATTCTCCTCACGAGGGAGCACCCGTGACAAGAGACAGTAATTTGGGAGGATATCTCTGCCCGTAATCATCCTCTTGCCTTTTATAGACAGTGATCCGCTCTGCTACTTGAGATCCAGTCCGATCTTGCTGGGCTCGATTCAAACAAAGTCGATGTAGGAAGACATATCCATCAAGGGAACCCCTGATCCATCACATGAAAAGAGTTTTCGGAACATGAGCGACCTCGCATTATTGCTTTGACGAGGCCAGTAAACCGTATAGAGGACAGGTTCAAAGTCAACTCTTTCCGCACAGTTTCATCACGTAGAGAGGTTCGAGAACCGACTCCTTTTCCGTAATCGTTTGCCATAGATGAAGAACAGATATGGGAAGGGTGCCATGGCTAAGCAAAGGCAAGCGAGTAGCGTGCTTGCTCCGTGGAAGTTCAGTTTATTGTACATCGCCGTTCCGAACAACGGGAACGCTCCTGCAAAGGCGCTTCGTGCAAAGGAATTGGCTGACAATGCACTTGCGGCATACAAGGGGTACGCCTCCACCAGAAAAGTAAAGACCCCTGAGAAGGTCAGGATGGTACCGAACCCGAAAAAGCCTGTTGCGATAATTGGTATAATCCAATGGATGTCAGGGTAAATTGTCCATGCGAACCAAAACAAGCCCACAGTGCAAAACCATGGCCCGACGATGGACGGAGGAAGCCGAAACTCTGGTTCGGATTTGCGTTCGCCTGTTTTCGTCTCGACATTGCGAAGCAGACGTAGGTAATTCCAATGCCATATCGGATCAGACGCGATAGCCAACAGCATGCCGATCAAGAGTCCAAGAAAAGACAGTCCAATCTGCCAAGTGTTGAAGTCGTAGACCGCTGTGAAGACCTGATGGAATGCGCCGAAGAAGAGGTACAGGATCCCTAGCAGGATAGCAGAGAGCAGACAGAGATTGAAACACATGGTCTCCATGAATAGAAGCATGAAAGGCCGATATAAGGAGGTTACCACGGTCCAGAAGATAGACCTGTCAGAGATCTCGATGGGCGCCTTCCATCGCTCCTCGCCAGTCTCTTTCCTTTTCTTTTGTGCCTTCTTCCTCAATAGTACTGGCATATAAGTTTCTGGGACAAACAATGTGATTGTCACCAACATTACACCAGACCAGATCAACAGGACATAATAAGACCATCTCCAGGAAGTGTTGTAATTGATGAAGCCCCCAATTATTGGACCAACGCCAGGGCCAATGAACGGGGCTGCAGTATAGATCATCATTGGAGCTTGAAGTTGATCGCGGGTGAACATGTCGCCCACTGTCCCACCAGCGACGGACAGAAAAGCACTGCCCGAGAAGCCATCCAAGAACCGGGCGATCAACATGGTCTGAATGTTTCTCGCAACTGCGCAAGGAATAAGCCATATCGTGAAAAATATATAGGCCCAGATATAAATAGGACGACGGCCATAGAATTCGGACAGAGGGCCCAATACCATGGGTGACAAGCCTAGACCAAACACGAACAGTGTAAGGCCCAACGTGGCAACGATACGAGAGTTTCCAAACTCAGCGTCCATCTGGTCTGTTGATGTTGTTAGGCCCGGTTCAGAAATGGGAAGATTTGGGGCAGACAAACCATAGGTAATCGTGTATAACGACGAGGTACAAGTGACACACAGGGCCCCGAACGCGAGTATGATCACGATCAACCATTTCCTTGTTGTGCTGATGTTCTTCGGGCTCATAGGGTCATGCGGTCCTTCGAATTGAATCTCAAATGCCTTCTCTGGAGACCCTTCGACGTCCACCTGTTGTGCAGCATCTTGTTCATTTTCCCTACCGTCGTCACTGTAGTATCCGTGGCCGTCGACGTAGGAACGGGTATGGTGCAGTGAGGCTCTGGCGCTTGGACGCGATGATACCGGAGTCAAGGTGACGGCATGATACCCTTCCGGACGCAGGTATGTCTCCTTCTCTTCTCTGGCTGATGCGGCAACGTCTGTTCCAGACGAGTCGCCGTTTGACGGCTGTGATGTCTCTTTCTCAAGAGCACTGTTCTCCATCATGGCGTGAGAAATCGTGGCGACTCAGCTATGCATGACTTAAAGTTTTCCCGATGTCCTCATACGAACCACTGGTGGAAACCACATTCTTCTACCCGTCCACAATGCTGGTGAGCTCGAAGGAAGTGACCCGGTGAAGTCTGCCAGAAGCCATCTTCCCCAAGCGTAGGTGTGTCGAGGAGGGAGTTTTTACGACCCATGTCACCGACTGCACGTCTTGTACGAGTACAAGAAAGTTTCCCATGAATGTGGAGATGTACGATAAGGAGTTTGGCCGTTGATGCGATGATGGTGTCATTGGGTAAAATGCGTCAACAACCCGGTTCTCCACGGGTAAAGCACCGTATCGGCAAATGACCCGGTTGATCAGAAGTAGCGGACCGCTTCACACTTTTTGTACGAGGTGCCTCCCAACATGACCGACATGACCGATATCAAGTACCATGATGATTGATTCTCCACGTATACTTCAGCATCCCAATTGTTTGGTTCTGGAGAGGACACCGAATAAAGACACTTGCAAAGTTTCAAAATGTCAAGTTGCGCGCGTAGAAGTAGCGTGTATGGAAAGAATGTACTGGTTTGCTGGGAATTGGATTTCACTATATACAGCCTCATTCAAAGGTCTGCACATCTGGCATTCTTCCCAAGCCGCTGCCTTTACTGGCAACTTTGACATCTTTGACATCCTCCAAAACGCCGCCAGCACTTCTTTCCCGCACATGTCTACGCAGCAAGGTCAAAATCTCACTTTCTTTCCACCGTTGAGGTACTGGTCTGTACGCCGGTTTGAAGGTTCCAACAGTTTGCGCCCACTCCCCACTTCGCGGTGCTCCTTGTCGCCAAGCGTCAGTCTCTTGAGTTTGTCCAGGATTGGCAGGGGAATTGTATTCGGTTGTCTGGCTCTTCTTATCTGTTATCGCTCCTTCTGCGTATTCGAGCGATGTTGGCGTCGGTGTTTGGGTGGCCCAGTAATATATATCCCAATCATTTTCGTCAAGGAAGAGATCGTACTGCTCGAGTTGTGTCTTGTTCATGGATGATAGATTTTCGGCCGCAAACGTGGAGAGTAGAAGATCGGACTCTAATGTCCCTCGTTTCCTGCTTTGGTCTAGAAGAATAGGTCAGTAACAGGACTACGGAGGAAAATTCCCTCTTATGCACGGCATCATGACTCGGGGCTGCACGGACATAGTAATCTCGCTCTCATCGTCGTCAAGTCTTCACCAGTCCGGCGTAGGGGAGCAACTCTGAATGTGATTCCTTCCAACTCTCCAACGCCGAACTCTGAAGAGCTTACTTTGTTTGGATCACCTGGTTGTGTTCCACCTGTCATCCTCTCTGTGTTCTCCGGATGCCGGTCCTTGGGAACGTGTTTGGAATCGACCGAGCTGATCAAGTCCGGTGGAGGGGCGTTTTCGCCGACGGAGGGCATCTCATTCTCAATGGTGGAATTTGTGTTCGTCAAATGAGGATTGAGCTCCCTTTCTTTCTGGTATTTGCGATGCTCTTCAGCAGTAGAAGGCGTTCTTTCATTTTCTTTGGTGCTGGGCTCGGAATAGGTTTTGTATCGTCGAGGAACAGCCGCCACTAGATTGCGCCTGGTGGCTAACCTGGCGAAGACTCGTGTGGACTGCATGTTTGTATAGGTTGGCGGTATTTGAAATCCAGAAGGAAAGAGAATGTGTGGGAGGAGATGTTGCAGTCTGTTTGCTATTGGAAATGAAATGCAGTCGAGAGGGTTGGCGTTGCCGGACCGTTGACATCATCGATTGTTGATGCAAATAACGGCTCGGGCTTCACAAAGCACTATTACTGCCGACGCATCTGATACTTGAACCCGCTGATCTTCATATAGCACAGATAAGTGAGCTTTTCTTATTCGCTACGTTTGATACTACAGCCTTCTGTATGGCGCTTCAGGCTTGTTTCCAAGTATATCATCAATCTCAGCCATCACCTTTTCATCCAGTTTCGGAATGAGGTCCAATGCCTTCACAGACTTTCCAATCTGCTCGACTTTGGAAGCACCAGTTATGGCCGAGCTTACATGGGGGTTCTTGAGCACCCATGCAAGTGCAAGTGTGGCTTGATCCGTCCCCAGCTTTTCGGCAACTGGCTTCAAAGACTTTACTTGAGTCAGTGTCTTCTGCCACTGCTCATCACCGTAACTGTCTCTCTGACTGGTCGTGTAGCCTTCCTTAGCAATGGCAATCCTGCTGTCTGGAGGAATACCGTCGTTGTATCTCCCGGTCAAGATGCCCTGTTTGAGTGGGCTGAATATGGTGAGGCTCAAGCCATAGTTCTCATACAGTAAGGCAAATTCCCTCTCCACCTTGTCTCGCTTTAACATGTTGTATTCTGGTTGCTCCATAACAGGACCGATGAGATTAAGCCTTTCTGCGCAGGCCCAGGCCATTGCAATCTCTTCACTGTTCCATTCAGAAGTGCCCCAGTAGAAGGCTTTACCCGAGTTGATCAGGTGGTTCATGGCACGGACAGTCTCCTCGATTGGTGTGTGCCTATCCGGTCTATGACAATACAACAGGTCGACATACTCCAGCTGCAGTCGCTTGAGTGATGCTTCAGTACCTTCAATGAGGTGTTTGCGGGAGAGACCGCCGTTGTTCACGGGGTTATCTCCAAATGCACTTCCCCAATAGATCTTGGTGGATATGACGAGGTCATTTCGTTTCCAGCCGAACTTTTTGATCGCTTTGCCCATGACAATCTCTGATTTGCCATCTGCATAGCCTTCAGCACAATCGAAGAAATTGATGCCTGCATCGTAAGCGGCTTTCATGCAGTTAAACGCCATATCTGTCATGTCAGTGCTGGGAATGTCCTGGCTGGAGTCGCCTACCGTCCCCAACAGCATCTCCATATGTTACCCTAGGAGTAATAGTATTAGCCTTGTTTTGCCCTCCGCGGCATTGAAACGTACCATCCACCTAGGGAGATGGCTGAGACTTGCAAACCAGAACGTCCAAGAAAGCGATATTGCATCTTAGGTGATTGATTGGTGGCGGCGGTCATTCTGGAACGGGTGGATGCCAAAGATGCAGCAATCACGAAGCTGGGTCAGAACTATAATAAGGGAGAATGGTCAAGCAAAGTGTACCGTCCAAATCATACCTGGTAGAGACAGAAACAGCCGGTGGACATCCTTGATAAATGAAGGCATTCTGGCGAATTTAGCCGGTTATTTTCCGCCATCGGTGGAATACGATTGAGACGTAGAGCACAACGGCTATTTATGCATGATTCTCTAGGAGGTCAGTACAGGGCGACCAAATCTTCTGCTACCGCTTTCATGCCAACCGCATATGTATGTGACCTTCTGCAGTGCATTGCTCTGGGATGGCCGCAGAAACTGATCGCGTTCCGGCCTCAAGCATATGGCGGCGGATAAATATTCACAGCTTTTGTATAGCGCATTTCAACCTCAAGCACTAGAATAGTTGACGTTGCAGACTGGCCCAGGTTTGGACACAGGCATACTTGCCCTTCGGCAGTCGTTCATTCATGATCGCTGAGATCTCGTCGTGACGAACAATAATGTTCAGAACCAGAGGATTGGAAGTCGCGTTGGTCTTTTCATCGTTGTGGCGGAGAACAACTGCCGCAGTTTAAGCGAAGAAACCACTAAGCCCGACTGGAGTTAGCCCTGCGGATATCTTGGCACAATTTTCGACCGTTCACACATTGGGCTTCAACATCGTGAATTGCGGATAGAGTCGACAGCGATCTTTACACAAATACACGGCCTTCCTCTGCTCAGATCACCCCTAGGCAATCATGGCTGAGCAACTCATTCACCGTGGTACCCTCGAAGGCCACAGCGGCTGGGTCACCAGCCTTGCGACCAGCTTGGAGAAGTCAGTTTTGCCGTCTCAATCTTGAATCGTCGCAGTCCTTGCTAACTGGCGCTTCTAGCCCTAATATGCTCCTGTCTGCCTCGAGAGACAAGTCCCTGATCATCTGGAACCTGACCCGCGACGAATCTGCCTACGGCTACCCCAAGCGATCTCTGCACGGTCACTCCCATATCGTCTCCGACTGCGTGATCTCTTCCGACGGCGCATATGCTCTCTCATCATCCTGGGACAAGACTCTGCGATTGTGGGAGCTGTCCACGGGCAACACCACCCGAACTTTCGTCGGCCACACCAACGACGTCCTCTCCGTTTCTTTCTCGGCCGACAACAGACAGATCGTTTCAGGCTCGCGAGACCGAACAATCAAGCTGTGGAACACTCTGGGAGACTGCAAATACACCATCACCGACAAGGGTCACACTGACTGGGTGTCATGCGTTCGCTTCTCGCCAAACCCTCAGAACCCAGTCATTGTGAGCGCAGGATGGGACAAGTTGGTCAAGGTAAGAAGCTGCGAATCTTTGCTCTGCTTTGCCCAGGATGCTACAAATTTTTATTGTATTTGCTACTTCAGAGCCATCTGGCCATGAGACAAACCTTCACCAAAGGACTGAGGCAATTACCCACCAAGTTTACTTGCTATAACCGACATTTGCAATTTGGACAATGTCACTAACATGGGGAATCTAGGTCTGGGAGCTCGCCTCTTGCCGCATCCAAACCGACCACATCGGCCACACTGGCTACATCAACACCGTCACTATCTCTCCCGATGGATCGCTCTGCGCCTCCGGTGGCAAGGACGGTACCACCATGCTTTGGGACCTGAACGAATCAAAACACCTTTACTCTCTTCAAGCCGGCGACGAGATCCACGCTTTGGTCTTCTCCCCCAACCGATATTGGCTTTGCGCTGCTACAACCTCCTCCATCACCATCTTCGACCTCGAGAAGAAGAACAAGGTTGACGAACTCAAGCCCGAATTCGTCGAGAAGGGCAAGAAATCGCAAGAGCCATACTGTGTGAGCTTGTCGTGGAGCGCCGATGGCCAGACTTTGTTCTCTGGATACACCGACAACAAGATCCGTGCCTGGGGTGTTATGTCTCGTGCATAGATGGATTAGTTTGGTAGGAGGCTACGGACGTGGGAATGCAGGATTGATACAGGCAAAAGTACCTTGTATGTTGCATGTCATTAGGCAAAGTTGATACAGGCAAATCTTCGATTGCATGCCATCAGGCAACGCTTGTGTAAGCCATTGCCATTGTCAAAGATGGCTGGGGGCCGGCGCATTTGAGGTGTGCTTTGTGCTACTAAAGGGCACGAGAAATGATCAAATGTTCAAACAATATCCAAGATCCCAGATGATTTGTTCAGATTGTCTGCTTGGATTCAGTACTGTGATGTTTCTTTCACCATGTTCCTGGCCCTAACACGCTCCTCGGGCTTGAGTTTGTCCGCAAAATCACCTTCCGAGGCAACAGATTCTTCCCACTCGTCGTCATCCATATTCATAATCATGCAAATCTGGTTGCAACGCAAAAAGGACTCCCGGAAACTGTACTTCTGCCCCTTGACAACCACCTTGACGATTTCGTTGACATCGTGCTCCAATCTTGCGGCGCCTACTTCGTTGACTCGTCCGTGGTAGGTCCACAGCCTCTTCTCGATCATCTTGCTTAGGTATGTGACGACGATGGTCAGGAGTTGGTCGAATGTGCGCTCCGTCATGATTCGTCCAATCGGCTTTGTAAGGGCATCCCAGCCCAACTGGAAGCGCATTCGTACTTCGTCGGAAAGGCCGTCTGTGGTCTCGGCGTCGCCATCTATCTCCTGGGCCATGTCTTGCAGTTGTTCACGTGTGAGTTGGTAGTCTGTGTCGCGGAAAGCGTCCATCAGAATTGGTCGAAGACGAGGTTTCATCACATTATGGAACACGACCTGTACACCGTCGGATATCAACTCGTTTGTCTTTTCGGAGAAGGTGGCAGAAAACGACTTTAGCGTCGCCACAATTGACTCGGCGTCTCCAGGTTCGGGAAAGAGGTCGTCAAGAGGCCGATGAGGTGAGCCTGCCACGGGCTCGAGACGTGCGCGGACGATCTGGTCCACGTAGTCTCTTGCCACGTCGAGGTTGTTAATGAGCACCAGAAACGAGACAATGATAGACTCGGGTGGTAGTTGGCCCTGCATCGCGGCTTTGGGATAGCTTTCATCGCGCATTTTGCGCTGCTCCATGCCAATGAAGTCTGAACCCAAGACCCTGCCAAGTGTGGGGATGATGTTGGCTACCACGGGCTTCTGCGAGGTCGCCAGAGTTTGCTGCAATACCTTGTTGACAATGTACATGATGTCTTCGATGGCGGAGGTGACATGTGGTGGGTTCGAGTTGAGTGGCTTGTGCGGGTTGAGAGATAGGTCGGAAGGCTGCTCATCCAGCTGGAAGGCCTTTTCCACGGAACGTCGAAAGAAGAAGGTCGTCATTGTGTTGAATGGGGAGATCAGTTTGTCTTGCACCTTTTTCATCAAGCTCGAATTGACCAGGAAAGGTGGCATGGGCGTAGGCTGTTCTGTGATGGATGTTGGGCTGCGACATTTGTCGCTGATGAAATTGCTGTACAGGGACCATTTGCCTAACATAAGGGTCATTTCATTGAGCAAAACGTCCACCTGTTTCATATCCACGGATTCGTCCTCGCTTGTTCTCCCAGGAGCAGGGGAATTGGCACGCGGTGTGCCTGCCGACCCTCGCTGAGCCGGCATGAAGCTCTGGACCAGAAAGGTGAAGGCGTAGGATTTAATGTCGGTCAACTGGCGATCGATCCGACGCTCATCACTCCATGTGTCCAGAATGATGCCGCCTTGTAGGTCTGCTTCGACTTGCAGTCGCTCGATCACCCTGGCCATCTTGCCTGGGCCGTAGTGCCGTTCAACTAGTCCTCCGTGACCGTCAATGATCTGTGCAATATGTTCGAAAAGCCTTGTTAGAGCATTTGCATAGAAGTAGCCGTCCTTGCTCTGGTTTCCTCCAGTCCCAGCATTGAGGTTATTTCGGGCGCGAGCAGCCACTCCTTGACAGACATATCGCCCGTATATATCAAGTCCGACATCAGATCGATTGATGAGCGGGAATAGTTTGAAAAATCTGGTGATTCTGGCTCCATCACTGTCCTTGACAGCCTTGTCAAACTCTCTCAGAAAAAGATTGCATAATGATTCCGAGGCCGATTCCAAGGTAACCGCTGGTGCATCTGGCACTTCGGCTGTAGGGACAATTCTCGCTGCGAATGGGCCGTTAACGACCTCGCTGGGGATCTTGGATGCCCGACTGAGGTAACTAGCTGCTGTCTCCCAGTCTTGAGCTGCTCCCATAGACCCTGCCACACCGAGCACACACGCTTTCAGCTCGCCGACCTGCTCAACCACAGTCAACGTGGCCTTTACCCTTTCCTGCTCTAGGTCGAGTTGCTTGACTGAATTTGATATTCGTTTCGCATTCGATGCGGCATCTGAAAGCATGCCATTGCTGACTGCTCGAGCTTTGGATGCTTGAGCTGTGGCATTTACCCGGAAGAGATCTAGCCGGCCCAGCTCTCTCTGGAGATCCTTTTGCGCGGTGATCAACGTATCCAGTTGAGAGGTCACCGATGCCTCTTTTTGGTGAAGTTTGGCCAAGGCACTGCGGATTTCTGAGACGGATTTTGCGTTGTAAACGTCAACAGCATCCTGTCCAGGGTCAATACTGGAAACGTGGCCATTTGTGGTCATTGCTGAAGAGTGGTTTCCCTTTTTGACAACATGGATGAGTTCAAGCTCGGCGCAGAAGATCTCACAAAGAATGAAGGACCCTGAACAAAGCTCTATGATATTTGGCAGTTCACACGTCTTGAAAAGGGGTCAACGAATGTCTGTCCAATTGATGGTGCAAGGATCATATTTTTGACGTTCCGAGCCGCTGGGTTGACAAGGGAAATTCAGCCCCTATGGTCCCGCCCGCACTGACAGTCACCAAAGTCCGCAGAAGTGACGTGGGGTAGATGATGAGGAAAATCATGAAGTTTATCTATCTTCATGTTCCATCCTCGCTAAGCATCTCCTGAAGCCTTATAACCACCTGCCTTGAGTCACACTGCAGACGAAGGGCACTCGCGCATCGAAGCGACTACTTCATCGTCACCGAACCTGCTTCGTTATCTTCTCGCCATCATAGGTCGGCGCAAACGAGACCGTCACTCCAATCCGCGCACTGGGCGTTGGAACTTCAAGATGGGCAATGAATCTTCGACTCCTGTTGATGAGGCTACACCTCCTACAAAATTGCACGGTCGTAGCATTGAGGCGGTTGCCCAGTATATGAAAGAGAAGGACGTCAAGAATATTGTGGTGATGACCGGAGCAGGTATCAGCACGTCGGCAGGGATTCCAGACTTTCGCTCTCCCGACACAGGCTTGTATGCAAACCTTGCTCGATTGAATCTCCCATATGCCGAGGCGGTGTTTGACATCTCCTACTTCCGCAATAATCCATATCCGTTCTATACCCTCGCCCACGAATTGTATCCTGGGAAATACCGACCCACGGTCACGCACTCGTTCATCAGCCTGCTCAATAAGAAGGGAAAACTCTTGCACTTGTTCACGCAAAACATAGACTGCTTAGAACGGGAGGCTGGAGTTCCTGGCGACAAGATCGTGGAGGCTCATGGTTCTTTTGCCACTCAGAGATGTATCGAATGCCAGACCGAGTATCCTGATGATCGAATGAGGGAGATGATCAGCAAGAAAGAGGTGCCGAAGTGCATCAGGAAGACCTGCAACGGGTTGGTCAAACCAGACATTGTGTTCTTCGGCGAAGCTCTACCAGAAGCCTTCTTCAGGAACCGCAGCCTACCAGCAAAGGCCGACTTAGCTATCGTTTTGGGCACCAGTCTCACCGTCCAGCCTTTCGCTAGTTTACCTTCTTTTGTCAGGGAAGATACCCCCCGGGTCCTCATCAACTTGGAAAGAGTGGGAACTCTCGGGTCCCGACCCGACGACGTTCTGTTACTTGGCGATTGTGATGCGGGCGTGAGAAAGTTTGCAGATGCACTAGGTTGGCGGGAAGAGCTTGAAGCCTTGTGGGAGACGACTGATCCGGACAAGAGTGACAGAGAGAAACAGCAAGCTCCGTTGAAATCCCGCCAAGAACAATTGGATGATGAGATCGAGAAGTTGACCAAAGATATTGACATTTCACTGAAAGTGACAGGTGAGACGAGTGAAAGAATCAAGGCAGAGCTCGAGAAAGGGTCAACCACCGCCAATAAAACCTCCTCACCATCGGCAGATGTTCTCTCAATCCCACAACAAACTAACTCCAAAGACGAGCCAAGTCTGCAGCATGTCTTTCCTCATCTGAAAGAAGGGAAAGAGACCAAACCAGAGAAATCGTCGCTGTAACATCATCTCATGGTGTTTCGTTGTCTTCACTTTTCTCTCACATATTGACTCGGATTTTCTCGATTCACAATCACATTGATAGCGGTCTTGCGCCTATCGCCCGGATCAGACATCTCTGTCTCACGAGAGATCCATTCAGAAATTTTCATTGCGTCTCCTCGACAGGTGAATGACTTTACCTTAGCCTTTTTTTCTTTTGCACCAACTAACGCATCGTCCTTAGGCTTTGCTCTCTTCGGATCCCTTGGATCTCTCTTTCATCTCTCTCATCTCGAGCAAACCACTTCATCCGAGCTCTTGTCGCTTACTAGAACGCCGATCAACATGGCTTCTAGTACGCTTTCTCGTCCGAATGTGCAAAAGGATAACAAATACGCGCGCCAAACTGTCCACATCACTGTTGGTCGCTCCAAAACCTCCTTCCACGTCCACTATTCTCAGCTTGAGCGGACAGCCTTCTTCGAGGCCCACCCTATGCCGACAGCCTCGAACAACAGTACTCCTTCTAGAGAGCCATCAGCCGGTGATGATCGTGAGCGCACCTTAAGCCCACCGCCTGAAATCAAGAGTGAGGATACATCCGATGAGCCTGAGACTGCAACGGTGGCGCTCTTCGAGACATCGCCTTCCAAACCTCTATACCATCTGGAGGGTTGGGTCTACGAGCCTGCAGCTTTTGAGATCGTGGTCAACTTCATGTATAACCTTCCGCCTGATGTGCCGATCAACCGACAAGGATGCAGGACCCTGATGCGCGCATACGTTCTTGCCCTTCAGTACCAGATCATACCACTCCAAGATGCTATCGTGGACTGCGTCCGTCAATATCACCGGGAATACAACGTCTCCTTCGAATATGTCACATGGCTTCCCAACCGCCTCGACCAAAGTCCAGATATTCACACCGTCCCAATGCTGAGCTACCTTATCGACCAGGTTGCGTTCGAGATCTCTACTCAGGGCTACAACGAGTTCTCCCGTGACAACCCGTTCTTCGAAACCTTTCTCACTGAAAGTGATCGACCTGTCCGCAAAGCTCTCTTCCACGCGTTGGCCGACATCGCACGGGCTCTTGCTGGCCACATCTCGGCCGGAGATCGAGCTCGTCTTGATCCTGCTCTGGGTCCGAACAGATGGACCGTGAGAGACTGGAAGAAACCACAGCGTGAAGAAGGTGCTGCAGTCGACATCATCGAGGTTGACGAATAGTCACTTCCGGAGTTGCATCTCCAAACAGGGCTCGCATGGCGTGGGAGCGTTGGTGCTGCACTTGACAACAACAGCTTTCGGAAGGTGGAAGCTTGGTCATGCATGATCATGGCACGGAGATCGAGATGGGACAACGTTGCGGAGATGTTGAGTCAGCATTGGTTGGTTAGTCAAAACTGCAGAAGCAGACGGCGACGTTGGCCACGTGGTGTTTTGGAGGTGCAGAATTTCTGGGTCGAGATCTTCCATCCATTTCCTCATGCTGGTTGGAATGGGAACGTGGTGTGATGCTGGCCTTGAGTTGTAGTTCGCCAGGAACCGAGAACATAAATCCCGCGCCAGAGGTTCTAGTAGTAGCAAGGCTCTACCTATGACATAGTCCAGAAAGGAGCTCATCTGTCTCCAATTTTCAGAAAAGTCCAATTGCCCCTCCACAGTAAATACTCCTGGTCTCCCCGTACACCGCCCCGCTATTGTGCCAACAATCTTTTAAGAGCTCACTTTTCTCACAATTGAACTCGACGAAGAGATATTGACATCTTGTTGAACATATCGAGGTCTCCAGCTCTTGGTTGCGCGAAGTACACGGAATCATCTCATAGGAACCTACCCTCGACCGAGCGGAAGCGTCAACATGGTCGGACTGGGCCCCAAGCGCAAGCCTTCCCGCAAGGGTACGTATTGAGCTCGAGACTACGAGATGAAGAAGACTGACCGATCCAGGATCTATGGCCGATGTGCCTAAGACCTTGCTGGAAGAGATCCAGAACCTCGAAGACATCTTTACCGTGGATGCAGACAGACTCAAGCTGGTCACGGAGCATTTCGTCTCCGAGCTCAAGGCTGGCCTGGAAAAAGATGGACAGAACATTCCCATGAATCCTACGTGGTGCATGGCATTCCCCGACGGAAATGAGCAGGGCACCTTCCTCGCGCTGGACATGGGCGGAACAAACCTGCGAGTGTGCGAGATCACGCTCACCGAAGAGAAGGGAGAGTTCGACATCATCCAGAGCAAATACCGAATGCCAGAAGAGCTCAAGACGGGGACGGCAGAGGAGTTGTGGGAGTACATCGCGGACTGTCTACAACAGTTTATCGAATACCACCATGAAGATGGAGATCTGACTGCTCTTCCACTTGGTTTTACATTCTCATACCCGGCTACACAAGACTTTATCGATCACGGTGTGCTCCAGAGATGGACGAAAGGGTTTGACATTTCTGGCGTGGAAGGGAACGACGTTGTTCCACAGTTCCAAGCTGCGTTGGATGCAAGAGTATGTCAAGCGCTTTGTTTCGACCAGGATGTCATATACTAATGGCGCCATAGGGTCTCCCAGTCAAGCTCGCGGCACTTATAAACGATACCACAGGTACTCTGATCGCGTCCGCCTATACTGATCAAACCATGCGCGTCGGATGTATTTTCGGCACAGGATGTAACGCCGCATACATGGAGAACTGCGGCTCGATACCCAAACTCAAGCACCTCAATCTCCCACCCGACACGCCCATGGCCATCAACTGCGAGTACGGCGCCTTCGACAACGAACACAAGGTCCTGCCCATCACGAAATACGACACCATCATCGACGAAACATCCCCACGACCGGGCCAGCAAGCGTTTGAGAAGATGGTCGCAGGATTATATCTCGGCGAGATCTTCCGATTGGTCCTGGTGGATCTACACGAGAACAAGAACCTATTGTTCGAAGGCCAGGACATTTCGAAACTGAAGAAGCCGTACACCCTGGACGCCTCGTTCCTGGCACATATCGAGGAAGACCCCTTTGAGAACTTGCAAGAGACTCAAGATAAGTTCGAGGATGAGCTGAAGATCAATGCGTCAAAGCCCGAACTCGAACTCTGTCGGCGACTCGCTGAGTTGATTGGCACACGCGCTGCACGGTTGTCAGCATGCGGTGTCGCGGCCATCTGCAAGAAGACGGGCACCGAGTCATGCCACGTCGGCGCCGATGGGTCGGTGTTTACCAAGTACCCGCACTTCAAGGCTCGAGGCGCGGTCGCTCTCCGCGAAATTTTGGACTGGCCGAAGGGCAAGAAAGATCCTATTGTTATGCTGCCTTCCGAGGACGGAAGTGGTGTGGGCGCGGCACTGATCGCTGCACTGACACTCAAGAGAATCAAGGAAGGGAACATTGCAGGTGTGCGAAACGTGCAAAAATACGATATATGGATGAAATAGACATCAGACCAAGTCGCGCAGTTTTATAAACGGAAATGGTGGTTTTGGATAGCAGAATTGGAAGTGAACGGTCTGGCTATGTGCGTACGACAGCTACTCGCTGATCTCCCATAGTTTGATCTTTCCCTGATCATTACCAATGGCGAGATAACTTCCGTCCGGAGACAAAGCCACAGCACTGATCCTTCCCAATGGCGTCTTCTCCGTCGGCCAGTTTTTGTAGACCGTACAACTGGGCAAGTGAACCAGTCTGAGAGCGCCTTGCTTCCACCTCGAGGCCATAACCATCATTTGACCATCTTGCGAAAATTCAAGGTGTGAGATAGGCGTCACCAATTGGTCGAGTACCCTTGCCGGCTTCGGTCTCTCGTCCAGATTCGTGTCTTGGCCAGACTTAGCAGTCCATCCTCGCCGGTCGTATATGTTGACGACGCCGCTTGAAGAGCCGATCGCCACCCAGCGGTCGCCGCCACGGCTTCCTTGGCCGATATCACCTCCTAAAGCGATGACGGTGGTACCCACGGCGCCCTCATCGGTCCATCTCGCGACGACACTTCTGCTGTCGATGTCGTACTCGCTGACTTCACCGTTCTTGCCGACGGCCGCAAATCCATTGCCGTTACGCCACCAGGCGAAATCTGCTACACCCCCTTGAGAGTCGATGCGACAGCTGCATATCCATTGCATACTCTCGGTGGACAGTATATTAATGCTGCCGCCGCCTTTTCTCCCTGAGCCGATCAGTCCCATGTACCGACCGCACGGTGAAATCTTGAAGGCCTCCATGGTTCGTTGGTCCTTCCGGGCTTGTCCGTACAGCGCCCGAGTCACTTTCGTAACCACTCCGGTGGAGAGCGACCATGAGTGGAAGTATCTGCGTCTCGAGGACATGAAAATGCGTGTTTGGTCATGGTCTTTGTCGGCACCAGCAACCTCGCCTGAGGGTTTGCAGAATGCAGCAGTGTGAAGAGGCGTGCCTTTCAAGTGCAAGGACGTGAGTATGGGGTTGGGGTTCGGTGGCTGCGGCGAGATGTGGTAGATGGTGACTGTGGAACTAGGCCCAGCGGACAGGAGAAGAGGATAGTATGGGTGGAATTGCATGGTGTCGATAGACGAAGGACCGGCCTTAGCAATGTCTTTGGTGCGTTGAATGTCAATGACTTCGGGCCGTAGCTTGCGTGGTCCCGTTCTCTTTGAGCCCTTGGTGTCGGTCCGGGTCAATGAGCCTGCGGACCTCAAGAGTTCGGCAAGTGGTTGTGCTGAGACGAGTGAATCGCCTTCATCCATTGAAACGTCGGAATCAGAGTCTGCTTCTTGCTCGTCTCGTTCCCCGGACAGTCTCCTCCTTTTGCGCGCGTATGTCACCCACTCTGGCGTCGGATGTAGTCTTTCGTATTGTCGACGGAGTCGCTCGATGTACTCTCTTCCACTGACCACGTCGTCATCCTCCGTATCTCGTAGTTTGCGTAAGCGTGTGTGGGAGGCGAGGGAAACGGTGATTCGGTCGTCGTCGCTGTCGTACCATGTAGGTTGGCCACGGGCAGAGATATGTTGTGTTTCTCTCTGCTCGAGGTCTTTCGATACTGCTGGAGGAAGCTGCCCAGTTCCGGCATCGAGGAAAAATAACTGGATTCACAATAAGTTACAGTACGTTGACATTGCTCGTCAAATATACATACGTCGTCGTCGGCCACATCGCTCAATTGGCCTTGGTCCTCCCCGCCATCATCGTCCTCATCGCCAGCGATGTCATGTCTTATCAGTGTGTCGGACTCTTCCTCCCTGGTATGACTTCTGTTCAACGAGTCGAGGAAGCCGGCATCGTCGCCAAATAGCGCCTTCTCCAGGCGAAGTTCGATAGCATCTTTTTCGAGCGCATCCGTAGGGTTTTGCGGCGCAACGCTCGGTCTTGGCTTCGTAGGGGCCACCATCGTTCCTTACTACTTTTTGTCCGTGGCTGCAAGTGTGGTGAACTCAGACGCAGACGCAAACACACTTTTTCTTTGGCAACTTTACGGGCGGTCGATCTGCGGAGAAGCGATACAACTTTTTTCTCCAAATCTGCGCCAAGCCACAGGAAGAGAATGGGCTGTGACTTCTACTGGCGCAACTGAAGCACACCTCCTATTTTACACTACGAGCACTGGCAGAGCATCACTAGGATCTCCTGGAGATGCTCAATTATCAATGACAGATGTGTGGATTTTTGCGTACAGAGCCTTGTGGCATCAAATCGGGTCTCCAACTCCCCCGGTCATCTGAGCCAACAACCTCGTGGTCAGCTCGACATCACGCTCAAAATGGTTTGAGGGTTGTCTTTGAAATCGACAAGATCGCAGGTAGTCGTCCAACTGCAGGCGGATGTCGTGACATCGATCAATATCTGGATTTCTCTGCATGCAATAGAGCTCCGACAGAAACATGTATAATTTGAAGGGATTAGACGTTGACGAGGGGAACTATCAAGCTAACAGTCAAAAGAGCCCTCAGAGGACAGTGCCCAAAGAACAACTTACATCTGCAGAAATTGTCTTGTCAGGAAGCCCTAAAGGAAGTTCGCGAGTGACAGCGACCTTTCGGTCCAGGGCAAACGCTGACCAGAACAGCCGTCGCTTCTGATTCGTGTCTGCGAACTTGTGCAGGCCCAGATCAACACAGATACGCATTGCAATGCCGCTGAGAGCCCATGCATCCGAGTAGTCCTCGCCAGTCAAAGCAGCGTAATATGCCAGACCTACCGCAGCCTCGAGGTCACGAAGGGGCTGTGGCTCGGATGCTGACGTGAATGCTGTCTCCAGGTGTAAGACCGCCGCTCGGTGCAGGTTGCACGCTCGATCGACCGAGCTTGGTGAGAGATGGACGGCCGTCGTTGCGAGCATGAGCGCTGTCACGAATACGGAATAAGCGGGCGCGTTTGATTGGTAGGTAGCTTGCAAGTGCTGATAGACGGCATCTTCAATCATTAAAGGAAGATCGGGAAGGACCGTGTGGCGGAATTTGAAAAAGACTTTTTCGGCGATGCTTTTCTGTGGTAGGTGAAGTGGTTTTGGGAGGGATTTGAGTGAAGCCGGGTTCACCGGGAGAGTGGCGTTCAATATCAATGGCCGAAGGTAAAAGTCATGCGACGATGTTGTCTCGGGGACCACCATGGCCGAAAGGGAGGCTTGTCCAATATCGTCAATCAGAGACTGAACCGAAACTTTCTCCTTTGCGTCGGTCGACGAGAGGAGGTTCTCGATCAGACTCTCCGAGTGTACTGAGAGCGGCGACGGGTTCCCTGTGAGCAGTTCCATGACCACAGCCTCGTCTGTCGGGCCTGTGGCTTGGTCTTGCTCTGGGGCTGCATAAGGCACTATGCCTTGTCAGCATGACGATGACGGAGGAGGTACTATACCTACAGGTTTCCGCTGCTCGCAAGTCCTGTTCGAGTCGCGCAATCTCGGCTTCCAACTCGAGGACATAGCTGCCAGCAATAGTTAGCACGTGCTGTGGCTCAACACTGGTGAACATCGACTTACTTGATATAAGTCCTGACAGGGTTGCGCACCGGATACTGACAGTCGTGGCCGATCCTGAGACATCGCGAACATTTGGGGAGTTGACGGTCACACTGTGCAGTATGTATTAGGGCGAGACGGAATATGTGCCTAATGATGGGAGATTCCTGCCTTGACTCTGTGCGTCCTACACTTGGTACAGGCAGGTGCTGCTCCAGGATCGGCCATTGTTTAGTCTTGTTGACATTTGTCGACGTTGTGAGAATTTTCGGCGTTGTCGCGATACGGAGTCAGCCCGGACTTTCAGCCGACGGTGACATTGGACCGCTGCATACGGCCTCAGCTTTTCTTTCCGCTCGCATACCAGGGATAACAGGTAACCAGGACTATCTTAGTCAGGTCTGCGCTCTGCCACCGTACGAAGGCCCCAGAAATGCTTTCACGGATATGCACGCACGTACGTCGGAGGAAGACGCTGATGCCGAACCCCACTTGCTTTGCTGGCCATACGAGCCATATGACGAGTCAAACAGCATTTGTTTACCAGGAGATGAGTTAGATCGCCGTCCGAGCATCGCGAATTACAGAATCGTACTGCACGTCGACCAATATCCACTGCAACCATGATCGCCAAATCTTTGAGCTCGGCGTACGCCAACCTGCACACGAATGCACAGCGAATGAATGATACTTTACAGCACTCTTGTCAATGGGGTAGTACCGAAGATGGAGGAATGAATCGACTCTCTGGTAATGACGACGACAAGAAGGTCCGTGACTGGTTTGTCACGGAAACGGCGAAGTATGGATGCAGCCATAAGATCGACGTCATGGGCAACATATTCGCAGTTCGACCTGGGCAGAACAACGAACTCCCACCCATTGGTCTTGGATCACATCTCGACACGCAGCCTACAGGTGGAAAGTATGACGGGATCCTAGGAGTTTGTTGCGCCATCGAGACACTCAAAGTGATACACGAGAACAACATCACCACCTATGCTCCACTCGCTGTGATCAATTGGACGGACGAGGAAGGAGCAAGATTCAAGCCGGCAATGTTGGGCTCCGGCGTCTGGGGAGGGGTATACAGTACGGACTATGCTCATAATCAAGCCGATATGGACGGCGTCACCCTGAAACAAGAGCTCGAACGCATCGGATATGTGGGCGATGTCCCATGCTCATATGAAGCCAACCCTTTGCTAGCACATTTTGAAGTCCATATCGAACAAGGCCCGATACTGGACGAGGCGGAGAAACCAGTGGGACTTGTCAAGTCAGTGCAGTCTATGAGATGGTATCAGCTTGACCTGGTAGGTCGCTCCGGCCACACTGGTGCTACTCCCATGGACCGAAGAAGTGATACTCTTTTGGCTGCTGCAAGAATGATCGTGGCTGTCAATGAAGTGGTATCGATTCCCGAGCTCGCTGCGAAGGGAGCCCGTGGCACGATTGCAGTCATCACGTCACAACCGCAGAGCACCAATACCATCGCAGGCGAAGTGAGCATGAATCTGGACCTGCGGTCGCCTGAAGACTCCGGGGTGGACGAGCTTGAGCGACTGTGCAGAGAGAGGTTTGAACAGATCTCCAAGGAATCTGGTGTCGCCTTGGACATGAAAGCCTTTTGGGAATCTCCCGCAACATACTTCAACGAGCCTATGAAAGACTGCATACGAGCTGCGGCGAAACAATATGATTGCTCCCACGAAATCGTCAGTGGAGCAGGACATGACAGGTAAGAAGACCACGCTTCACGCTGAAATCATGGGTGATGACTGATTTCACAGCGTTTACACTGCCAAAAAAGTCCCTACAGCCATGATCTTTGCCCGGTGCAGGGACGGCGTCAGTCACAATCCTGCGGAATACAGTCGCCCGGAAGAGTACGTGCATCTACCCCCCTTGGACTCGTCTTCAACTGACATACGTGACAGCTGTGCGGCGGCCGCGGAGGTCATGCTCGGAGCCTATCTGCAGTACGATGAGATAACTCGACAGAAGCACCAGACATCCTGAGGCCATGAGTCTGTGATCAATAGCGCACTATCCCGAATGTGATTGCTTGATAGATTACTGAGCTTGGAGAAGAAGGTATAAAAGGTCGATTGCAAGACCAGGGGTGGCACGGCAACATTGACTGATTGGTTAAGCTACCTAGGTACTTGTCATGATTCATTGGATCAGGCTTTAAGCTTACTTACAACGTTGGCGAAGCTTAAACTTCATGCCTTGTCTCTGACTTAACCTTGTTGCTACGTGGCTCGAAAGAACTCATCTACGCACTTCCTGGCACTACTTACGTAGAAACGATGACCACGAGCGACTCTTAAGCATATGTGACCCCTTTACAGGTTGTTCTGTCTCCTAATCCATGGCAGCTAAGCCGTCATGGATATTATGCGCACCCTTCACTGACAGGCCAGACCTCCTGGGCCCACTGTTACTTCGAGGCTTCGAAAAGCTAGGGTCATGGTTAGTCTTTACCGCAAGGCCTAAGGTTACGTTAAGGGTCTCAAGCCTTCACCAAGTCTAGTGGAGTCTCCTCGGTTCAAAGTGCGGTCGGCACTAATCTCACATTGACTGTCATGGGGTCCAAATGAGCTGCTGAACTGAAAGTGGCGGAGGTAGCCTGGGTGTCCTGTCCAAGAACGAACCTCGCAAGGGTGAGGCCTTTTTTCTACAAACGGTAGTCAGCATAACACTATCCTGACTGCTTCAATCTGGAAGGTTTACACCAAGGACCACATACAGACCAGTCCTCAACAGCTGTTGTCAGTGAGCATCAACAGCAAACCGTCGTTTACTAGTTGGTCTCACCAAATTGAACGCAACGTTTTGTACTGGGCTCAGTAGCAGCATCGTTCGACATCAAAGTCCATTGCAAACTGCGACATCACGCTGCCATGAGTGAAAGCTGAAGACCGAGTTTGTGAACGTTTGACCATGATCAGCCAAAAAAACGAATGTCGATGCCCCTAACGAGCCGAGGGGCCATCTAGACCACTGTGGATACAGCTCCGACATGGTTTTCGCCAGCCATCATACTCAAATCTGGAAGCAGCATCAGACGAACCGAGTTTCTGCCAAAAAGGTTAAAGATCGTTCATAGACATGCGGTACCAGGGTCTGAGATATAAGGTACAGCTTACCATCATACAAGACCTTCTCCATCATTGTTCACCTCTTACGCCATTGACCACAAACCATATCAACTACGAAACAAGGGAAAATGATGTTTCCCAAAGTATTAGAATTCGCCTTGCTCGCTGTCTGCCTACCTCAGGCGATCTCTGCAGCGCCGCAACTCGAGATCCGAGACGGAAGCGTGTGCTCCAGCGGTATCTATGGAGAGCTGGCCCCAATTCTTGTTCAGTACCCTTTGGCTTTGGCATACTGTTCCGCGATATATCCAGTCAAATGCACTTCCGCAGCTTTAAACAAGCGTGCGCCAACAACGACCACGATCAAAACTTCTTCTACTACGACAAAATCATCCACCACGACCACCGTTTCAAGCCCAAACTCACAGGTCTCTGCCTGGTCAAAGTGCCAGAAGCAGCCTGGTAACGTGATCTCCACATTGTGTGCATGCATCGAAACACCAAAGGTAAGATTTGTCGACTGATGTCGCTTGCACAGCGCATGCTGAGAAGCTTCTTCTGTGTGTTGATGTGTACCTGCTGACAGTGCAAAGGCTTGTTTGACATCCTCTAAGTCCACTACGACTACCACGACTACAACCAAACCAACAACAACGACGACCACCACGACTACAACCAAACCAACAACGACCACACCTACAACCACAACCACAACCAGCACGACAACCACACCTACAACCACCTCCACCACGACCACTACCACCACTACCACCACTACCACCACACCTACAACCACCACAACCACCACGACAACCACACCCACGACGACCACAACGACCACAACCACCACTACTACCACAACCATCACACCTACAACCACAACCACAACCAGCACCACCACCACCACAACAACATCACCAACGCCGGCGTAAGCAACCCAATTTTCCGCATCATTAGTATTGTTTCTCACAATATCCGCTAACTAACATCATTTCCATAGTCCAACAGCGATTCAGTGCTCAACGACCCATTGTAATGAAGCAAGTCCCGATCCCGCATGCGGTTCAAATGGCGAATGTTTTTGCGTACCAGACACCACAGGACAGGGTTACTGTACTGATATATCTGGATCCCTCAACAACTGTAATGCCGACAGCGACTGTGCTTCAGGCGAAAACTGTTTCGATGTTTGCAACGGAGGAATCTGCTTGAACGTTGCCAATTGTGCGAACGAATTGAGTCCGCAGCGCATGTTTGCAAGGTCGCCAATCAGGAACTCGGGTACAGGATATCAGCTCCGTGAGCCCAAAAAGGTTGTCAATTAGCGCTACTATCGGACACTCCTAGCCAGAAAGTTGTTCACGATTCTGTTGAAGTGTGGAGGTCGTTCCTGCCACCCAGTCACGCAAGAACCAAGGTCGAAGATGATATCTCAGTTGCCACAAAAACAGACCGAAGTCCCATGACCTTCAGGGCCAAAATCCACCCGGACGGTCTCCCTGCTGTCCTCCCTCAGATCACGAGGACGACACGTAAGTGTCCTTTTTATCCGTCTTGAGAGCAGACAATGTAGAACAGAACTCTTACCATTACTGCTCAGTTCTCGTGAGGAGTATACTGGTCATGGCCAACAATTGCGATATGGGTGCCTCAATGAAATCATTTCTTCGCCGATTGTAATCCAGGTTTATCCTTGCGATGAACGTTAATTCAGTGCAATTGCTGCATTCTGTGAGTGGTTAGTCGTGCGTCGGACCGCAGCGCAGTGCAGCGTCGCGTACGGATTACTCCGGCCGAAGTCTGATAGAGGCACATGCAAAGCATGTGTGATCGCGCTTTCAGCTATAAGTCTTGGTCTAGCGCCCATAACTTGGGATAAGATGCTCGCATCCCACCCGGCGATGCAGAGTGACTGGAAGGAGAGTTGCAAAAAGGTGCAAAAGGCTGCGCTTCGTGGTAGGCCACTCGCCAGTGTGAGTATTCAAATCATGCCTGTCGACTATTGCGCCACTCCTTATCTCAGCACAACAGAGAAGACTCAGAGTCGGAAGGAGAGGGTGACGGGAACTGCTGGCTGGACTCTGCGCCAGAAACTACTGCAAGTGTTGCAAGGGAGGAGAGCATTTCGCGATGTGGCCGAGCAGAGGCGCGACAGCTCACAGGATACGCTCATCACTGGTGGGTTGAGCATATAACCATGAGAAGAAAACCCCCATGAAGAACTTGAACGGCGCTCGAAAAAACCAATCGTGCTCACAAGCACAAACATTTGCCGAAAAAGCAACCGATTTCCACACAACTGGACCACTTGAGGGCCTCTTGCTCCATTTCGATATGCATATTGTGAGGGAAGTGTTCCCGCATCAACCTCTGGCGCACATAGCATACCGGGCACCACCTGGGTCCACCCCGAACGACTACGAGGACTAGCGTCGCGAACAAGACAGGAAGAGGAATGCTCGAGGGGTATTCCATGGAATATGGGCCAGACATGTGATCATAGTCATATCATTATGCTCCTTTTCAGCATTGAGAAGCCTGTCACTTCCGCAATCTTCCTTGCACATATGAGATTACTAGTTCAACTTCTCCGTGACCAAAAAATCTTGGTAAGCCATGCCACAAATCCACTCAACCACCGGTTCATACAAAAGCATCTTGCTCTTTGCACCTTTCATGCAGCCCAGAAGAGCAACCCAGTTCAAAACCTCGTGACCACCGTGGCCAGCCTCTTCTTCCACCTCGTCGTACGTAAGCTTCTTCATCCACTCGATGTCACCGGACGAGAACTTGTCCAAGAACAAACGGTCCCAATCCCAGTTGACCAGGGGATGCTTCGAGTTGAGAGGGTACTCGTTCTTCTTGGCCATCTCGACTTCGTAGTCGTCAAAGTCGATGAACAGGCGAGGGTCTTCTTTGAGGTAGGGTTTGCCTTCGGTCTGAAAGCGCTTGATGCGCTGCAGGAAAGGGTCTGTTGGTGGGTCACCGCCTTGCACTGGGCTCCAGTAGGGCGGCCAGTGCGATAGACCGCCAGTGCAGATCAACCCGACTTTGGTATCTTCGGGCCACGCAGTCTCGATGCCGTGCCGGACGGCCTCGCCAAGATCATATGCACGCTTGTAGGGAATCAGCGGTGGCGTAAACACATTGATGAAGACGGGAATGATGGGAACGCTGGCGAGAGATTGCTCGACACCCATCAACTTCCACGGCATGAGGAGGTTGTTGCCATATTCGCAGGCTCCAGCCCGCGCGACGTCGAAGCCTTGTGCGACCAGAGAACCCAGCAGCTTCTCGGCGAGATCGGGCGCGCCAGGGAAGATTGTCTTCTTGTTGATGCGTAAAGTCTCCATCCATTGGTCTGCTGGTCCAACGTGCTGGTCCGCGATGCCCATGACGACCGAAGGGCAGAGGTTGCGGTAGAAGTTTTCAAAGTGGTCGTCCAGGAATGCGACAATCACGTCTGGTTGCGAAGACTCAAGTGAAATGCCCAGTGAGCGGGTAGCATCTTCGGTCCGCTTACGAGCATCTGACCGAGCTGTCTCAGGGAAGGCGAGAGCGCCGGGTGCGTGGGATAACCCCACGGCAGCAACTACTTTGCCCATGACGGCTCCAGAAATCGAATATGTTGGCGATGCGAGAAACGGTCAAGAATTCTGTCGCTGAAAAAGATGACAAGTTCTGGAGCTCACCTTTGGAAATGGTGAAAAGATTTGCAGGGAATTCAATATCTCGATTCAAATGATATAGCCCGCTGGTGCTCAATCTACCTCTTCAATTGGGTATTGAACCGGGGGTCAGGGTCTAGAGCTGGCACCCAAGAGCCCCCGATACATGCTAGATCCAGCATGCTTGCGGTGATCTGTCCGCTCAAATCCCACAGCAAGAGCAAGTGGTGGTGAGCCCCAAGTGAGGGATGGGGTTGAGAGTCGCGCATCAGCCGAATAGATGGGAGTGAAATGGCTGTCGGAGCTGTGCGCAGGGTCTGATAAGTTAACGCCGGGCTCGATTGGGTCCAACCCCTGTCTTCCTGATAACGTTGTCAACGGACGAATCACAGGCGTTTGGACCTCAAGAACCATCACTCAGCGTACACTGGTCCGCTTGCATGTGCACGAACACGAAACGATCGCATTGTTGCAATTCTCGCGCCGAAAGATACTCACCGCACGTGATATCAATTCTTGCCCTCTGGCAGAGCTGCCGGTCGTGAGGGCCAAACATTCAATCCTAGCTTCGGTCGCATTCGAAATGAGTGAATGTAAGAAGCTACTCATCTTTGGAGCCACCGGCTTGGTTGGCCGCCACATCGTGCAGCAGATCATCAAGGGGAAGGATGCCTTCGACCGCATTTCTGTCTTCACGTCGCCGGGCACAGTCAGTTCCAAATCCGGAGAGATCGCGAATCTGAAAAATTCAGGTATTGAGATCCTTGTTGGAAACATCACGGACGAGGACGATGTCAAGAAGGCGTATCAAGGTGAGTTTCAAGAAGCTGGCTTAGTCATGCAGTAGCGGCACCGTATGATAAAGATTGAGTGCTGATTGCTGGCATCAGGCATCGATACGGTCATCTCTGCTGTCGGAAGGAACATGATCCAGCATCAGACGGAACTGATCCGGCTTGCTGATGAAACTCCCAATATCCACCGTTTTTTCCCTTCCGAGTACGGCACAGACATTGAGCATGGTCCTGAATCTGCTGCCGAGAAACCGCACCAGAACAAGCTCAAGGTTCGGTCTTTCATTCGATCATGTCGAAACCTCGACTACACGTTCTTGGTGACAGGTCCTTATGCCGATGGGGACCCGGTCCTCTACCTGAGTCCGAATCACGGTGCCACTGTTACTGGCAGCTTCGACGTGAGAATCAAGAAGGCGGTGCTTCTTGGATCAGGAGATTTGAGAATTGCCTTTACGACCATGACCGAGTAAGTACTGTCTCAGGAAAAAGACTGTTCCCTAGTCACTCCGTAGATGAACACGGCTGACGTTGCCGCGTGTGCAACCGACAGCGTTGGAAAATTGCTCCTTGCGGCTCTTACCCATCCAGACGCGAGTCGTAACAAAGCTTTGAAGGTCAAATCTTTCACGACCACCGACACCGCCATCCTCGAAGAATTCGAGAAGCAGACCGGAGGGGAGAAGTGGGATGTCTCGTATACCAGCGTCGAGGACCTGAAAAGGTTGGAAAAGGAGGCCTGGCAAACGGGAAATCCTCTTGCCACCGTCATGACCCTGAGGAGAATATGGGCTACAGGAGGCACCTTGTATGACAAATGGGATAACGAAGTGATAGGAACTCCTGCCGTTCAGAACTTGGCTGAAGCTGTCACTGCTGCCATCGATGTTCAACTGCATGGAGAGCAAGAATTGAAGAGGAAGTTGGTATAGGTACATGCTTCGCAAACAAAGGTGCCGCGAGTCGGAATTTCATTGTCATTGCACATCAGTCCGGTCGTAGCCTGAACATGGACTTGAGCACCTGGTCCGACAATTGTCTGTATATGTCTCTCATGCCACTCATACCAGGCCACTTCTCGGCGCAGAATGTGAGCAGGATGAGACAAGAGTTGGATACCTGTAGAACATTGTCCACTTGGATATGAGCCGTTTCATCTTCGTAAGCAGGCCAGGCAGTGCCAATCAGTCGGGTGAAGGAAACACTCCCGTCCAGGCGCAGGATGCAATAGGCCATGATCATAATGCTAGCCATAAAGATGTTGTGTGCGGACATGAAGGTCACAGGATAAATGCCGTATTCGGAATTCCGAGGTGAAGTGATGATCTGCTCATAGATCTCAATCAATTTGCAAGCTGAGGTGTATATCTCGACTGGAAGAGTCGGAGGCGATGGTAGAGAGTCAGATGCCCCAAAGTTTGGGCTTTCTGCACGCGTAGTCCGCAGTGCCTCAACCACAAGAGGTTGGAAGAGGAAGAGAATGGTCGAATGGAATGATATATTGCACGTGAGCGAGCCAACGGCGAGATTCTGGGTGTCATCTCGGCTTTGCAGATACCAGTCGAGGATGTCCTTTAGGCGGTCCTGATACCAGGCAAGGTCGTGACGAATGTTCTCTTTGTCGTTCAAGTACATCTCAGCAAACATCCCAGATCGGAGGTGAACAAGCCGATACTGATGGCCAGCTTGACGCCATCGCAATGCCAAATCGTCTGGACTGCTGTCGTGAGTGGAGATGGTGGCCGAAAGGGGCCATTTGACAGTGATCACTCCCTCGGGCAGATCAGACGGTCTTCCTAACAGCTGACCAACCATGCTCTCGATCACGTATAAAGACCAGAAGGTATTTCGTTGCTGTTCACTTTCTGCCATGGATATGGATGGGTCAGGCTCATTGTGGTAGCCTAGTTCCAGGCATAGACGGCATGCATAGTCCAAAAGTTTCCAGATATCACCCTTGCGCGGTCGGAAAAGGCAGTAAACGATAAGAAGCATGAGCGCACGAAGGGAGTTTGTAGAGATTTCTGAGGTAACTTCAGCGACGCATTTGACGGCTTCCAGGTAACAGCCATGGTCGCAAGCAATCCTGCTCGCATTGTATCTCGAGCGGCTGGCACTTGCAATCCCTGCGATGATCTTGATACGAAAGTATTGGTGGGCGATCTTGCCTCTGAGCGTGGCTGGGTCGATTCCGCTGCTCTGCACTTCCCAATATCCCTGAAGGTCTGTCGAAAGGTCCGATGCGTTTAGGAAGGGATAGATAGGGTGAAGCGATACCATGTAGAGGTCGACGGATTTCTCGACCATGTCTTTCGTGATGACACAATTGCAGCCGCCATGGAACTCTGGCGGGGCCAGTTGCAACTTTTCAGATTCTTGTAGTGGTCCAAAGGAGTATCTGGGATCGCTTCGGGCTCTTGCCAGAGTCGCTACGGCAAGAGAAAAAACGGAGCTTCCTCCATAGTACCGAACATCCGGCCCTTGCGGCGTAGCGACTGGGAAATGGCTGCCATCATGCATCGAAGACGAGGTGCTGGGTGGCCGAGAATATAGAGCATTCTGAACAAGGTCCGAGTTGTTCTGGGTGTTCCCGGGAGCTTTAGGAGTGGTATCATCCGATGAAACAACATGTTCGCCGGGTGCAGATGTGGTTGGACTTCGTGCGGTCGGTATTGCCTGTGACGCCGCCAGCGCGGATTTCTGCTGCTTCAATTTTTTCAGGCTTGTAATCAGTGACTTGACGTAGCTGAGCCGGTCAGCGAGAGATTTCGGCGTTCAAATCAGTATTCTTACCTTCGTGGCAGCACCTGTTCGAGGTTATGGTCATAGAAGAGACATTCTACCCCCGCTCTGCTGCATCGACTGCAGGCTGGCAACAGTGTATCACACCTCCGCCGTCCCTTCTTGCACCTTTGGCAGCTGGGAAGCGTCTTGAGGGTCTTAGCCAATGTGTCCGACTCAGAGAAGCATTTCGATTCAGGGTTTCGACCGTGATCTGAAACCGTCAACGGTGACAGTCGTCCATCGATACTCATCATTGCAACATTTCTGAATCTGGTAAAAGAGCGGGAGAATACACTGGGTACATCGCGGTTATAGCGCTCTTCGGCTGAGACGATTAATTGTGAAGTGTAGAAGTCTAGGCGGCGCTACGCCAAGTCAACGCGCTATCAAGGCCAAGATAAGGCCTAACTTAGGGGCTACGCTGGGGTTCCTTCGCTTGCCGACTGCCGCAGCTTACCCTAAATCTACATCCCCAGAATATTATTAGGTAACTTGGGTTGGGCTAGGGCCCCCTTTCCGGCAGCCTCATGGAGTAGGGTTGCAATGAAACTTGAGCATAAATCACAGGACATGAGAGTCTTGTGGCGTTAATGACATTCGAGTAAGCTAAGCATTCCACTTTGTGCTGCTTTGAGCATGTTAGGGGACGGCGAGGCCTGGCCATGCACCCGCTGCTGCTGCAGTATCAAGTGAAGTCCAGTGCTGCTGGTCACTGATGTCGGCAAAAGCCTCCAAAAACAAATCGTTCGCGTTCAACATGTCAAAATCCATGTGCATGTCAAGGTCAGGAAGGTGCATAGGGAACGCTCCTCCAAGGAAGGCATCCTGCGAAGCACTCTTGGGCAGCAGGAAGTAGTTCAACTCGTCGTCCAACTCTGCAGGATATGACAACGACGCTGAAGAGTCCTTCCTCATAGCAGCATTAATCAAGGGCGAAAGGAGACGTTCAAGTGCCGCTGCAAATGTGGCAATCTCACTCCAACCCTGTGCCGCCAGTGTTAGAAGGTTCGAGGTGAAGCCTTTGGTCATGTCAAACAGCTCAGCTATCGAATATGCCGCCACGATCTCGTCGAAGGAGTGTCGTAGACAGTAGACTGCCACCATGGACGTCTCTGCTGTATGGTGTGAAGCGAGCCATAGTCTGCGGAAAAAGCCACCGGTTATGCTTTCGCGCTGATGCTTAGCTGTTTTACACGCCGCATCAAACGCAGCAACCAGACTCTCGGCGGGTGGCATGATCATCCGGGGTGATGGCCGGTGTAGCCGAACCAAGGCGTACGTATAGGCCAACTCAACACTATCGTCCGGCCTTGGGTCTTCCCGGTACCACTGATTGAGCGTCCGCTCCATGTCCGCTACCCATGTATTCCAATCCCGAGCCAAGGGCTTGCTTTGGAAGTGCACCTCGGTCAACTCGGACTGAATGCGACAATACTCAATGAGTCTTACCATGGGTGGTCTTCTCATTGATGCAGAAGACCCCCCAGAAGGCTGTGCAATTGGCACTTCCAAGGGTGTGGGATATAAAGTGTTGATGTTGGTGTCCGGTATGGACAGTGGTCTCTGCAATGCTGGAGAGACCATACGGTCCATACAGTATGCCATCCAAAACACCCTTCTTCGCTGGTGGACCGCGCGTGGATCTTTGAGGATGGTACCTCGTGGTTCGCGATGCAAGCCCAATTCTACACAAGATCTCATGGCCGCACCGCTAAGAATCCAGATGTTGGCACAGTTTGGATTGATCTCGGCGTACTGTAACATCAAGAGGGTGGCTTGGATGCCAGCCAGCTCGTTCGGAAAAGGCATACCGGTCGAGACATGTGCAATTCCTTCACGAAACAGTATCTCCGAGAAAGCAATGCAGCGAGATTCATGCTGACTCTTCGCACAGCCCAGTGTCGAAGCGATGGCGAGGACCAAGTATAGAATGAGAAAATGGTAGGAAGGCTCAACGCGCTCCAGTGGTCTTCCGGCACCGTGCTGGCGCAACTTGGCTCGTACAGCCTCCAGATGCCGGTTTATATCTTCTGAAAGGAAGATTGGGGTCTGCGGAAGGACATGTCCCACATATTTGTTGACCAAAGCATGAACGACGTGGTCTGGTAAAGTAAGAAGAGTCGAACATCCGACACGCTCTTCCTCGACGTCAGTCGAGACAACTGCTCTGCGTGACTCAGGACTGGTTCCAGTCATGGCTGGCAACACCAATGAGGGTGTCAAGCCCATGCGAACCCGGGACACGAGGTCGGTAAGAGCAGGATCGATTGGAATGGTAGCACTGATGGCTGCGCCAATTTCGATGCTCTGGATGATCTCATTTTCCAACGTGTCGAGAGCTATAGCTGGACTCTGTTGACTCGCTTCACACGACCGAGAGGCTTGGACGCTCTCCAGGCCGCTATCAATGGTGACTCCGGACGTGGCCTGACCCGGGAGGCCACATGTCGAAAGCTCGATCTCGAGTTGTGCAATTTGGGATTCTAGGAAATGTATCACACTACGAGGAACGTCGACATTCTGATCCGCAACGCTAAAACCGTTGCATTCAGCTTTCGCTGCGGCGCATTGCGAACATCTGGGCAAACGGCGGTCGCACTGTGCTGTTTATTAGAAGGGACGGCCTTGAAGATGCTGTGACGCTGGAGATGATGAGAGCCTACCCTCTGTTTTCGCTTCCTGCAACGCGCGCAGGACAGAATACGTCTAGCACAACCGGTGTCATTCTCGTCGTCCATCCAAAATCATTGTTGCATGCTTATCCTGACGAAGCCGTGCCGTGTCCTCAGGGTGCGGGACCGTCGGACTTTAGGAAAATGGCCCAACGCTCAGCTCCGAATCAACTAAACCTTAGATAGAACCTCGGTCTCTTACTCAGCGCGCCTTCGTCCGAAGAGAGCGACTGGGGCTTGATAGGAGGACTTGCACGACAACCTTCTACATCGTTAGGGACCCGTTCTCACTGCTTGCGGCGACACCGCAATATGGCTCTCGAACCCAACGCCTATGTTACATCTAGACCAGCCTTGCCGGTCTGTCGTCAGGCGCTGGCCAATCTGAAAAAGTCACCCCTCCTCATGCCCTAAATGTGGAGGAAAGCGCCCGTACCCACCATCACTCTCGGGCACTGAGCTTATGTGAATCTCATTGTGTTGCGCGTCACTATAAGCTCTGCTTGCAAGCACGAGCACCCGGTCTGCGTCGCTCCAATTACAGTACTCACCACTAAAATGGGATTCGACCAGGCTAAAATCGCCATCGTTGGTGGTGGCCTCGGTGGCATGTCCTTTGCCAATGCTGCTCTTCACGTCGGCTTGACCAATATCGACCTGTACGAACAAGCAGCCCAGTTTACCGAGGTCGGTGCCGGTGTCAACATCACCCGCAATGCAAACCGCATCCTTGACGCTTATGGCTTGAAAGACTCGATGTTGTGGAAGTCGTCACGAAATCCACCATGCTACATGGAATATCGCAACTACAAGTCCGGCGATTATCTGGGTCAGATTGACGAATTCGGCGAGCCCCCATCTAGGCAGATCCACCGCGCTCATCTACTGGACGTGTTGAAAGAGCGAATTCCGGAGTCGACTCTGCACACTGGGAAGATGCTGCGTTCAATAGCATACACGGGTTCAGAATATCAACTCACTTTCGAAGACGACTCTGTTGCCACTGCCACCGTCATTATCGGCTGTGACGGTATCAAGTCGGTGGTCAGACAACACCTCGCCATCACAGACTCTCCGATCTACTCCGGTCAAGTAGTCTATCGCGGCTATGTGCAGTACGAGGACCTGTCGACTGAAGCAGCGGCGATTTTCCGCAAAACAGTTATCTACCGTGGTCACCGCAAACACATTCTGACCCTACCTATTGGGAACGACGAATCCAACACAGCCCGAATTGGCGTTATTGCCTTCATGACTGAGTCCTTGGATCAGTGGAAATCTGAAAGCTGGATGGCAACCGCGCCTATCGATGACTTGCATGAACATGTCAAAGACTGGGCCGAACCCATTCAGGAGCTCATTGAGGGACTGCGCAAGTCATCTTCGGATGGAAAGATGCTGAAGCAAGCCCTATACGTCCGATCACCGGTTGAGACTTGGTTCCACGTCGAAGAATCCAACCCTTCCCATGGTATTGTGCTACTTGGCGACTCTGTTCACTCGACCTTGCCACATCAAGGTATGCCTGGGCCAGCACTCGTGTCTATGGAGATACTGACTAGTTGCTTAGGTCAAGGAACATGTATGGCCATAGAGTCTGGCATAACCCTCTCAACCATTCTGAGAATGTGGAAAGCCGGAGATGACCTTCGTCCAGCCTTCCAGCTGTATCAGGATATTCGAAAACCTCGTACGGATACAGTCACCAAGACCAGCTATGAAGCTGGAAAACTAGCATCAGCAGATCTTCCCGATGGCTTCACAGAGAACTTCAGACCGGACCTGCTCAAGGAAAGAATGAAGTGGATCATGGAGGCTGACATTTTGGAGGAAGTCTATCGAAAAGGAGCTCCCTATTTTGGGGTCCATGTACACAGCACCAGTGCTGCTGAGGTTGGCCCAGTGCAAGCCAATTTATAGATATATGAGGATATGATCGCCCGCCATACATACGCCTTCATCCATGACCGAAGACTGATACTCTTCCTAGGTGAACATAGCATGGCGCACAGTTTTCTATGGTTGAAGCATAAGCACTGCAGGCGGGATTGGCACGGGGGAAAATGGCATTCAATAAACTGGATGATACAGATTCGTCATGGAATACTATTAGATCCGACTCGAGACGAAGGGACATTCACTATTAATATTACGACCAGAACCCGACAGCGTTAGTACAGTTCCACCGAGTCCTCGAACCCTAAAAGGCGGCCGAAGTAGATATTACTGTAGCTAGGTGGCTTATTGGGTAGGCTGGCCTCGCGGACAACGGCGGGTTTGTGTACCTAGGTACATAACAGCCTGATTGGTTTCAACTTTGCTCTTATCTCTACGAGCCTTACCCCTCTAAGCAGGTGCAGTGCTCTACCGACACCACGGTACTTGCTCCTGATAGAGGCGCAACTTCCATGCGAGTTCCTTTGATCTTGATTGATCGATACCGACACAACGGTAAGTACTTCAGCCCTGGCCTGGTCTCCTGCTAGGTCTTTCTTCCCAGCCTGGTTTCCAACCTCTTCTCGCACACCTTGTCCTTATACCATCGCCACTTCTCTTGATTCAACCATGGCGACGTTGGAAATCTCGGATGAGAAAAAGCCCGTCGACTTGGGCGAGCCTTTGAAGATCGAATCCCTCGGCGACAACGATGACAGGGACATGGCCCGCATGGGCAAGAAACAGGAGTTCCAGCGCAATTTCAACTGGATCAGCAGCGTTGGCTTCACCTCCTGCACAATGGGAACTTGATACGTCTCCAGGGGTCCTTACATACTCGTTCTCCTACTGACTTCTGATTTACGGAGTTTGTCGCTTTGAACAACTTCCAAATGCTGGTCGATGGCGGCACTTCGGGGATGTTTTGGAGTTACTGCTGGGTTGTCGTTGGCCAATTCTTCATCGTCCTGAGTTTGGCAGAGATGTCGTCCATGGCTCCGACCGCCGGCGGGCACGTATTGCACCTTCTCCTCGGCTTCCTACACTAACGACAGAGCCTAGACAGTACCACTGGGTGAGCGAATTCGCATCGAGAAAATACCAGAAGATCTTGAGCTACGCGTCGGGCTGGCTCAGCTCCCTTTGCTGGCAGTCGTTCGTTGCCTCGGATTGTATGTTCGCCGCCCAACTTCTCATGGCGCTCGCCCAGATCAACGACCCGAATTTTGTCATTAAGAATTGGTATACTGCTCTGTTGAGCATTCTGATCGCGACCATTGTCACCTCGGTCAATGTCTGGGGGGCCAAGAAGCTAGCGCTGCTCGAGAACGTCTTCGTTGCGCTACATGTTGCCTCGTACTTTGTTGTACTCATCACCATCTGCGTCACTTCGCCCAAGAACGACGCAAAGGAGGTTTTCACCACGTTCACCGATAACGGCGGTAACTATCCCCTGAGTATGTTGCCTGCCTGGATTACTGGGGGATTTTATCTATGTATGCTGACCAGTTCACAGTGGGTCTTGCTGTCATGGTTGGACAAGTACCAGCCATGTGGAATGTGCTGGCTTCGGATGCTGTTGCCCATTTGTGTAAGCACCACCGATTGCCGTCATCAAGCCAGCCACTAACAAGTAAACAAGCCGAGGAGGTGCGCAATGCTAGCGAAGTCACGCCCAAGACCATGTTTTGGGCCTACATGCTCAACATCCCTCTCGCTTTCGGCATGCTCATTGCCTTTTTGTTTTGCATGACCGACGTCGCCACCGCCACCACCGAGGCATTCCCCTTTGTGTGGATCCTGCAAAATTCGCTGAGCAAGGCGGGCGCCCAAGCCATTACGGCCATCATGTTCATCCTGGTAACCATGATCGCCGTGAGCTGCTTTGCCTCGACCTCCCGACAGCTGTTCGCCTTCGCCCGCGACGACGGCATGCCGTTCTCCACCTGGATGAAGAAGGTCAATCCGCGTCTGACCGTTGCCGCAAATTCGTGCTTTGTCACCTGGGGCTACAGCGTGGTTATGAGCCTGGTGTATCTTGGAAGTCCGATCGCATTCAACGCCATCATCAGCCTGGCCATCGTGGCCCTCATGGCCACTTACGCCATTAGCATTGGCTGTGTCCTTTGGCGCCGCTTGACGCTCCCGGAAACCTTACCCCCAGTCTTCTGGAGCTTGCGTCGCTGGGGTGTGGCGGTCAATGGGATAGGTCTCGCGTATGCCATTTTCGCCTTCTTCTGGGCCTTCTGGCCTATTTACTGGAAGCCGAACGCCCAAGAGGTAAGGCAATCCAGCTCGTGCTACTTGCTACCAGTCAGGAGACGTACTAACCCTCGCGTTATAGATGAATTTTGCTATTGTCCTCTTTGCAGGCGTTATGTTAATCTCTGCCGTCAACTACTTTGTCAGCGCACATCGCAAGTATAAAGGTCCTGTAGCGACATGCGAAGGGCGACAAGAGGGTTAAATGCTTTTAATATTCATGGTTCAAGTCGACTTACTCCGTGTTTTTTAGTAGACCATGGTCCGGAGGGAATTACTCAGGAGGAGCGAGTCTTCGCCGTGCATTCAACTCAACTCTGCTCTGATAGTAAATAAATGGGTCTAGGATAGGTACTACGAAGCGGTGGTAGCTATAACAAGGAACTATAGATGTTTTGCGCCGTGAGGTCCTCTCAAACCACAAGTGGCTTTCTCTCAATGTTGGCGGCCATCATGTAACGCATCTCCACGCACTTGGCTGCCTGAACTTGCTCTGGAGTGTCCATGGGGATGGGGAGCTTGTAGTTCTTTGCTGTAATGGCGTCCCTCCAGCATCCAGCCACGCAAGTGTCATAGTGAGGCTGGTCATCTTCCTTGACGAGAGGTTTGACCACGAAATCCCGCTTCGGATGCACGAAAAACGCGGTGGAAAAGCGAGCCGGTAAGTATCCATCGGGGCCGATTGCGTCCAGTTGCTCCTGAGTCAGTTGTGGTGCCATGACCCGGTGACGGGTCGAGCGAAGACCGTCATTGGAGAATCTCTGAAGGATGTCGGCCACATTGATGACACACGTGCCAGCAATTGGGGTGGCTGCCACGAACTTGCCGTCGTGGAAACGGTCGACTTCAAGGCCGCCTACCGAATCTTGGAAAAGGAGTGTGAAAAGTCCGTAGTCGCAATGAGGGTTGATGCGAAAGTTGCGGCCTGACTCGAATGTTTTTCGTGCCACAGGCATGTAGTGCAGCAGTCGCAATTGACCGTCAAGTTGTCCGAGCTGGGCTCGGAACTCATCGACATCCAGTCCAAGAACCATGGCCAGCGCTGAGGCGACGTGTCCTGCCAAGTCGAGCAGTTTCTGTGCAGGTCAGCAACACAATTCTTGTCAGAAGCAGACTGTGACAAACCTTGTGGAAGCTATCGGCCCAGGTAGTCCAGTCATCCAGCTCTCCTGATGCCGGGCAGAGCTTGTTGACCTTGCGGTGCTCATAGCACTCCTTGTGACTTTTGCCACCAAGAGGGTCACTCGATTCGGCACCGTCACCGGTATAGCCCTGGCTCACGGAGGGATCGTTGAGTGTGAACTGTTCCTTCCATCCTAGAGGCTGTTCGTGGAACTGCTTGCTCTACTGCGGCATTAGTCAACGTCCAGCCTCATGATAATTCGGACTTACCCGTCGGAACATTTCATCAATCTCAGCCTGCGAAACTCCAAAGTCTTTCAGGTAGACCCAGCCGAAATTATGGAAGGCATCGTAAAGTCGGGCTACCACCTCTTGCTTGCCCTCTGTAGTGCCTTCCAGGAAAGGCTGGAATGCAACAATGGGAAAAGGAAATTCAGTCCCCGTCTGAGGCAACGAGTCGTCAACGGCAATGGAACCCATGACTGTTCAATTTTCCTGGTCTTTTCACTTACAAAGCCGGTTGAGATTTCGTGCCAACATGCATTGGAATATATCTTTGGGCGTTATATGTCTCCAGAATGACCCGGACATTCTCCGTCCTCTCATAATGGAGGGGCACATCCCAGGAAAGCGATCCGATGCATGTGAAACTGACAATCGGGAGTTTCGCGACTTGTCTATCGGTTGATCGACCATATCCGCATTTCCTGATAAGCTGGATCGCGCTCTGACCGACGGCTGTCGATGTGGCTTCGACGTGGGGACTAGCGTCTTCGTGGAGTCTAGATTTGCGATTGTCACACAGATAAGAATATCAGATTCGAGGATCGCTACCTGGCCGACAAAAGAACTAGCCAACATGATTCTATCATTGTCGAGAAAGCATGCGCAAAATCGTCCTTGACCACGGTCCACTGCTATCTCTTTACCAAAGCCGGACGCATTCGTATCTTCGCGATGCTGCGCTGAGCGCCGTTCTATGCCAACCACGAAACCTTAGAAGGCGGCAAGATGGTGGCTGGACCTCTTGAGCATCCTGGTCAAAGGCCTATATAGACAGGGCGGGCTCCACGCTACATTTCGTCGGCCAGCCGACTGCTTCTGACATTTGCTCTTTGCAATCGAACTATTCAATTTCATTAGGTCACTAGACTGCACGCACCATACCAGTGATGGGCTTTTTCAGCAAACTCGAGGTCGAGAGACCAGACGTCGACCCCGAACATTCATCAGAATCGCACATGGACGAAATGGACCTGTAAGTGGCCGCGTACTTGCCATTCTGGGCCCAAGAGTTGACTTTTGTTGTACTTAGACTCTCTGTTCTGGTTCGGTGAATGCTTCAGTGTCACTTCTTGGACTGTAGCCGCCACAGGAGTCACTGCCGGTTTGGTATGTTGGACATGATTGAGATAGGCACGAATATTGGTCCCTGACAACCGCGCAGGCATGGTGGGAAGCATGGATCTGTGTTATCCTGGGTCACTTTATCGCAGCCGTGCCTACGGTTATGACGGGCCGCGGTGGTGCCGTCTACCACGTTCCTTTCCCTGTCCTCGCCCGATCCAGCTTTGGTGTCCTCGGTGCCTACTGGCCAGTCTTCAACCGTGAGGCCATGACCATCGTCTGGACTGGTGTGCAAATGGTACAAACGTGAGTGGCCTTGCTCTTATTTTACCAAGACCCCCTAACAATATTTTCCAGTGGCAATTGTATCTATACTATGATCCTAGCCTGGACCATGGGTATTTCCAAGGTGCACGATCCTTTCAGCAAAGATGTGAGCATGACTGGTGGCCGATTGATTGGGTTTTCAATCGCCTGGTTGATCTGTCTGGCCTGCACTTTCATTCCCATCCACAAATTCCGCAAGGTCATCTACTATAAATCGGTTATCATGTCCATCTGCCTCCTGGCCTTCTTTGGCTGGTCTGTCAGCCGTGCTGGTGGTGTCGGTAAGATCGTCCACCAAGGAGCGCAAATTCCCAAGGGCAAGTCTCATGGCTGGGTGAGTGTCTCCACCTTCGCCCGCTGTATCCTGTACTAAGACAAGCTCTCCAGATCTTCATTCAACAACTTTTCATCCAAGCATCCAACGTGGTGACATTTGCCGCCAACAACGCCGACTTGAGTCGATACGCTCGTCGACCAAATGATGCCCTCTGGACTCAGTTGATCGGTTTCACATGCTCGTACGGCATGATAGCGTTCTTCGGCATTCTCATCACTAGTTCTTCCGGCATCACTCTATCCACTGGCAAGGTACGTTTCTCCTCATCGTTGAAGACTCCCGACCAAATTCTGACTTCATCAGCCCAATTGGGATCCGCTTGGTATCCTGGCCAGCTATCTCACTGAAGACTACTCTTCTTCCAATCGTGTCGGCGTCTTCTTCATATCCGCCGGTTTCGCCTTCGCCCAGATTGTGACCGTCATCCTGGCCAACCTCATCCAATCCGGAAACGATGCGGCAGCGCTTCTTCCTAAATATATCTCGGTCCGTCGTGGCATGATCATTGCCATGGTCTTAGGGTTCGCCATAACGCCATGGAATTTGACCAAGACATCCTTCTCATTCACCACATACCTCTCGGCTTACGCCATCTTCCTTTCCTCGATTGTCGGGGTTCTGATCGGTGACTATTTCCTGGTTCGCAAGGGTTATCTCGATCTCCGCTCGCTGTTCACCACCGACAAGAATGGCCTCTACTACTACAACTTCGGCTTCAACTGGCGCGGCTATGCAGCCTATATCATCGGCATGATCCCTGCTTTCCCAGGCTTTCTGGCCGTCTGTGGAATCAAAGGCGTGTCTGTGGGTGGCACGCACTTGTACTATTTCTCTTTCCCTGTCGGTGTCGTCTTCGGCGCTGTGGCGTACTGGGGCCTCTCGCTGCTCTCACCTCCACCAGGTGGCCTTGCGACATCATGGAAGGAGGTCGAGCCTCAAGGGACAGGTATCAATGGTGATGAAGGGACAGATTACATCGACGGAGTCACACCCTATGCTAGCAAGGCAGAGGGAGATGTCTATGCCAAATCGGCTGACGCTGAGGAGAAGCAGTTGTGACAGGACCTTTTGCTATTGGAGTAAGAACGACTGCGGCGAGGAATGTCCACATGTGTGACCGTATATAGACTTGTTGAGCGCGTCCTCCGTTGGCAGATTTCGGCTGTTGGTGATTTCTAGCGCACATGAAGGATCTGACCGTTTTTATACTCAAGAGAATGAATGAACGAAACGGATTTGTTGTCAATAAGAAAGTGTCTATGGCGTCGAGGTACGACTAGTAGTCCTAGGTGCGCAAACTCTCTCATTGTGAACAACCACCTTGCGTGTATCCTTCGAGAAATCTGCCCCCTCACAGGTAGAGAGAAACCCTAAAGCAGAAAAGGCGATCCCGACAACGGGAGACATCCCAGAAGATAATGCCATCTATATTCCCACCATGTCGATGGACTATTACCTCGAAGATTTTGTTCTCGTTCAATCCCCCCGAATAGGAAACTAATGACAGCCATGTCTATCGCAACGCAGCTGCGTCTCCTCGAAGTTCAAATAACCATCGCCGTTCACATCATGCATAGCGAATTTGGAAAGCACGTTCTGCCCATGTTCAGTCCCGATCTCCTCGTCTGGGACGTCGAAGAATCCCAAATACTGCTCCTTCGAGACCACCCCCGTGCCGTTGATTTGTAGGCCACCACTCAAATCCTCGAAAACTTGGACTTCATCAGCCCACGCAGCGCGCTCTTCGAGTGATGAATACAAGTCGACTAATTGGGACGTGTAATTAACGAGACTCTTGGGGCCGGAAGTTGCTGAGGCAATGGGTTGAAGATCGTTCGTTTCGCTCGCTATGTCTGATATAGTGGGCAATGGCGCCGTTGTTGTTGCTGGTCCCGGACCCGAGGTCGTAAAGTGTACATCACGACAAGTCCACAGAACTTGACCACTGACTGGATCCGACGGCGCGACGATAGTGGTTGTCCACAATTTATACTCGGTGGAGCTGTACTCGACTATCTGTCGGAAAGCCGAAACTATCCCAGAGATCAGCCAGAAAACCATTGAAAGGGAGCGATCTCGACTTACCGCCAGGACAATTGCAGCAGAAAGCGTTGCACTTTCCGTAGCCACAGCAGGGAGTGCCCAGCGTACCGTCAAAGCAATCTAGTGTCTTTTTTGAGTTGTTGCAGCATTTGGCATCCACTGATGGCACGATGAAGGAGAAGCATAAGAATGCAACATTCAAGAAGGTGAGAGAATGCATCCTGTAGAGCGATGAGAGTGACCCAATGCAAGTGAAGCGCTCTGTCGTAGATGGTGAAGAGAGAGTAGACGCCTGCTGAAAAAATTGAGAAGAGCTCCTTATATACTTACACATAGATGCGAAGAGATTGTTGTTGGAGCTTTGTGTTCACGGCAAGTTGGTGCCATGGGTGACTAGAGAGCAGTGATTGACTGAACCATGGATGCTCACAGTCTTGCCAAGCTGTTCCAGTTTATGAATCGCTTATTTTGTCAGATCCAGATGATTCTTCGTCGGGATCAGCCAGATCCATGAAGTTGCTCAACAGTAGCCTGTATCTTAGTGGCATCAACCATCAGGCACAGAGCAGGCACCCTTGAAACCGAATAATGAACCCTCACCTACCGGCTGTCCAGAGGATGTCTAAATGGAAAAAAGCTGATAATCACACAAAGTCGGTTTTCACCATAACTAAACACATCGGTTCCACAAGCTTGAGAAGTCTGAGCAGAAGCCATGCCCGTAATCACGATGGGTCTACACACTTTTTGGAGGCTTCTGTACAAACTCGTACCGAACTACCGAGATGTGGTTGGCAAGTGTGTAGCTGTCCGGATGTTAGCTCTTGTGAAGCCTGTGAACAAACACCGGGGTAGACATATTTCATACTGAACCATATTACACCAGTGTCAATATATTTTGTGCTTCTATCGTCCTGGGCCGATTCAAGGCTTGGTACTTTCGTCCTGCAGTGCTGAGTTCCTCGATGTTATCAGACTTCGTTATCTTATCCAAAGCCCCACAATTCACCAACAACCCGACTTGTATTGGCTTGAGCTTCGCTTCTTATCAGGATCGACTCTGGGGAAGGAGATCCCTAGACAACGGAACTAATTTTCGAACAGGGATTCCGGAATGGGCGTCGAGAAAGTGACGAACGCCGACCTCACGAACGAAGAAGATATCGAAGAACTTCGCAAGATCTTCCCCGACATCAAGGAATCCTTTGAAATCGGATCGGAGACATCATACGGCTACCCAGATAAGGGCTCCACGAACCACTTTCCCGAGCATGCGCTCCCCGACATCAGCGATGGAATCATGACCTTTTTCACTCAGTGCGACAAGCTGCAGAAAGATCTCATGTCTGCCATCGCGACTGGACTCGGGCTGGACAAGTCTTACTTTCTGCCGCATATCTCGGCAGGCGACCATTGCTTGAGGTTACTTCACTACCCATCTGTACCGAAAAGCGTCTTGACTGCAGAAGGTGCTGTTAGTGCGGGAGCGCATACAGACTATGGCACTGTAACACTTCTCTTCCAAGATGGGAGCGGCGGCCTGCAGGCGCGAACTCCTAGCGGCGAGTACGTGGATGTCCCGCCTATTCCAGGAGCCATTGTTATCAACGCTGGCGACCTGCTTCAGATCTGGACCAACGACGTGATTAAATCGACTTTTCACAGAGTTGTCTCACCGCCGGACGCCAAAACCACCGAAGATGGGGACTTCTCAGCTCGGTATTCCATTGCTGTATGTGCATCTTGCTAAGACAGTCTCACACTTTGCTGACTATCTTTCAGTTCTTCTCCCATCCCGATCATGATAAACTCGTGTCAGCGATTGAAGCTTGCGTTACTGAGTCTAGACCAAAGAAGTATGAACCTGTCATGCCAATTGACTGGATGGTCAAGCGTCTTCAGGCAACATATTAAAAGCTAGCACTAACCAGATGGCGGTCGAGAGCAGAATTTACACAACTACATTTTGCGAAGGCGGGTTTCCTCGAAGCCACCCAACGACATTTCTTTCTGCATCTTTTGTGAGATTCTCCATGGTGACTTCGCTATACCACGCTGCGTGAGGAGTCACGACGAGGGGCAGCTTTTCACCGTCGACTGTTGTCTCATCCTCCGCCAAGGCCTTGATCAGCACCGAATTCTCTGTGCATGCTGGTTCGACCAGAAAGACATCGGTCGCGGCACCAACGATTCGACGCTCTCGTAGTGCAACCAACAGCTCGTTCTCATTGACTATGCCACCACGACTTACATTGATAAGGACGGCACGCGAGCTCATCATGGCAAATTCGGCCGTCGAGACCATGTTCATGGTGCTTGGAAGTCGAGGCACGGCAACAAAGATGACGGTGCAATTTTGGAGAATATGGGTGAATGAACATCTGGCCACAGCATTGGATCCATTGGTCGTCGGTACCGTTTCCTGCGTTTCCATAGTTGTACTCGATTTGCGGTCGGCAATCAGGACGGCCATGCCCAGCCCGGTACAGAGCTTTGCGATATGTTTTCCTGCATGGCAACGCAAAATTCGTCAGTGGTGGCGTGCTTCAGGGAAGACGTAGCAACACATGGGGGTTCCACGTCAGTACTTACCCACACCACCATACCCCACGATACCTACAGTTTCCTCCTTCAATCCCAAAGGTAGAGCCTCGTCTTTGCCTCGCAGAGAGTTCAGTAGCGTCTTTTCCTTCGGCCATTGGTCGTGCACTGTCCGTATATGCGTCTGTACAATCGCCCTTCTCGCGGCGAAAAACAGCGCGATGGCGTGTTCAGCCACCGTCTCCGTATTTGCCCTCGGACTGTTCAGCACTCGTATCCCCCGCTGCCGACAAATCTCCAAGTCGACGTGGTCCGTCCCGGCTGCACTGATCGAAATGGCCCGTAGATTTGGTGTCACCTCAGGCGCCAATGTGGCTGCCGTCATGGGCATGGTACAAATGATGGCGATCTCCGCATCGCGAAGTCGCTGGTTGAGTACCTCCAAATCATCTCGCACAGTTTGGTCGTAGATTGTGATGTCGATGTCGAACTCTCCCTCAAAACTGTCAAAGTTAGGGATCGGACCGAAGCGTGCCTCGAGAGCGACGATTTTGATGCGCGACTTCCCTTTCAACGAGTTCGATGTCGTCGAGGGCGTTTTCGTTGCCATTGGATTTTTACGCTGAATTTGACTGCAGCAACCCTGCATTTAGCCAGGCGACGAACTCGTTCAGGCCATAGTCTATCGTGAAGGCCAGACTGTACTATCAGCAGAACATGCCGTCGGAAAAAGTGCGATATCGGAGAAGAGCGCATCCACTTCTCATCAAAGTGGTGGAGTACATGAGATGGTGGCAGGACAACTAAGGAAGGCTGTTCAATAGATTGGAGACTCGCCATGATGGTCTGGCGGTTTCACCATGGCTCTTGCGACGAAGTGGGTTTGTTGAGTGACGCAGGCGCTGCAGTCGTATCATGGCCCGGAGTGCTAGAACGCAAGGTTACAGCGCATGAGCTTAATGACCACAGAATCGTGCAACTATCATATCGGCGGAAGCCCGATCCTACCGGACAATGTTCTCGTAAGTCTGCTAAGCCAGATCGATGCCAGGGAAAACCTTGTGGCAATGAAGCATTATCAGAGCTCCACGACCGAAGAAGTCGGATCTTGAGCCTGCTCGAACACGGAGTGAGAATCTCAGACATGGCTACACTCGCAGCGGCCTCCGAGGCCAACAAGGCACAAATCACGGCCCAAGATGTGCTCGACATAGTCCGGAGCCTCAACGTCTCGCTGCCCGAGTGCGAAGTATCTGAATGGCACGACATCATTGCTTCGGTCCAGGAATCCATCGATGTGGTTGAAGCTTTGCCAGATTACGTGCCAATTGTTGACACGGATCGATATCCACGACAAAATATCGCCCGACCAAGTCCAGACGAGAATCCAGGAAATGCCTGGGCATGGAAGGTAAGGATTGAAGGCGACAAGGACGACTCAGGCATTTTGTCCCGTATCACCTTTGCCCTGAAGGACAACATAGCAGTCAAGGACGTGCCCATGCTCGTGGGAACTGATGTCTTCACCGACTACATTCCTGACACGGACGCTACCGTGGTTGGACGTATACTGGAAGCTGGTGGCACGATCCATGGAAAAGCCGTTTGCGAAAACCTGTCACTATGCGCATCGTCCTTCTCCGCAGCCACAGGACCCGTGGACAATCCATACGCAAAGGGTTACACCACCGGTGGCTCATCGAGCGGATGTGGCCATCTGGTGGGTGCTGGCATAGTCGATGTTGGTATTGGTGGTGACCAGGGAGGTTCGATCCGATTTCCAGCCAGCTACTGCGGAATCGTAGGCATGAAACCGACCTGGGGGCTTGTGCCATGGACAGGCATCATGACGCATGACCCAGTCCACGACACGGCCGGGCCAATGACTCGGACAGTCGCTCTGAATGCCAAAGTGCTACAAGCCATTGCCGGTAGGGACGACATCGATGATCGTCAGTATGCAGCGCCACTGCCTGCGAATTTGCCCGACTATTCGGCCTCTCTAGAGAAAGGTGTTTCAAGACTGAAGATCGGGATCCTTCAAGAAGGTTTTGCATTCGGAGTCATAGACCCTAGAGTCAAGCAGAAGGTCCTGGAGGCCGCGGACCGCTTTAAGGACCTGGGCGCAGAAGTTATCCCCATCAGTATTCCTTTACATACCCAGGCCGGCCATATTGTCAATTGTGCATTGCGACCAGCGGCATCACAACAGGCCTATCTTGGTAAAGCGTGTGGACGGAGAGCTCTGTACATGACTGGGCTGACCGAGAAAATGAGTCCGTTGAGTCAAGGACAGTTCGACAAAATGTTCTCGACGTCCAAATTCTCCCTACTTTCAGGCTTACATGTTTGGTCCAAGCATCCCACGCTCTATGGCAAGGCCATGAACTTGTATCGCCGGCTGCGCGACGAGTACGATGCGGCTTTGAGGCAGGTCGATGTGCTCATCACCCCAACGACGCCATATGTCGCAGACCGCCACGCTACGCAGGATGCTGGACCAGCAGAGCAAATGGCCAAGAGTCGTGGTGTGGCGGTCAACACGGTGTGTTTCAATGCGAGTGGCCACCCCGCAATGAGCTTGCCAATTGGCTTCTTACCCGCCGAAGACGACAGCAGCATCAAGCTGCCTGTGGGCATGCAGATTGTTGGAGGCATGTTTCAGGAAGAGATGATTTATCGGGTTGGTGCTGCATGGGAGAAGACGTTCGATTGGAAAAAGTTATAGGTCTTAGAGCCGCGAGACTGTCAGCTCGGCCGCATTGTATTTCGGGTCAACGATGGTTCACTTTGAGGTCAACAGCATGAGTGTTGAGCACATTGACGCCTCGAGAATCTCACATTCGATATAACCAGGGATCCAATTCGCTCGTTAGGTCGCTCGGACCCAAGTATGGCTCCATGCCGCCGTTTGGTGTCCCGAATCCAGCAATCGGCTGATCCAACCAATAATCAAGGTCATCATTCATAAGGATATCATCAAATTGAATCGATGCATCCACGGCCTCAGTAAGCGATGGTGCTGCATCAATCCCTGGCGCCTGTGTGGTGGTTTCGGCCACTTCGAGAGTTGATTGCCGCTCATGATTCTGCTCTCCAGCAGCGATAGGAATTAGTTGGACAAAGAGGCGAATGGTCCCATCACATAGTTGACAATAAATATCAAGAATCTTTTTGCCATACCGCCAGTACTCCACCATGGCTGACAGCACCATTCGAGTCCTTTGCAGGTCTTCATTAATCTCTTTCCAGTCTGCAGAGACCCGGATGTCGACATCGGTCCAAATGCAAAAGACATGCGTGACAGCAGCAAGGAACAGCCAGTGAAATGCCATCCAGGTACAATCAATGGCGTTGCGTGAGTGCATTTTGGCATAAAGCTTGAGGACTTTCGATGCTGACGAAAAAGAACGTTTAGAAGCTTCCTCAAAGGAAGAAGACGGACTGATCAACGACGGCCGGTTGATGAACATGATCAGGTTCTGGTACGCATGGTTGATCCACTCCTCCATTTGAGGTGAGGCTTTCGACAACGGAGCTTCCAGCAGCCACTGATCAACACGTCGCTGAATGTCTGTAGGCCACCCAGCCGGCATTGGTCTGATCTTTTGGTATAGCATATCGGCGGCTTCACTTTGTAGCCTTCGGATTTGAAAACAATGACTAGCAATCGCGGCATTTGCAGCTGGGTAGGAGTCGTGGGTGCCATCTGTGTCAAGATCGGGGAAAGGTGTTTGAATGTCGACATCTTGCAATGCCGTTGGCCTCCCCAGGGTATTCCCAACGGCTCGGTCGATGCTGTACAGAGTCCAAAACAGGTTTCGTCGAACGTACACGTCTTTGGCACTGTATCTTGAGTCCGCTGCGACATTGTCCTCATGTAGACGGAGAAAGGTTGCAAGACGTAGCGCTGCACCCAACAAATGCCATGTGACAGGCTTTTGAGGATTCAAGAACGAGTAGAGGAGAACAAGGAGTATGGTCTGGAGAGTCTCAATGGTCCTGTACGGCAAAATGGTCGGAAGCAAATGCAGCGCTCTGTCGTATTGGATCTCGGCAAGGTTCGAGGCCATGGCGTTCCCTTCAATTGCGCCTAGATAGAAAGTGGAAATAGCGGAGATCATGTGAACGACAATGGCTGATTCAGGATGATCGTTCGGGCTATCCGAAAAGAAGCAAGACAAATGGCGGTCGAACTCGTCGCGGGTGATAATCCTATAGTACCACTGGGTGATAGAGAAATAGTCAAAAAGTCTCGATACTGTCTCGCGGTCAAGATTCGACTGCGTCGGACTTGGAGCTAGGATCTGAATTAGGTGTTTTGCGTCGATGCTGGCGGAGTTCTTGACTTGGGAAGATTCTTGTGAGCCATCGAGGATTTTGTGCGTCTTTGCGAAGGTAATGGCATATTCGATGAAGGATATACCGCTGGAAGTACCAAGGTAACGTCTGTTCGGCGTCTGGGCAGCATGTTGTCTCTGTCCTGAGGATTCCATGGGCGTCGAGGGTTCCTTGAACTGCTGATCGGAGGTCTGGTTCTTCGCAGCCTGGCGAAGGTTGCGAGCATGGTCCTCTAAACGTTGGACATATCTACAGCCTCATTCAGCTTCCGGGCTCATGAGCATAGCTCTGTGGTCCGGACAGTCTCACGCTCTAGGCACTTTCCTGCCAGTGTCAGGGTCCTCGACATAGCATTCGTTTCCAGACCGCTTTGAGTGGGTTAGCAGACGCGTCTTTCATATGAAACGCGTCCATACCATGCATGGTCTGCAGCCACCTAAATCGGTGTCACATTTCTGTTTCCGGTGTCGACATCTTTGGCATACAGGGATTGAAGGCCGCGGCAGACGTTCACTCACGTCCAGCTCCATGGTGATTGTCTACTGAGGGTCGACCCATCAACGATGGATCAGAGATCCTCCTTCTCATGTGAAGACGACGAGCAGTGTATGTGCACATTGATATTCATTGTGGCTGGAGCACAAGAGGGACCAGATGTGTCCATGCATGGACATGGAGTAAAGACGGATGACAGGGCCAAATGGAAAGGGCGACGACCAGGACGACCCCCGGTCCACTGTTGACTTCATTGGCGCCGATGTTCTCCAGGGCGGGGAAGTCCATTTCACATTTGCTTGAGCCGATGTTTAGCCGCCAAAAGACTCGTTCAGAAACTTTTTTTGATCTGGCTGCGGTCTGCCTCAGTAACAAAGTAATAACACCACCAAACAATTCAAGCGTACCATTGCCTTAATTTCACACGCACAATGAAGCGCAAGTTAGATTCCAACGATGCTCCGACGGTCGAAGTCCCTAAAGAACCTGCAAAGGGCGCCGAGTCCTTCGATCAATTCGGCCTCGATGCCCGACTGATGCAGGCCATTGCAAAGTCACAATTTTCTGAGCCGACGACAGTACAAGCAAGAGTCATACCCCTCGCACTCGAAGGGAAAGATATATTGGCCAAATCAAAGACCGGATCCGGCAAAACTGCAGCCTATGTCCTTCCAATACTGCAATCCATCCTCCGCAAAAAGGCCGCTTCACAGCAGAAAAAGGCTATCTCAACTCTCGTCCTTGTTCCAACGCGTGAGCTTGCAGATCAAGTGCAAAAGGCCTTTACCACCTTCTCAGCGAACTGTGCAAAGGAGATCACGTCGTTAAACTTGACCCAGAGAGTCTCGGATACAGTCATGCATGCAGTGTTACAAGACTTCCCAGATATTGTCGTTTCGACACCCGGAAGAATCATGCAGTACATGAGCTCGGGCAGATTATCACTGGAGAATATCAGTCAGCTCGTTATCGACGAGGCAGACATTGTTCTTTCATATGGGTACGAAGACGACATGACTGCCATTGCTGCAGCCTTGCCTCGCGACGTACAGACTTTCCTCATCAGCGCAACGCTCACTCCGGAAGTCGACGAGTTAAAAACGATGTTCTGCCACGATGCAGAAGTGGTCAAGATAGATGAGAAAGAGGAAAAGGGCGAATCCGTCACACAATATGTGGTTCGATGTGCGGAGGATGAGAAGTTTCTGCTCATCTTCGTCCTCTTCAAACTTCGCCTCGTTCGAGGAAAGGCTCTCATATTCGTGGCCGATGTGGACAGAAGCTATCGCCTGAAGTTGTATCTGGAACAGTTCGGAATCAAGTCATGTGTCTTGAATGCAGAATTGCCGGTCAATTCCAGATTGCATGTCGTGCAGGAATTCAACAAAGGTTTATATGACATCCTCATCGCCGCAGATGAGCAGGAAGTACTTGGTGGTGTGGTGAAGAGACGAACCAGTAAGACACAAGATACCGCTGAAAATGCAATCAGCGACGAAGACGACGAGGATGAGTCACGGCCAGCCAAGAAGGCGAAAGTTGCAAACAACCAGAAAGATTATGGCGTCTCCAGAGGCATCGATTTCCAGAACGTCGCTTGCGTCATCAACTTTGACTTGCCTCGGACTTCCAAGTCCTATACGCATCGGATAGGGCGAACAGCGAGGGCAGGTAAAGCAGGCATGGCTCTGTCATTCGTGGTGCCCAAGGACCTTTTCGGCAAACACAAGCCCACGAGTATCTCGTCGGCAAGGAAGGATGAACAGGTGCTCGAGAAAATCATCGCTCGACAGGAAAAGAAAGGCAACGAGGTGAAGCCATATCATTTCGACATGACCCAAGTGGACGCTTTTCGATATCGAATGAATGATGCATTGCGAGCTGTCACACGGCCGGCAGTCCACGAAGCTCGGGCAAGAGAGATCAAGCAGGAATTGATCAAGAGCGAGAAGCTACGGAAGCATTTCGAGGAGAATCCGGACGATTTACGGCACCTGAGGCACGACGGCGAACATGGCGCAGTTGTGCGACACCAGTCTCACCTCAAACATGTTCCTGAGTATCTGATGCCGGCACAAGGGAGAAAAGGAATCAGTGCTGATGATATTGGATTTGTCGGCTTAAGAAAGCCTGGGTCCGACGACAAGCGGAAGGACAGGAAGAAGAGGAATAGTGCTCGAAAGGGTCGCGGCCCAGCAAAGCGAGGAAAGGTTGATCCATTGAAGTCCTTCAGTGCGAAGAAGAAGCGTTGATCCGACCAGCTCTCAAGTCACTTACACTAGCGCAGTGCAGTATGCTCACGTTCAGATACGGCGCACATACTCATGTCGATTTACGACCTTGATACATGTTTCTATTACTGTGGAACCATTTCCATCGCCAACAAACCAGAAGCACTAGGCATAACCCATAATGACTAAACTTAAAACTCGAAGAAATATGTTCATGTCAAATTATGACTAGATACTCTAGCTTATATCCAGACAATATACATTAATGAGTGACTCTGTGCTAGGCTAGAACAGCAAAAAGACGACCAAACACTTGGGTCTATCCAATATAATCGCAGCCTGAAATCTGCATTATTTCCCCTGTGATTAGAAAATAGTTCATGTCTCGTACACTCTCAAATACTTTTTGGCGACACCGCGCCCGTATGAAAGAAGTGGCATTGGTTGACTACCAGTTGCTCCAGCTAGCAGTGGTCTCGGCCCAGGCCGGAGAGGAGGTAGTTGAGCTTGACTTTGAGGTGGTGGTGGTGGTGGTCGTGGTGGTGGTGCACTTGGCGCTAACGGTAACAGTAACCGGTGCGGGAGTTACAGTGACGGTAACTGCAGCAGGGGTAACAGTGACTGTGGAGGCCACGCACTGAGAAGTCGTCTCAGCCTTCCACTCACCCCATGTGCTGCTGGCAGCTTCAGGTGTAACAGGTGTGGTGGTGGTAGCAGCCTTGGTGGTGGTGGTGGTGGTAGCGACCTTGACGGGAGTCGTCGTCGTGGTCCAGGCCTCCCACTCGTTAGTTGTGGTGGTTG